>CM045884.1:59803134-59850891 GCA_025169545.1 Anguilla japonica
ATGAGAGAACCTACTGCTTTAGCTCTTTGTCTCAACCCCAATCAGAGCATGCCTGTCCCTCTGTAGTCATGCCTACACTCCACTAGCAAAGTTGTATGTAGAAGTTGTGTAAATCGCTCTGGGTAGGAGCATCTGCTAATGCCTGTAATGTAGTGTAATGTAATGAGCAGTTAGAGCTGTGACACAGTCTGTCCGTCTTCACAGCCTCGCCCACACCCGTTCTGAGATAGTCACATGCTTTCACAGTACATGGATAAGCGAACCATGTTCTACTGTATCACAGATTAAAGCCAGTTTGCACTGTATGTTTGATTATGCCATTATTAGGAACCTGGGGGAGAGATTCAGTCTGTTCTCTCTGTTATAGAGAAACCCCACCGGTCCTGACTGTCTTTCCACACAGGCAGTTATATGCAAGAGAACATGACAGTCTTTCTTGTAAGGTTACAGTTACAGCTGGCTGGGAATATTACTGGTAAAAAGACCCAGTCTGGTACACAGAGTATAGTTACCCCACCCAAATACAGGTATCAGGTGAGTGCTGATTGGAACACAGAGTATAGCTACCCCACCCACATACAGGTATCAGGTGAGTGCTGACAGGCATTATTCAGTATGCAAAATTGGCACATTCCCATAATGCACTGGGTCCAACTGCTGTGATGATTCTGGGGTCCAATTCCTTAGTTTAATTCTTGTACCATTACGATCAGGATTAGAGCTTTTTCATTTCTGATTTTTGAATATCATCTCTTAATGTCATTGAAAATAGGAATGCAGCTGCCCTGGTTTTTGTGAACCAGAACTGTGACCCAGTCTGTCTGTTTCTACAGCCCTGCCTAAAGCCACTCTGACGGTACAGCCAAAATGGCGCCCACTGTACAATGGAGAGACCGTCACACTGAGTTGTGAGGTGGACTCCTACAGCAGCTGGACATATTCCTGGTACAAAGACCAGCCCCAGATGGCTGTGTCTCAGACTGCTGGTTACAGTGTAACTGGTAACAGACTCACTATCCCTGCTGCTGCTGGGTCTGACCAAGGGCAGTACTGGTGTGAGGGGAGGCCGGAGGGGAGAAAAGTAACATCACAGCGCAGCGACTCCATCACTCTGACTGTTGCAGGTGAGTCCCAGGTACGCTTTATATTTGGATATGTCACATGCTCTATTGGATTCAGATCTGGGGACTGTGCAGGTCATTGGAGTAAAATGAAGTCGCCGTCCTGTTTGTGGAACCAGCTAGAGGTGACGTGTGCTTTGTGACATGACGCATTACCTGCTGGAAGTATCAACTTGATAAAAGGTAGACTGTGGTCATAAAGGGATGCACATGGTCCGCTACAATGCTTAAGTATGTTCTGGCACTCAGTTGATGTTCAGTAGGTATTAAGTGGCCTAATGTGTGTCACAAAATCATGGCCCACACCATTATACTACCACTACCAGGTTTTACTGCTGACAGCAGGATGGGATTTTTGTGCAGTATGGATTTATCCTGTTTTGTCAAATTCTGACCCTACCATTTATGTCGTAGCAAAAATGGAGATTCGTCAGACCAGACATTTATCCATTCTTCAATTGTTGATTTTTGGGTTGTGTATTCAGCAGACCTGGGTCAAATACATATTTGTTTTGGATTCAAATACTTTTCTGTTCTGTATTGATCTTGCCTGGTGTAATTGAGCCTGCCAATATGACTAGAAGGCGGGGTTTGCACTCTTTGGGAGTATTTCATTTTTCCAATACACCAGACAAGATCAGTAAAGCGTAGAAAAGTATTTGAATCAAAAACAAATACGTATTTGACCCAGGCCTGGTATTCAGAGATGCCCTTCTGCGCAGCACTGTTGTAAATAGCTGTTATTTGACCATTTGTGGCCTTCCTGCTAGCTTGAACGAGTCTGCCCATTCTCCTCTGACGCTGTCATTAATAAGGTGTTTTCACCCACAGAACTGCCACTCGCTGGATTTTATTGTTCATTGCACCACTCTCTGTAAATTTCAGATATGTTATTGGGATTCTATTGAATTCAGCTGTGCTGGAGGCTTTGTATAATTATCCTAATTTTAAAGAAACTCAATTTATCCTCAAACTATAGAGAATAAAAATATTCTGTAAATGATTTCACATGTATAATTTGCTTTTGAAGTTATGCTTCAGTTATTTATATTTTATAAATTATTGCGCAGGACTACCTATTGATTCAAGGAAAATTAATCTTTCTGACATGGATCTTTTTCCCTTGCATTTTATACACAACTGTTTCCTCCTTGGTCACATCTACATTCTGACAGAAGAAACTGTGACCCAGTCTGTCTCCTTTCCACAGCCCTGCCTAAAACCACTCTGACTGTAGAGCCAAAATGGCGCCCATTGTACAATGGAGAGACCGTCACATTGAGTTGTGTGGTGGACTCCAACAGCAGCTGGACATATTCCTGGTACAAAGACCAGGCCCAGATGGCTGTGCCTCAGTCTGCTGGTCACAGTGTAACTGGTAACAGACTCACCATCCCTGGTGCTGCTGGGTCTGACCAGGGGCAGTACTGGTGTGAGGGGAGGCTGGAGGGGAGAAATGTGACATCACAGCGCAGCGACTCCATCACTGTTGCAGGTGAGTCTCAGGTAGGCTTTCAATTTGGATATGTCACATGCTCTATTGGATTGAGATCTGGGGACTGTGCAAGTAATTGGAATAAAATGAAGTCATCATCTTGTTTGTGGAAGCAGCTAGAGGTGACGTGTGCTTTGTGAAAAGACACATTACCTGCTGGAAGTACCCACTTGAATACAGGAAGACTGTGGTCATAAAGGAATGCACATGGTCAGATACAATGCTTAAGTATGCTCCGGCACTCAAATGATGGTCAGTTATTATGGGGCCTAATGTGTGTCACAAAAAAATTCCACACCATTATGTTATTGGCATTCTGATGAATTCAGCAGTGCTGGAAGCTATGTATAATTATACTAATTTTAATGAAACTCAACTTATGCTCACACTATAGAGAAAAAAAATATTTGGTTTTTTATTTCACATATATAATTTATATTGGGTGAAATGCTAAAAATTTTAATATTTATGGAATATTGTGCAGAACCATCTATAAAGTCAAAGAAATTTTATATTTCTGCCATAGTTCTTTTTCCTTGCAGTTTATGCGCAACTGTTTCCTCCTCAGTCACTTCTACATTCTGACAGAGGAAACTGTGACCCAGTATGTCTCCTTTCCACAGCCCTGCCTAAAGCCACTCTGACTGTAGAGCCAAAATGGCGCCCACTGTACAATGGAGAGACCGTCACCCTGAGGTGTGAGATGGACTCCTACAGCAGCTGGACATATTCCTGGTACAAAGACCAGCCCCAGATGGCTGTGTCTCAGACTGCTGGTTACAGTGTAACTGGTAACAGACTCACCATCCCTGGTGCTGCTGGGTCTGACCAGGGGCAGTACTGGTGTGAGGGGAGGCTGGAGGGGAGAAATGTGACATCACAGCGCAGTGACTCCATCACTGTTGCAGGTGAGTCTCAGGTAGGCTTTCAATTTGGATATGTCACATGCTCTATTAGATTGAGATCTGGGGACTGTGCAAGTAATTGGAATAAAATGAAGTCATCATCTTGTTTGTGGAAGCAGCTAGAGGTGACGTGTGCTTTGTGAAAAAACGCATTACCTGCTGGAAGTATCCACTTGAATACAGGAAGACTGTAGTCATAAAGGGATGCTCATGATCAGATACAATGCTTAAGTATGCTCCGGCACTCAAATGATGGTCAGTTATTATGGGGCCTAATGTGTGTCACAAAAACATTCCACACCATTATGTTATTGGCATTCTGATGAATTCAGCAGTGCTGGAAGCTATGTATAATTATACTAATTTTAATGAAACTCAACTTATGCTCACACTATAGAGAATAAAAATATTTGGTTTATTATTTCACATATATAATTTATATTGGGTGAAATGCTAAAAATTTTAATATTTATGGAATATTGTGCAGAACCATCTATAAAGTCAAAGAAATTTTATATTTCTGCCATAGTTCTTTTTCCTTGCAGTTTATGCGCAACTGTTTCCTCCTCAGCCACTCCTACATTCTGACAGAGGAAACTGTGATCCAGTCTGTCTCCTTTCCACAGCCCTGCCTAAAGCCACTCTGACTGTAGAGCCAAAATGGCGCCCACTGTACAATGGAGAGACCGTCACCCTGAGGTGTGAGGTGGACTCCTACAGCAACTGGACATATTCCTGGTACAAAGACCAGCCCCAGATGGCTGTGTCTCAGACTGCTGGTTACAGTGTAACTGATAACAGACTCACCATCCCTGGTGCTGCTGGGTCTGACCAGGGGCAGTACTGGTGTGAGGGGAGGCTGGAGGGGAGAAATGTGACATCACAGCGCAGTGACTCCATCACTGTTGCAGGTGAGTCTCAGGTAGGCTTTCAATTTGGATATGTCACATGCTCTATTGGATTGAGATCTGGGGACTGTGCAAGTAATTGGAATAAAATGAAGTCATCATCTTGTTTGTGGAAGCAGCTAGAGGTGACGTGTGCTTTGTGAAAAAACGCATTACCTGCTGGAAGTATCCACTTGAATACAGGAAGACTGTAGTCATAAAGGGATGCTCATGATCAGATACAATGCTTAAGTATGCTCCGGCACTCAAATGATGGTCAGTTATTATGGGGCCTAATGTGTGTCACAAAAACATTCCACACCATTATGTTATTGGCATTCTGATGAATTCAGCAGTGCTGGAGGCTTTGTATAATTATACTAATTTTAATGAAACTCAACTTATGCTCACACTATAGAGAATAAAAATATTTGGTTTATTATTTCACATATATAATTTATATTGGGTGAAATGCTAAAAATTTTAATATTTATGGAATATTGTGCAGGACCACCTATAAAGTCAAAGAAATTTTATATTTCTGCCATAGTTCTTTTTCCTTACAGTTTATGCGCAACTGTTTCCTCCTCAGTCACTCCTACATTCTGACAGAGGAAACTGTGATCCATTCTGTCTCCTTTCCACAGCCCTGCCTAAAGCCACTCTGACTGTAGAGCCAAAATGGCGCCCACTGTACAATGGAGAGACCGTCACCCTGAGGTGTGAGGTGGACTCCTACAGCAACTGGATATATTCCTGGTACAATGACCAGGCCCAGGTGGCTGTGTCTCAGACTGCTGGTCACAGTGTAACTGGTAACAGACTCACCATCCCTGGTGCTACTGGGTCTGACCAGGGGCAGTACTGGTGTGACGGGAGGCTGGAGGGGAGAAAAGTGACATCACAGCGCAGCGACTCCATCAATCTGACTGTTGCAGGTGAGTCTCAGGTACGCTTTCAATTTGAATATGTCACATGCTCTATTAGATTGAGATCTGGGGACTGTGCAGTTCATTGGAGTAAAATGAAGTCGCCGTCTTGTTTGTGGAACCAGCTTGAGGATACGTGTGCTTTGTGACAAGGCACATTACCTGCTGAATATATCAACTTGATAAAAGGTAGACTGTGGTCCTAAAAGGATGCACATGGTCCGCTACAATGCTTAAGTATGTTCTGGCACTCAACTGATGGTCAGTTGGTATTAAGGGGCTTAATGTGTGTCACAAAAACACACCATTACACTACCACTACCAGCCGTTACTGCTGACACAAAGCAGGATGGGATTTTTATGCAGTTTGGATTCATCCTGTTTTGCCAAATTCAGACCCTACCATCTACGTATGTGTCGTAGCAGAAATTGAGATTCGTCAGACCAGACATTAATCCATTCTTTAATTGTTTAGTTTTCGGTTGTGTATTCAGTGATGTCCTTCTGTGCAGTACTGTTGAAAATAGCTGTTATTTGACATTTTGTGGCCTTCCTGCTAGCTTGAATGAGTCTGCCCATTCTCGTCTGACGCTCTCATTAATGAGGTATTTTCACCCACAGAACTGCTACTCACTGGATTCTTTTGTTTATTGCACCACTCTCAGTAAATTTCAGACATGTTATTAGGATTCTTATGAATTCAGCAGTGCTAGAGGCTTTGTATAATTATCCTAATTTCAATGATATTCAACTTATGCTCACACTATAGAGAATAGAAATATTCTGTGAATGGTTTCACATATATAATTTACTTTTAAAGTTATGTTTCTAATATTTATTTTTCATGAAATATTGCGCTGGACCACCTATTGATTCAAAGATAAATAATCT
Source organism: Anguilla japonica (assembly GCA_025169545.1). Classification (NCBI taxonomy): domain Eukaryota; kingdom Metazoa; phylum Chordata; class Actinopteri; order Anguilliformes; family Anguillidae; genus Anguilla; species Anguilla japonica. The sequence continues at coordinate 59,809,363 of CM045884.1, forward strand.
TTCTGACATGGTTCTTTTTCCCTTGCATTTCATGCACAACTGTTTCCTCCTCAGTCAGTTCTACATTCTGACAGAGGAAACTGTGACCCAGTCTGTCTCCTTTCCACAGCCCTGCCTAAAGCCACTCTGACAGTAGAGCCAAAATGGCGCCCACTGTACAATGGAGAGACCGTCACCCTGAGGTGTGAGGTGGACTCCTACAGCAACTGGACACATTTCTGGTACAGAGACCATAACCAGACAGCCACATCTCTCACTAAAGAGTACAGTGTAAACATCACTGGGGCTGCTGGATCTGACCAGGGGCAGTACTGGTGTGAGGGGAGGCTGGAGGGTAGAAATGTGACATCACAGCGCAGCGACTCCATCACTCTGACTGTTGCAGGTAATTGAGCCATTCAGTGGTGTCATTAAGGAAGTCTTGTGTATCCTACAACTTTAATTGAACAGCAAGGTAGTGTATACAGGTTTATGCTGTTTAATAAATTTATACTGCCAATACCATATATGTGTTTTTGGTGTGTGCATGTGTGCATGAGTGGTTGTGGGGAGGGGGGGGGGGGATTTATAGTCATATGCTAAAAATGCAAATATTCTTCCCCAGCACTGACAGACTCTGATAAGGCACAGAGAGGAGGCACCGTGATTCTGTCCATCGCACTTGGAGTTGGATTCTGTCTGATTGTTTTAGCCCTGATTTTCATTCTCTTCCAGAAACACCGCAGGAACAAAGGTGAGATTGTCAAGCTGCCTTACTGAACTTTTCAGCTGAATTTGTTCATTAATCTGTGCCTACAATGTGTGTGTGTGTGTATACAGTACATACATGATATAGACAGGTTTATTTTTAATGTATCTTTAAATACATACAGTCCCCAGGGATGTTTATTACCAGCCTTATAATGGACAGAGCCGGAGTGCTCGCCTGCTTACATCCGGCTGTGACACGCTGTGCCCGAGAACCACCCAGTTTTTCATTAGCACACCCGAAAAAACAAAGGTTCATACTATCTGCCCCCCCCCCCCTCCCCCTTGCCCTTAGCCCACGGTACACCTGTAACTAGATCTGCTACTAGTGCTAACCCCCTTCTTACTCACCTCTCTCTCTGTGTCTGTCTGCTCTACAGGTTTACCATGCCTGGCCTGGTCCCGCTCAGAGTAAGTCATGGCCATACGTGAGCTACCATTAGCACAGGAACACCCACCATTTCATACCCTGATTCAAATGTCCCTTTCTTTCTTTCTCATCCTCCAACTATCATATTGCTCTTTCACTCTCTCTGTACCTTATCCTCTCTCTCTCTCTGTCTCTCTCTCTCTCTCTGTCTCTCTGTCCTCTCTCTAGTTCCTCAGTGCACACTCAGGCCAGTGCCGCTGTAGGGACCCAGCCCTACCCTGTGGATCAAGCAACAGGTCAGTATCTTTATGGATGGTGATTCTGTCCCTTTTCACTGATGGGGCATTAGATACTCAAAGACAGTGAAAGCACTGTCTCTCTTTCCCTGTCCAAAGCAATGGAGTTTACCATGTGAAAATCTGGGCACCTGTAACAGTCAGACAGAGTGCCTGAATGTGTTCCACTCTTTCTCTCTCTCCCCCAATACATCTCTCTGCTTTTTCTCTCTTCTCTTCTTTTCTCTCTTCTCTCCCCTCCCCTCTCTACTTCTCTTCTTTTCTTCTCTTCTCTTCTCTCCTCTCATCTCCTCTTCTCTCCTCTTCTCTCCCCTCTTCTCTTTTCCTCTCTTCCCTTTCAGGTTTGAGCCAGGCTGCTGGACCCACCTGTGAGCCCCTGTATTCTCAGGCCAATGTGACCAATCAGAAGAAGAAACGGAAAGGTGAGTCATCGCTCTGCCCTAGACCTGCTGCTCTGTGAGAACAGGGAGATGAACTTAGAGACCAGTACACGAGTGAAAATACTTAAAAATCGCCTCAGATCCTCACAGGAATAATACATATATAAAATATCTGATACATGCTGAATGTTGGGCATTCTCTTGATAACAAGAATGAAGAATGCGTTTTACACCGGGATATCGATTTATTGCTACAGCATTAGAAGTTAGTTCTAAAAAATACAGAATTGCATTGCTGTTATTCAAGCGTCCTGGAATTGTTGCATCTGAATGAAGTGGAGAAGAATTGCAGGGGACAAGAATATATTTGCATTTTCAAGCATTAGAAATCACAGTCCCTCATTAAATAATAATGCCATTGGTTTGAGTGTGGGACACAGATGCAGTCTTTTCTCTCTGACAGGCATGAGTTAAATCAGTAAAAGGTTTTCACTTTCTCTGGGTTCTGAAGCCCCTTTATGCATGCTGGCTTTCACTTCTGCCAATCTCTTGATCATTGAATTTAAAATGTGTTTAAATCCTCCCATAGTTTCATAATTAAAGTAATATCTACACATTTGGGCTCATTTGGCTTTGTTTTGAAGACCACAATTGGTTTAGCGTCTGTGACACAATGTAGCCGGCAGGCTAGTTTAATGGTTTGAGCACTCGCCCTGTAACCCAAAGGCTACAGGTTCGATTCTCAAATTGTTCATGTCTGCTATGCCCTTGAATTAGGTGTTTCAACTGAGGAACTCCAGTTCTGTCAACAACAACAAAAAAATATTTACTTGTGTTACTGAATGTGTCAAAGATAAAACTTTGCTCTTCCTCATTCGCTCGATTGCTTTCTCAGAAGCTGGAGGCCATGAGGATGTGGTTTGTTCAGTTCTGGGCCCGCAAGACCAGAAGTCGAAGAACACTCCCAGTAAAATCTTATTTTATCTCTCTGCTTATTGAAAACAGAATAATGCATTTTTAGCTTATATTCCTATGAAATGTATATATATATGTTTTTTACATTTTATCAGTGCATTCTCTCTCTATCTCAATCTCTGACGTCCAAGAAGCTGAAGGTTGTGACAATGTCGTTTACTCAATCGTGGCCTTGGAGGACCAGAAGAAAAAGGAGCGGAAGGAGAAGAACACTCAGAGTAAGAACAAGGCACCTGCTAAATGCCTGTAATGTTAAATGTAAAAGAACAGATTTTCATGGTGTTATCCCTAAAGGATTGATTTTGCCTGCATAGGGCCGGCAGGGTAGCGTAATGCGTAAGACACTGACCTTATGACTCTGTGGTTGTAGGTTTGAGCTATGCCCTCGTGCAAACTAATTCATCTGAGTTGCATCAGTAAAATTCCAGTTGTGGGTCAATTGAGTTAAGTCATTCTACCAATGAGCATCCTCCAAATGGCCTGAATGTAATACAACGGCATTTTTATAAATTTTTTTGGTGGCATTGAGGTACAAATTTTAAGGAACTGGGCTTTGCTATATTTGAATAAATGAGACAGATCACTGGCTGCAGGCTTCTCAGTCTTACGTTCACATTTCTGCTGTAAAACACCCCACCCAAATGCCCATGAAGCAGATGCTCTGTGATTTACGACATTCAACAGTCACTAGAGATATCAGACAGTACAGGGAATACTCACTGCATTTGATTAACAAGCACTGGGTATACAACTGAATCAGATATCCTACAAACTGATGTGACAGGCTTTCAGTTGAAAGGCTGTGGTTTCAACTCCCAGCTTGTGCAATGTGCTTGAACTTTAGTGAAATTATCCAGCTGTACAAATGGATTAAACAGAAAAAACTGCTCTGCGTAAGAGAGGCTACTGAATGCCTGTTGATTACTTCACATTACAGGCATTTAGCAGTCACTCTTATACAGAGACTTACACTCAATGTATTGTGTGAATGCACTGTGTTAATGTACTGTGTGAATGCACTGTGTTAATGTACTCTGTTAATGCACTGTGTTAATGTACTGTGTGAATGCACTGTGTTAATGTACTGTGTGAATGCACTGTGTTAATGTACTGTGTGAATGCACTGTGTTAATGTACTCTGTAAATGCACTGTGTTAATGTACTGTGTGAATGCACTGTGTTATTGTACTGTGTGAATGCACTGTGTTAATGTACTGCGTTAATGTACTGTGTAAATGCACTGTGTTAATGTACTGTGTTAGTGCGCTATGTTAATGCTCTGTATTAATGTACTGTGTGAATGCACTGTGTTAACATACTGTGACAGTAGAATGCACTGTGTGGGAATCCACATACAGACCTTCGTTGATGTATGAATAATTAATAATTCAAATTTGCAAGTTAAATGCCTTTCTCTTTTACTCGCTTGATAAATTTCACAGAAGCTGGAGGTTGTGAGAATGTGGTTTACGCAACTGTGAACAAGAAGAGAATGAAGAAGAACACAGATGGTGAGAGAAGATTGTCTACTTGTTCTGTGAACGTAAAAATAGTGTATTGTAGCTTATATGCTATGAATTTTTTTTGTGATTTTGAAAGTGTATTCATGAAGGCATAAATGCTCATTTCTCTCTTTCTCTCTCTGTATTTGTCTCTCTCTCTCTCTGTCTGTCATTCTCTCTCTCTCTTTCTCTCTCAATCTCAAATGTCCAAGAAGCTGAAGGCGGTAATGATGTTGTTTATTCAACCCTGGCCTTGGAGGACCAGAAGAAGAAGAAGAAGGAGAAGAACACTGACAGTAAGATTAACACTGACTTTCCCTGTATCACAGAAAAATAAACAATATTTTAAAAAAGAATAATGTATTCACAACAAATTATAGACCATATAGCTGACAACCAGCATGGGTGAATCAGTCAGGTCTCCTCAATTCAGTACTGAAATTATTGGAATCTATCAGTCTCCCATAGGGTACCAATTGTCACCAGCATACAGCAAAATGGCTAGCCTTAAGTCAAATCACAGTGCACACTTTACATTGCATTGCAGGCATTTAGTGAATGATCTCATCCAGAGCAACGTACACAGCTGCTTTTTTAAACATGGTAATTGTTTATACGGCTGAATATTTACTGAAGCAGCTCCACTCCAGGTGACTTGCTCAAGGGTTCCATCTAGGAATCAAACCAGCGACTGTTGGAGCATAAGCCCCCAGTTCATTAACCATTGCACGACAATGTACTCTGTACTCTGTACATTGACAAGAGTGCAGTTTACTCAACTGTGGACCTGGATAAACAGAAGATGAAGAGGAATGTGAGAGAAGATTGTCTCTATCTGTTCATTGAAGGCAATATAGTGTATTGTACTTTATATGCTATGAAATTATTGTATTTTGTCATTTTGCAAGTGCATTTATGAAGGCATACCTTATCCACTCTCTCTCTCTCTCTAATGTCCAAGAAGCTGAAGGCGTTAATGATGTTGTTTATTCAACCCTGGCCTTGGAGGGCCAGAAGAAGGAGAAGAAGAAGAAGAAGGAGAAGAACACTGCGAGTAAGCTTGATACTGACTTTACCTGCGTCACAGAAAAATAAACATTGTACATTGACAAGAGCACATTTTAATCCCCCTGTGGACTGAAATACACGCGTTGTGGTTGAATTAACACTGAACCCTTAAAGCCTCATCTTGAAAGTAGACACAAGCAAAAGCATTCTCTATGCTGTGCTACAGGTTTGATCTCAACTCTCTGCCTCCCCCTGCAGATGGCGACGCAGACGTGCTGTATTCCACAGTCAGGACTGGACAAAGAGAGCAACACTGGCTCCCTGATCCTCCGCCTTTATAGTTTCCTCCAGACCAGGTTTTACTTCATGCTGGTTATAAAGCGCTGCATTCTCGTATAGATGCCTGACCTTGAGGATCACAGCACAGTACAGATCAGTATTTTCCCCTCCCCATTTCAAATATTGCTGAATGTGTTTTTACTTTATTTTTTACTGACTATAAAATATTGTATCAAAGCTTAGGTTCATATTCATGAAGTATGCCATAATAGGACTGCTTTTGACTTTTAGTTTATAGTGGATAAGATTAGGATTTTGACAGTGGAAACATGGTCTTAGATCAGTGCTCCCATTACAAGATACTATGAATATGGGTCTGGATCTGTATTCAACACAGAAGAATTATCTGCTCCTTATTTCAACATGCATCTGCTTTCACTGTATTTTATTTACCCATAGACCTGTAATAGATGTACTTCAGTATTATCTGAAAGTGAATCCTGAAGGGGTTATATGGTTTCTTTTAATTAAAAATGCTGAATACAGTGAATCAAACTATTTCAAGACTACTTTAAAGATGATTCTAGATAGACATAAATAAAAATATGAAAAAAGGCTTTCAGTCGGACAATCGCAGATGTTAACGCCTGAAAAAAATGAGAGAGATTACAGATACGATGCAACGCAAAAGCATTAGATATTCCAATGAACCAAAATAAATGAGTAAATCAGATCACCCGTTCTAGGAGCGTCTCGGTGCTCACCGGTGACCCCTTCTGGCCAACTGGGTGACTACAGCCTGCATGTACAACCCCGGTAAAATTTGCTCTCAGACTCCTGGCGGCCTGCAAAGAAGAATCATGTGTTTTAGCGGAGAGTGTGTGCTTTTCCGCAATGCCACTAACTAAACGAGAAAACAGAAAAAAATGCACAAACACACCTATGCAGAGGTTTTCACAACCAAGAGAAAATTTGGGTAAGAGAAAATAAAATGAATAAGTCAACCCATTCCTAGAGGAACTCCAAGCTTGCATCGCCTGGTCTTGATTTAATTGATTTATCTTTCAATTAAATTAAGTTTTCCCGCAATTGTAAAGCACTTTACGCAGAGACGCTGTCACAGATACGCTTTACAGTGAACTCAGAAAATCTCTGTGGTTCTTTGGGCTGGCGGCGTGATTCATCCGGATAGAACACAGAATTCCAGCACGGTGACGTGCTCCGCGGACTGGCATGACATCCTGACAGTGCTGGTGCCAGGCATGGACGGACAGGAGTGCTGCTTCGCCCGGCCAAGCCCGGATCGGCCAAACCCCACTTGAGTGCAAGGGACTCTACACAGTCCGCCTGCAGAGAGCGCTAATTGCAAACGCTCATAAACATATAACAATACGAAACCGTCCTTTGGTCTTCCCTTCTTATGCCATCACTATCCATACATCCATCCACCCATGTCCTGTTCATCTAACCATCCATTCCATGTTAATCCGAAGCAATCACAAATTTCCACCACAACAGCGCCTGACCTGGATAATCAGGTGACGGCAGCCTGTCTTAACCAGCTGCGTTGATGTTTCATCCCGCCACAGCAATGACGCGCCTCAGCTAGTGTAGGCTATGTGGTGATTTACTGTGTCATTGTGATAATAGGCCTATGAGTTTCTTTGAATTTGGGAAACAGGAAATGAAAGAAGGTGTAGGCTACAGGAGGGGGGAGGGGGGGGCGTGGGGGTTTCAATGAAAATACAAAAGTTATTAACAGCTGCTAAGCATACCCGGGTCATAACTGAAACTACATCCTTGGAAAAGAAACGTATTTTACAGGTATTCCAAAAAGCCGTATTTCCATTCAACATCAAACGTCACAAATTTAAATCTGATGATAGGCTACCGCGATAAAGTCACCTTGTTTGCGAGCCAGCTGCTCAGTCACAGGACAAACGCCATGCATAAACATTTATTTACTTCCTTACTTACTTATTTATTCATCCGTTTGCTATCTTTTTATTTTTACCTTACCGCGAAGACTTTGTGACGGATGGACTGAAGCGCGGGTGGCCCTTTAAGAGAAGAAGAGGAGGGGGCTTAGAGCTGGGTTACTGCACTGTTTTGCGTCCCTGTCAGTGAGCAAGCGAGTAGCCGTCGAGTGAGTGGTCGGCAATGACAGAGGCTCAGCGAAAGGCGAGGTAAGGGCATCTGGGAATCTCTTTCTAACTTCAAAGTCGGTTTGAGTTGAAATATTAAAATAAACGAAATAATGAATTGCTCTTCGAATTCTGATGATAAATGAATCGAATTTTTTTCCCATCCACTCGCGGCTAATTCCCGGCCACTGCTGGCACAGATCTAACGGTATCCGTTTCCTTTTCGTTTGCTCCCCAGTCAGCACGGATATCTCAATTCTCCGACCTGCTTCCCTTTGTTTACATGCGTCCACGTGTGGTGGTGTAACTTGTGTTTTGGTATCCCGGGAAGAAATTCGTTTTGGGAACTGCCCTGTGATATCTCTGACCGAGTGCAACAGTGGGAAACAAGAAAGCATACGCACAATACGGGTGATGGGTTTAGCAGTAAATCTGCCGACGGTTACCGTTGTCGACTATCGCAGTAGGCTAAAAAACTCAGATTGAAAGATGTTCAGTGGTTTCCCGTAACGACGAGAAAGGAAACATCTATTCTGTTCGCTGGGATAACGGTTCTTCCACGTGTCACGCCATATAACAATGAAATATATCTTGTTCGAGTACATTTGGCAATTGATATCTGTATCAAAGAAAAAAAATGTTTTGATCGTCACTAACAGTATCCCTACGGAACAGCAATAGGCAATGTTTATATTCATTGGCCGGAGTATGTCTGTGCTCAAGAAGCAAACTCTTGATTGCAACCTGAAGCTGTTCTGACGATGACCATGGAAAAAAAAAACGTTCCAATTTTATGTTTCCCAACACAGGGGAGAGGGTGGATCTGTTTCTTTTCTGAGTCACCATTATTTACAGATGTTCCCGATTTGCGATGTTTTTTTGTGACGCATATTCCAATTAGGTTACACAACGGGTGATCAAATTTGAAACCCTTGACGTTGATAAAAAATAATTATCTGTTGCTGCAGACGGGGAAACAACAATGAAGGCATCCAGAAAACAATGGCTGTTTCTAGTGAGATGTGAACACACAGGTCTATATGATACGGGGCTGTAATTATACTTAAAAAACAATTAGGCTACCACACAAGCAGTGCTGTTTTTGTCTGATTTAGGGGAAGATAGAATTAGCTAAACACGGTGCAGGCTTTAGTGTACACTTGCAGAGCTTGCTTATTAGTTTATTATTACACTCTGCACGTGTAGCCTATTTTTCAATCACTTCCATGGATATGTTGGCGGTATAATGTGGTTTGTTTGTGTTTTTTCCCCCTCGTGTGCTAATACACTGAGACTCACATTAAAATGCACAAGAATTATATGTTTCGAACTGTTGGATAGGCATTGTTTTGTGCCCGGAAATGGTAGGAAAATGGTTGGCAAGAAATTTATGGACCATGCATCTGTTGCTAGAGCAACAGGCAGGTTTGTTTGTCATTCCCAATGGAGCTGTGTGGTATTCTTCACTGTGTTGGGGCACAAGAACTGTGCTGTGACTATATTAGGGCACAGGCATTGCACAGGTAGTACAGGGAATGTGGTGCCTCTTTTAGTAGTGACAGATCAGTTTTATTTCTCTTTCTCAATCCCTCGTTCTCTCTGTTTTTCTCAGAGTTGTGGGCTTGTGGATCCGGTTTTGATGTTTAGGGGACTAGTCTCTGCGCACATTTGGGCAAAGTGTGATTTTTATAGTTTTGTGAATGACCTAGATCTATTTCAGAATGTTTGGTGTGATCAGGGGCAGGGAACTGTCAATTTGTATTAGTTTGGAGCAACCTGGTTTGTCTGGTGGATTATTGGTGTGTTATGGTTATGGGTGGGGGGGTGGGTGGAGGGGCTAGGACGGGGGGTTCATTTATTGATTTGTATGTGTAGGGGATATGGTTTACTAAAAGACATCAAAAGTCTCTTTCTCATTCTCTCTGTCTCTGGGATATACCAGGCTGCCTTTGCTACAACTTGCAATATAAAAGCATACTTTAAAACATAAAGTACAGAGATGGGGAGCATTCTCATTTGCTCTTATCCACACAGGACAACATCATCCTCCAGATTCACTTCCAGGGTAAGATGTTTGTGATGTCACTGTACTCATACAACAAAACATGAGACAAGCTCTTTCAATCATAAAGTAGGCTACATCAGTAGCAACCGACAGAACAACAGCGATGGTGATTGGTCAATTCTTTCTGGCAACTTCCTGTTAATTCCTGCAGGGATTCTTGGAAGTGTAGCCAGAAATGATCGACCAATCACCATCAAGGTTGTACTGTTGGGTGTTATCAGCATGCCTTTCATGATTGGTGGAGCTCTTCTCTTTTTTCTATAAAGTGACATCACAGCAGTCTTACCCCTATTTCATCACCAACTGCTGCAGTCAATCACTGACATATGGGGTCTGGCTGAGATGGTGTATGTAGCTGTTTTTTTCTTTCCTTTTCTAGCTTACCTGCTTTCATGCAAAAAAACTTAATAAATAAACAGGTTGCATCATCATAGCCCTTTATTTAAGTGTGTTTTACTTGTCTTTTTATAGGTCGTTGATTTAATGAGTTGTAATGACGAATAGACAGGCAACACACTTCTGTGTGGACGGGTGACATTTTGTAGGCTGGACTAGGCTTTCAGCTGGCTAGCAGACGTAGCATCTGTGCTACATTAGCATCATATGTTCACTTGATCGGTGGTGTAGACGTTGCCACCGATGATGACATCATCCCACCTCAAAATTCCATGCCCCCACTGCTCATAGCTGGGTAGGAGCGGGAATGCAGGGAACAAGGCACCCTGATGGCTTTGCACTGCCAGGAGCAGGGTGGGTTTAATTTGACTGCGGTTCCCTAGCTTACCGCTGGGCTAGTTCCTCCCCGCAGGATGCCAGACATCCACAGGATTGCAACTACCCTCAGGCCCTTATTCATGAAACATTTTTAGAGTAATTCCACTGATCTGGGATCGGTCTTGTCTTTTAGGTCATAATGGATGAGGTTAGACTAGTCGCTGGAGTAAACTGATCCTGGACTCTGAGAGGTTTCATTAGCGGGGCCCTCGGTTAGAAATGCACCTCTCCTCTGATTGGCTCCTCGTGTGGGCATGGCCGATGACACTTTTGAGGGCCACACATTCGAGGGCCGGCATTTGCCAAGTTGAAAACTGTGGAGAAACAAACAAACAGAAAAAAACAATAAACAACTAGGAAAGTATTATTATTCTTAAAGCATTTAAAACAGCATTACTGTTTGTCACTAGTGATGGAAGAGTCACTCTTCCTCATTGGGTAGAGCTAAAAAGAACTGTCAATCAGGGACTTGTTTGGACAAATCGAAAGACCTGGCTCGCCACAGCGTCACACAATGATTGGTCAAAGCCAGCGAGCCGCTGTTCACATACTGTAACCCCGCTTATCAGCGGTTGACCAAACCATCGCTGCTTTGAGAAGGAGTGCTGCGGGAGATCTGAGCTATGCATTCTGACAGAGAGCGCTGGGAGAGGCTCTAGGCTGGGGAGTGCAAGGCGGTCACCTCCGAGATGGCAGATTTTCAGGGCGTTGCCGTGACAGCAGACATACTGGGCGGAGTCTGTTCTGGGCAGTTTAAATTACAGAGACATAGCATTTATTCACTCTGATGGCATGCACCAAGTGCAGCACAATGAGTTTGTCACAAAATGTAAGAGAAGCTTCGCCTTTGGCTAGTCTCGGTGGACAACTCACTTATTTAAGATGACTTCGATAGAAAGGTTAATTTACCCTCTGTTTCTGTTTTATTATTTGATTTTGTGTAAATTTCACCCTTATAGTAAACAAATTGTCTGTTTTTTTCCAGTGTGAAGTGCTTTGGGCTGCTTTTTTCCTTGTTTGAAGGTTGCTTCTCAAATGTACAATTGCATATTATGCATTTGCAGAAACTCTCCTATAGAGAGATTTACACAGCTTGCATCCATTACATACAATCAGTTTGCACAGCTGGATATTTCATGGAGCATTTGAGGGCCCTGTTTCACATACGTGGCTAACTAAGTTAACCCGATTAGATTGTTGACATTTTGGGGATGAACCACAGATTTTCGGTTTTAATGAAGCAAGTTCACAATTTAGGCGGTATTGTTCCCAGGGGGTAGTGGTGGTGGTGGTAGTGGTGGTGGGGGGGTTGAATTAGCCTTTTGGAAATTCCAAAAGTTTTTTAGTAGAGTTAATGAAACATTACATTACATTACATTTATTTGGCAGACACTTTTATCCAAGGCAATGTACAATAAGTGCATACCAAAGGCCATTAGAAGAACTTGCAAAAGGATGAACTGCATGGTCACCTTCCGATAATACAGGGGCTGCAGTACCCAACCACCGGGTCAGCGCAGGTGCCCCCAGGGATGCCCTCCACCAGCAGCCTGTTGGCACTGTGCAGCAGCACAAGCTCCTCAGCAGGGGTGAAGGCTGATCACCAACACCCCCCCGGATGATCCCACCCCCACAGTCTTCCTCACCTCAGTCTTTTCCTTGTCGGTGGCATTGGGGTCAATTTTGTAGGTTAGCCACTTGTACATGAACTATTTGATCGTTTTAAAGAGGCTTTCTGTTGGCAAAAAAAGATTTTTTGACCCACTGCCATGTAGCTACTTCAATAACTGCTGTCAGATGAACTGGGAAGCCAATGAAAGGAATATGATTCCATGTTTCAATATGGTGACATCAGAAAGCACAAGCATCCAGTTAGGGGCTTGAGGGTACAAGGACCATGGTAATTGAACCTGTGACCTTTGGGTTGCAAGTCCTATGCTGCTGCTCTTAGCTGAAATGTATTATTATTATTATAATTATTGTAATTATTATTATTATTATTATCATTATTATTATTATTATTGAGACTGTGACTAAAGCCAGGATTGATTCAGCAGGAAAGAGCTATAAGATAAATGCCCGCATCTGGCTTGAGTGAGACAACAACATTGGTTGGGCGAGGGGCAGTTCGTCACCATCAGCGTAAGTGGGCCATATTCTGGATCCTCTGTTCAAAGAAAGAGAAATTATCCCAAGCGCGCGAGGCCTAGTGCAGGTCAGTGTCCCATGACCGGCCCAAGGCAGAGGAGTCGCTCATTCTCACGTTATTATTTTTTTCTGGTATTTTGAAGAGATTTCAAAGCAAAATAGTGGCTGGCTCATCTTGGTCATTAGACCCCCATTCACTTTCGAATTCTTTTTGGATGGACCAGTCAAATCTGAAAAAACAAGGGAGCGGTCAGTGACAGAACAAAAAACATACCTTGAGGTATGAATGTTCATAACATCATAACCCATGAATGCATTTTTTTGGTGAACTACCCCTTTAAATAAAATGGGGCAGCAGTCTGAAATGTGTTGATTTGGTAGAAGTGGGCAGTGGGATGTGGACCAGGGCAGGGTGGGGCAGCGTGTTATTTTCCATCCATTCAATAACAGAAAAAGAAAAGGATTCCCACGGGAGAGACTGGAATGCCTGGAGAGAGAGCGTCACCTGGTGTGAGTCACAGTGGGGGGGTTTGAGGGGGCCCTGCAGAGCGTCCCTGAGTCACCCTGACAGGCTCAGTTTGGGGTGGGGAATGAGGCACCGTCCGTCCGTCTGGAGAATGGCCTGACCCCTCCGTCCCCTTCCTCTCCCCTCTCTCTCTCCTCCCTCTCCCCTCCCTCTCTCCTCCGTAGCTTCAAAGCTTCCATCTGCTGTGGAAAGATCTGCACTCAGCTGCTGGTTTCACAACAGGTCCTGTTCTGACTGTGTGTGTGTGTGTGTGTGTGTGTCTGTTAATGTGTGTCTGTGAGTATGTATGTGTGTGTGTGTGTGTGTGTGCGCGAGTGTGTGTGTGTGTGTGCATGTGTGTGTGTCTGTGAGTGTGTGTGAGTGTGTGTGTCTGTGTGTGCATGTGTGTGTGTCTGTGAGTGTGTGTGAGTGTGTGTGTGTCTGTGAGAGTGTGTGTCTGTGTGTGCATGTGTGTGTGTCTGTATGTGTGTGTATTCCCAGTGAGAGGCCTGGTGTGTGAACTGTGACTGTCGGTGTGTAACGGGTGTATCAGCAAATTCCTTGTGTGATTTTGGATGGCCAGCTGTGCCAAAAGTAATTGTAAAAATGAGTGTATAAAATTCTAGAAACAAAGAAACATGGTTCTCTCTCACACTCTTCCTTTTTTCTTTTTTTCACTGTCTCACAGACAATCTCCCCCCCCCCCCGTCTCATTTTAATGAAGTCCTATTTTTTGTGTTGGAACAATCTCTCAATAAAAGGGGTTTTAAAAATCTAAATCTCTCTTTCTCTGTCTCTCTCTGTTTGCCTCTTTCTTTCTCTTTCTCGCTCTCTTTTCTCAAATGTAAAGAAAAAAACAAACCAACAACAACAAAAAACAGCAGTTATAATTTCTTGAGTTTGGGGAGAACTCTGAGGGCTGTGGTGTTTAATGTAGAGGGTTTAACAGGCTAGCGTAGCCACGCTGTGTCCCTCTCGCTGGTGGGCTGACGGGCGGGGCGGGGCCAGAGGAAATGGCAGGGCTGATTTAGGTCTCCTGGGAGGCGTGAGGTGGAGCACCCTTTCCTGTAACCCTCTCCCAACCCGGCGCACGGCTGATGCTAATCTTCAGCGCTACCGTCCAGCGACAGCCTGGGTGCATATTATTGGCAGTGTACACAGAAGACAGCTCTGCTGTGGATCTGAATTTTTATTTTGGGATTAAGTACATACTTGCGCATATAGAATGCATGTATAGTTGAGCTAGTGGCAGCCATTAACTGGAAAACACCAGTTTCCAGCATGGTTCTAAATTAGTGAAGGTGCAATTATATGTAAATTAGTAGACCTGATTCAACATTAGTATCAGCCTACAGCATATACGATTTTTCATTAGTATCAGACTCCAGCAGATCTGATTTCATGTTAGTATCAGACTCCAGCAGATCTGATTTTACATTAGTATCACACTCCAGCAGATATGATTTTATGTTAGTATCAGCCTACAGCATATACAATTTTTCATTAGTATCAGACTCCAGCAGGTCTGATTTTACATTAGTATCAGACTACTGCAGATCTGATTTTACATTTGTATCAGATTTTACATTAGTATCAGGCTACTGCAGATCTGATTTTACATTAGTATCAGACTCCAGCAGATCTGATTTTACGTTAGTATCAGACTACTGCAGATCTGATTTTACATTAATATCAGATTTTACATTAGTATCAGACTACTGCAGATCTGATTTTACATTAGTATCAGACTGCAACAGATCTGATTTTACGTTAGTATCAGACTACTGCAGATCTGATTTTACACTAGTATCAGACTCCAGCAGATCTGATTTTACATTAATATCAGATTACTGCAGATCTGATTTTTCATTAGTATCAGACTCCAGCATATCTCATTTTTCATTAGTATCAGACGCCAGCATATCTGATTTTACAGTAGTATCAGACTCCAGCATATTTGATTTTACACTTGAATCAGATTACTGCAGATTAGATTTTTCATTAGTATCAGACTACTGCAGATCAGATTTTACATTAGTATCAGACTACTGCAGATCTGATTTTACATTAGTATCAGTCAGACTACTGCAGATTTGATTTTACATTAGTATCAGACTGCAGAAGATCAGATTTTTCATTAGTATCAGACTCCAGCTGGGTGGTCAGACTTCAGCTGGGCATGCCCATGAGATCCCGGATAGCTCAGTCAGTAGAGCATCAGACTTTTAATCTAAGAGTCCAGGGTTCAAGTCCCTGTTTGGGCGGCATTCTTTGCACTGCCTAAGTGGTTATAGTCAGCAGTTTTTAAAATCTTGTACCCCAACTGTCATTGTGAAAAGCCGCATATTGTGGTTCGTTGACCCATATGGTCCCAGTCAATCTCCTCACGTGCAAATCAGATTTTATATTAGTATCAGACTCCAGCAGATCTGATTTTACATTAGTATCAGACTCGAGTTTATCGGATTTTACAGGTCCTGATAGTATCAGACTCCAACAGATCTGATTTTACATTAGTATCAGACGCCAGCCGATCTGATTTTACACTAGTATCAGACTCCAGCTGGGTGATCAGACTCTAGCTGGGCATGCCCCGGATGGCTCAGTCAGTAGAGCATCAGACTTTTAATCTGAGATGTTGTTTGCTGTGTTTGAATGGTAATAGTATAGGCATTTTACATTACTATCAAACAACAGATCTGATTTTACATTCGTATCTACAGCAGATCTGATTTTACATTAGTATCAGACTGCAGCAGATCTGACTTTACGTGAGTGCCAAGCTACAGATGTTAGAACTGTTTGGACTGATGGAGGATAACTTTCGGCCCATCTGGGCAGCTGCTTGGCTTCGTCATCCTGTTGGCAACGAACACGCTGTTCTTTCCCCCGCTCGGACAGGGTCGCTTTGCAGAGCAGCTTTCCCTGAGAATCCATTCCTGCCTGCCTTTCCAGGCCTCACGGACAGTTTGCCGGCATGGTATAATTGCGTGTGGTGATGCAATAAGACGGTGGTTTTCATCATACACGCATGCCAGCTTTGCTTTGGAAATTGTACTCAGTTCTGCTGTTTGAACCGTTTTATCAGAGCAATCATCTCTGTTAAAATTTGTCCTCTGCCTCGTCAGAATTTCTATCAACGTTTTGCAGATGTATTACTTTATTTTTGTTAAGGTGGGGCCATTTTTGATTGGCCTTTATTTTCCTTTGTTTCGGTTTGTTAATAACAAAAAAAAATTTAATTCCAAAAATAATGGAAAATCTAGGAGGAGCAGGAATTCTGCTCTGGATTGGTGGGTCCTCTATGTTTCCTGTCTCGGTGCTGCTCCTGATTGGTCGGTCCTCTGGCGGTCTGGTGTTTTTTCTTGCCGAACAGCACAGCTTCCTGCTCGTTCACGTGTGGGTCACGAGGGGAAATTGGTTTTTGGGAGGGTTGGAGCAGGCTTGAGGTGGGACACTCTGACCCTCTCAGAAGTGGAGTAGTTTGCCTGTGGTCAGAGAGTGGGGTGTGTTGGCTGGCTGTGAGCACGTTGATGCTCTTTCAGTCTAAATCTAGAGGGGTGTAGTCTGCAGCACAGCCTCCCCAGACAGTCCCCTCCACCCCTCCCCCTTGCACCAGTCAGAAGGACTACACCAGGTGTCCTGAGGGATTGTTGTGTCAGCGTTATGGATTTTGTTTGTAACTCTCTGTTTTTTCAGAGTACAACGTCCCAGTCCCGCTGATATTGAAGGACAGTTTTCAGCAGCCTAAAAAGAAGTGCTTGATTTATGATCTAATGGCACCTAACAGGCTGGTTTTATAGAGCGGGAAAACTATGTAACCATCTCACCAGTGTCTCAATTCTGTATGCGTATGAATTTGCAATAGTTTTGACTGATACATGAGTCAAGACAAAACTATTTCTCTTTCTCTATCTCTTTTTGTCTCACTCTCTCACTCGGTCTTGTTCTCTCTCTTGCTCTCTTTCTCTCTCTTTCTTTCTCTGTTTCTTTGTGTTTGTGTTTCTACCTCTGCGGTCTCTTTGGGTCTTCCTGTTCAGTGTCTGCATCTCTTCCTGTCCTCTTTCTCAGCATTTCACACAGGAAGTTCTCTAACCTGCTTGCCCTATTTCCCTCGGTCATCGAGGTGCTGCGTGTGTGTTTTTTTTTTTTATGTAAAGAAGAACGGAGGGAAGAGGGGGGGACAGGAGAAAAGTACGTTTCAGAGAGAGAGGGAGATGTAAAAAAGAAAGAGAGGCAGTGACTGAAATGGGCTCCACGGCTGCAGTGGCCTGGTAAGGAATCGGAGTCCTCTTTCCTTTCGAACCCCTGCTCCCCCCACTGCCTGCTGTTGGGTTTTCCCGCAGGACTCAGGATAATGAATTTGATTGGGTCTAATGGCGTATTCCGGCGTGTGTGTGACGCCCAGCGTCAGGCCTGTGGTTCCTGGGCGGAGCCAGCCAGAACACGGGTTGCTGAGATGCACTTGCCCTCTTTGGGTTTGGAAAGCTGTCCTGCTAGTCCTGCCTTCTATCTGTAAATGAGTGTAAGTAAGTGTCTCTCCACAGAGGAGAGGTCACGTGCCTTTTTGGCTTGCTTTTCAGTGCCAACTGCAGCCGGCTCGCCCCTGTAACTGTCTGCAGCCACAGGGTTTCTCTTATCGCACGGTGCTAGAGCGTCCCCTCTGGTACGGAGGGTTAGTGTTAGGATTCGGAGAAGGGGCAGGGGTGGGAGGGGGCAGGGTTTTCCCCATCTTGTGACAGAAGAGCTCTCTCTCTCTGGTGAAGGAGGTCAGGCTTTGGGGGAAGGGGGGACTGGGTTTTCCTTATCTTTTAGAGCTAGAGCACCCCTCTCTGGTGTGGGGGGTCAGGGTTAGCGTTAGGATGACTGACCAGCTCTGCAGATTTTTATTTCTAATGCCACCGCCCCCACACCCCCCCCCCCCCCCCCCAATAATATTCCTACCGCTCTGCCCTATATTTTTCCCAATGCCCCACTCTCTCCCACAGGGAAGTCTAACCCCGCCCCCGGCCCCTCCTTCCTGGGCAAAGAGAACGTGCCGTATTCAGTGGAGACCCCGTACGGCTACCGGCTGGACCTGGACTTCCTGAAGTACGTGAACGACATCGAGAAGGGCAACACCGTCCGGAGGGCGCCGGTGCCACGGCGACCGCGCTTCGGCTCGCTGCCGCGCGGCGGATACGGCTACACGGGGTCCTGGTGGACCTCCACCGAGTCGCTCTGCTCCAACGCCAGCGCCGACAGCCGCCAGTCGTCCTACTCCTGCTGCGTGCCCGGTTACCACGGCGCCCGGCCCTCGGCGGCGCGCGGCGTTCGGCGTGAGCGCGGCGCGGGTGGAGAAGACGCTGCTGGACGCGCGGCGGAGGCTGGAGGAGGAGAGGGAGCGGGAGAGGGAGGGGCGCAAGCTCTCCAACCTGGGCAGCATGCGAAACAGCGTGGCGGGATCCAACACCTCCCTGTCCAGCGCGCACGGGCTGGCGCTCAGCCGCACCCAGGGGGCGGGGCCGGGCGGCGGCTCCTCGGGCCTGTCCACGCCCGTCTCGCCCAGCCCCGCCCACCTGCATCATGTGCGCGAGCAGATGGCGCTGGCCTTGCGGAAGATCCGCGAGCTGGAGGAGCAGGTGAAGACCATCCCCGTGCTGCAGGTGAAGATCTCCGTGCTGCAGGAGGAGAAGAGGCAGCTCAGCGTCCAGCTCAAGAGCCACAAGTTCCTGGGCCCCAGCATGGGGCCGGGCAGGCCCCGCCCTCAGCGGGGGGAGCTCTACATCCACATCCCAGAGGACGAGGCTCCGCCCACGAGCAGCCCCGGTCTGACACCCGCTAGCCCCGCCCAAACACCCACTAGCCCCGCCCCAACCCCTGCTAGCCCCACCCAGACACCCGCTTCCTTTCTATTTTGATTTCTTAGTGACCAACAAGCAACTTTTGGAGCAGTTTGCTCAGCAAAATGATGAGAGTCATGTGAAAATTTCAGCCCTGAATAAAAAAGTAAGCTTCAGATGAATTTTATCCACATGTGAAGTATTTGCTTCAGGAGAGTTTGTATTTGTCATAGTCCATGTGTTTGTCCATTTTAGATTAGAGACACTAAAGAAAAAATTAGAAAAATCAAAAGAATGCTTTCTTCCTCCCATCATTAATAACTGGAACCTGAAGGTGAGAAACATAAATTAGTAATTGGCAAATTTCCCAGAATTGTATGAATACTGCTCGATACTGTCATACTGTAGATGAGTGTGATTAATTTCAGCTACTTTAAGAATGTGAAGCTTCAGTAGAATCTATGGCTGAAGTAGTGCACTGCTGTTTGTGCAACAGCTTATATTATAAATGTGTATTTACACCATTTTATATTTCATAAAGGCAAGTGCCAGAGAGCTGCAAAGGAGATGCATGAATATGTGTGAAGAGAGATGCACTTGACTTGATGCTGAAGGAGGGAGAGAAAAGAATAAAAAGTGCCGATCTGGAGCAGGAGGAATTTCAGAAGACATTTCAAGAGAAAGAGATGGCTCTACAGCAGTAAGTACCGAGCAAGACTGTTAAGGGAAACCAGATATGACATCTAAATAAGGTAACCATGGCAATGGGAGAGTGAGGCTCTATGAACTCCATTATAGGTGGGACTACCGTATGCTGTTAGTCATTGACATTGATATGAACCAATCTATCAAGTTTGGTCTCCATAGCAGACCACTTTGACTGGATCAATTTTATCAGCTGTTAATAACTTTACCCATTTCGGGGCTTGTGTCTTATTCCAAGTAACAGTCATTGGAGAGGGAAGGTAATAATTTTGATGCTAATTTTAGAAGTAACTGAATCTGAGTTATCAATGGACAGACACTTAACAGAAAGCTTAAATTGTACTTGAATGATGAAGCTTTTGATTATTTTTTTACGTGCTGGAATCCTGTACAGGATACATGAGTGTCACATGGTGCACACCTCCATGTGCTATGAGCCGGTTTATGAAAAGCACATGAGTTACTGCTGGCTTCAGCACAGTGTAAGAAGCCTGTGTGCTATGTGCTTTGATGGGGCGACATAGCTCAGGAGGTAAGACCGATTGTCTGGCAGTCGGAGGGTTGCCGGTTCAAACCCCGCCCTGGGCGTGTCGAAGTGTCCTTGAGCAAGACACCTAACCCCTAACCCCTAACTGCTCTGGCGAATGAGAGGCATCAATTGTAAAGCGCTTTGGATAAAAGCGCTATATAAATGCAGTCCATTTATGTGCTGCAGGAAGCTGGGGCAGCTTGAGCAGGACTGGAGAGCGAAGCTGGAAAGAGTGATGGAGGAGAGGAGCGAGCACGAGCAGCGTGTGAAGAAGGAGATCCAGGCTCTGCTCCTTAAGCTGTTCAAGACTGAGCAGCTGCACCAGACCCAGGTGAGCACATCCAGTGAGTACCAATGCTCCACTCTACCCTCTCTACAGTCAGGTCTGGCTCCTATAGGATTGCATACATATGTGTGGGTCTTTGGAACACCTTTAATCTCCATGTTCTCCTTTTCCATTGCAGCTATGTGACTATGAGGTCAAGTACAGGGACTCACTAAAACTGGTGTCTGAGCTGCAGCGTCAAATTCAAGGAGCGTGAGGTGAGAGGCTGAAATGGAGCTCGGCAGGACGATCCGTATGTGTGTTTGTGTGTGTGTGTGTGTGTGTGTGTGCGCGTGTTCTGGCAATGAATACTTGCCTCACCTGTCAGATCTTTTGCTGACTGTCCCTTATCTTTCTCCAGGTTGCAGTTATTCAGAACAAACAGGGGAAACTTGGTAAGAAGGACACTATCAGTTGATTTTTTTATTTGGTATCTCAGATCATGGCAGAACATTAATTACCCCTCTTTTCCCTCATATTCAAAGCAAAAGCAGCAAGCGATGTCCTTGACCCGAAGAGACGGATGGCCATGTCTCGGGAGAAATATCTGGAGCACCACATGAAGAAGTCCTCCTAGATTATTAGATGATTGTTTGTGCTCTTTAGAGACCCTTAAGGAGGCATTCACATCCATCTGGCCTCCTGTGGTTAAGACCACACCCACACCATGGCAGGCATATGAACCCCACACCTGTACAACACAATCAAAGCCCTTCACTGCTGAGATGGTTTACATTTCTGTTTAAAAGATCAGAAAACTCTATAGTATAGTTAATACATTCACTACATTTACCAAACTACTGAGATCAGTCCAATAATTCTCTATTTGTGACTCCTATTAAAAATAAAAAATATCAAATAATTTTACGCTTTTGGAGGTTCATTGTAAGTGGCAACAAAGCGAGTGAAATTCAGTGTTTATTAAATGGGGAAATGAGGTCACAAGGAAATACTGTTGGGATGCTGTGTAATTTTCAACTGAGCATCAGTGCATCCCTGCAGTGTCATGAAGAACACACCCTGGTGGTAGGGAGGAGCATTGCGATGATTGTCAGCCCATTCTAAAAGTAAAACAATGGTATGTGAGAACGGTTACTGCTCACACATGGACACAGATGGGAAAGGAGATGTTTAGAGACGTTTGTGCAGCATGGCTGTGAGCTTCAGGTGCTCATTGGTCAGTGTCATGGGGGACGTCACATGTTACAAGCAATAGGAACAGGGCTGACCACACTCAGATCACACAGCTCCTGCAGAAGACTGACAGAATGGAGGAGGAGAGGAACAGAGGAGGCTCCAGCAGCATGAGAGAGGGACATCAGAGAAGATCCAGAGGGAAGTGGAAGAAGAGAAGAAATAAGAAAAGAAAAATAACATAATAAAGGAGGGTGGGAAGAGGCAGGAGCTCCAGGGAGTGACACAGATGAGATAAACAGGAGGATTTGGTGATTTAAGCATAATGTCTGAGGAAAGGGAATATTCACACTGCATTTTTCGTAAGAGCTGAACCTCTCCTTGTCAAAACCCCTGTTATGACACTACCTGGAGGCCTGGATGGATGACCTCGATCTTCTGCACCGCATTTTAATAAACACGGGCTGTTACTTTTCTCAGCTAATTTAATACCTCAGGCCATAATCTGTACAAACTCTGATTATTTGCTTTAACAGATTCCTATTTAGCCCTTCTTTAACTGTTGATGCCAGGCTAGTATAAACCATTTTATCATCACAGTTTCAGTCTTTTTACTTTACTTAGTGTGTATTGGGAGGCTCAGACTTGATCTTGCCCATTTTTTAAATGAGCTGTTTTGGCTTACTGTGAAACATGGCCTCTGCTGACCTCGCCTGGTCACAGATGAGTACAGCATTAGCATTAACCCCCTGCAGGATATCTCACTCCGGTATAGAGACTTAAACATTAAAACAAAGAGAGGTTGGTATGAAGTTATTGTCTAAGTTATGTTTATTAATCAGTGTTGTTCATTTGTTTGCTTAGTGGCCTCCCCTTCCTCTCATACCTTCTGTTTCTGTCTTGTAGGAGGGTGTAGTTACAAAGCAAAAGCCACACATTAACACAGACAGTGGTGGAATGGTCACTGGCCACAAGTGTTTCTCTCACCTGCAGGGTCAGGTACTACAAACATCTGACTACCAGCACATCCCCTACATCTGAGAGCTTACACAATACCTTCACTTCCCCACGTACATTAATTCCCCAAGCTGTCACAACAAAAGAGAATTTAGTTCTCACTTGACTGTCTGATGAAATGAAGATTTTTTAATTTTGAAAATGGATAAGGTGAGAACATAGGTAATTGGATATTGGGGGCAATATAGTGTGAAGTGAGATTGGGGTAGTTGGAGCAACATTCATATCCATTATGTCTGGCAATGGTAGATGCTGGCAGATGCGTGTCTGTGTTGTGAAAGGCTTGCATATTTTCACCACTAGGTGTCAGTAAACTTCCACTAAAATCCCATTTCAGTGAATGTGGGGAAATGCCAGTCTGTCTCTGGGACATAACCAGACTTCTGTTCACCGGTTCTGCCTTTCAGCAGGTCAACACAAATGGCACAAAATTAACGAGTGTCTGTACGTCAGGATTAGCGCTGTCTCCTAAATTTATTTGGCCAGAACTACGGGAGTAATGGGGGTTGGGCGCACATGTGGAATTCTGATGGCAGAACAGAATCATTTGTAGACTGCCAGAGAGGTGGGAGATCTCTGGTGTTCATTGAGAGAATTAGTTGAGCAGAACGGGTAAAAAATTAAAGGTGCATGTAGGATCGGTGAGGATATAGAGATTCCCCCAGGGGGGTGGGACGGGGTGGAGATTCCTTGTGAGCCAGTTAATTTTATTTCGGTTAATTCTTGGTGACCAAGTCTGTGTTGTGTCTCGAGATACTTTTAACCTTTCATACAGCACCTTTGTGTGATGTCAGTGTTGTGATAGGTTGTGCTTGTAACCTGGACGAGGGGCTTATCTGGCGGCAGAGGGGGGGAGAAGCCATAGCCTGGAAGCCAGAGTGTACAGCGGCGTTGGCAAAACTGCGGACCAGGCTGGAGGGGCTGTGGGAAGTTGGAACAGGAAGTGCAGCAGTTTCTTGAGAAGTTTTTAGTTTATTCAGAGCTCAGAGTGCAGTAACTCTGCCCCCTCTATCTATTTGCTTTTCAGTTTCCCACATAGTGGTCCTTAGCTATGACCTAAAATAGCTCTTCTGCTGCAGCCAATCAGCTCCCAAGCCTGGAGAAACAGACAGAACACAAATGATTCTGTGGCCAAGCAGTGAAGTCCGCATATGGAAGAAGGGTGGAGCCAGTTAGACTGTCTCTGAGCTGATGGAGCATGGTGTCCAGATGTTGGGCTTTGACTGGGCATTGTTGGGCATTGTTTTTGCAGAGGTCATTATAGTAGAACCTCTACTCTCCATCACCATCAGGGAATCCGTGGTGCTGGATAGTAGAAAATTTTGTATAGTAGAGCGTACCCTAAAGATTATGCAGGAGCCAAATTAGTGAAGTATTTATTTATCTTTTTTTTTTTTAAAAACTCAATGTATTATTGTATTGCTCAAGGGCCCCACCTGCTGGCCAAATGATTTTACAATAGCTTCTATTTTCAAGTGAATGTCAGAGGGACATACACTGTAAATTTAAAGCAGCACAGACAAGCACCCCATCCTGTTTAAGATTGTAAGCACACAGACTAGCACCTCAATCTTGTGTACGTTTTTTAGTGCACAAACAAGCATCCCTATCTTTTCAAATGAATGCAACTAGCCTGCTGCTTAACTATTGTCTGACCAATCAGAGGAGCTATCACGTTGTGATGGGACGGTACTCCTCACAAACTGATGCCACCTTTCTGTGGACCATACTACAGCCTCTGGACAGTACAGTAGCCAATCACATACGCCCAGGGCTTCACTCTAGCCAATTGTGAGCTGTCCTGCGGGTCCAACATTCACAGTCAGCTCTGGCACAGTCAGGTGTTTTTAGACCATGCAGTGTTTAATTTCACAGAGGACCAGTGCATTTAAGCAAGGTGCTGCCCTAAAGTCTCTCTGATTCCCTGTGATAACGAGTGAAGTTCTGCACTTTTTCTTTAGTTTATAAAAAAGAAGAGAAGAAAACATGAAGCTGGTTTGCTGTGCAGGACCTACTTCCTTACTTTTGCTCTCACAATCAGAGCCCCCCAAAAGTGTTGTAATGGTAGAGGGAAATTGGTTGTTTTTGCTCTGTGCTTATGGTACTTGGATATGAATTTGAGACAAAAGTACAGTCAGCTTTTAATATCATGGTATGTGTGTCACCATTTCTCAGAAACTGCTGTCTTTGTGTTGAGTCCCCCTATTTTTAGCAGTGTAAAAGTAAAAAAAAAAAAAATTAAAATTAAAAAGCAGACGTTCTTTCCTCCACACTTTCAGCTTTTTATTGCTTTGGTTTTTATTTTTTTATTTTTTTTTGTCTCATCTGTTCATAAAACTGTTTCAAAAGTCTTCTGGCTTGTCTTTGTATTTTTTGGCAAATTCTAATCTGGCCTTTTGATTCTTGACGTTGATGTGAGGTTTTGCATTTTGCTGTTTCGCCTCTATAATTCTGCTCTCAGAGTCTTCTGCATTTGGCGGCTTGCTATATTTTTACCCCTGCCCTCTGGAGACTGTGGTGACATCACTGATCGTAGTTTTAGGGTTCTCCTTCACAGCTCTTCACAGGATTCATCTGTCATCAACTGCAGTACAACTCATACAGGTACTTAGAGTTGTATGTAGCCTACACAAGTCACATACAAGTTTGGATAGTTTATTCTCTGTTTGGCACTGTGAGTGCCTGTGGGTTTTCTGGCTTCCGTTTTTGGTGGCATTTTGTCAGTATACAGGAAATGTTAGAGTGATCTTCTGCAGATATATATTTAAATTTAGTTGATTTTAGTTACAGAAAAGCGGAAGGTAAAGCAGTGATGAAGTAGAAGGGTGGGAGCTTTTGTGAGAATTTTTTCGCAACTTGCTGTTCACACAAGCAGATAAGAAAAGAATGCATTAGAGGTGCTGTACAGTATATATAATAGCCCAGGGGTTTCGTTTTTTTCGCTCTTTTGATCACTGAAGTTGAAGCACTAAACTTCCTCTAGAATCATGCAGGCAAACAGAGGGGTCACATTGATCTGTGAGTACTACCGAATCAGTTTTTTAGTGTAAAGGTTTTTAACAGACAAGTATGTTTTTGTGGTGAAATTTGCATTTGATTGAAAATAAAAACAACAACAACAACACATTTGTTAAATTATGCTTAAATAAATAAGAATGATTTGACCTCACTAATACTAAAATGCTCTACAGCATTTGGGCTGCATTGGAATGACCTGCGTTATGGGAAAAGAAGAAAAGTATGAGTGAAGAAGTATGCTTTTGCTTCAGAAGATAACATACCTTGAATGATCACTAACAATATTTTGTGCAAGAAGAAATACAATCTTATTTATTTGTTATTTGAAAGAGACATTGTACAGTTAGTAACTGCCACAGAATTAGCTTGATAACTAAATTTCATCAGTAGTCCCTTGGCAGGTGGGAAAGTGGGAAAATTTACAAAAAAAAATACGTACAAGCAGCTATTTGCAATTAGAATAAAAAGGTTGCTGTGCATCAATACACTCTAGCAGTAAAATAAAAAATATAAATAATCGCAAAAGGTACCAATGTAGAATATTGTCCAACAAATGAAATAATAAAACAAAAAATGACATGATGAAAGGTAAAACAATTGCACTTAATAATATGACAGTGGTGATATGTAACTGGCTTTTTAACCAGAACTTTCAGTGTATTTTTGCACAGAACATGTAAAGGCTTCAAATATGTTCACACAAACAGATATACGCTCCAATCAAACTGATCATTGCCGAACTAGAACACTGACTGGTGGACCTGATTTTACGCAACTTCCAAAATACTGCATGGATGACATCTTGAAATCAAACAGCAATGATGGGGATGTATTTAGGCTTTATTTGGAACATATTTATGGTTTTGTATTTTTCTTGCGCTTATTGCATTTCTTTGGCCATTTCGATGATGATGTCAATGATTCCTGTCTTTTTTAAATTTTTTTTTACAGTGCTGAGTCTAATGACAAGACTGGGTGAGTGTTACTAGATTTTAAAGCAAACCCCACCTTCTGTTACCTGATAATTAATCAGAGTTTAACCTTATTCAGACAGTTTAGTGAATCTTATGATTGATAACAGAATGTCATGCTTCACAATAAGACTGTCTCACACCATTATGATGTGATTAATGTGACTGCATATGTGGATGGTAACGTAGAAATATTATTCTGTGAGACTCGAGGCATGTCCTACAGTAGGGGGTGATACAGAGATCACAAACAGAATCAGTTAATTACTGTTCTAAAATAATAAAGCCACAGCATTAATCAGGACACTATAAACATGTCATGAGTATTTAAACACATGTACTAACGTAATGCATGCACTGTTTGTACAGGGAGCCCAAAGGCTGTACTGACTCTGCAGCCTAACTGGCCCCTGTTCTTCACTGGAGAGACCGTCACTCTCATGTGTTTGGGACGGCCATTCAGAAATCATGGATTCATGTGGTACAGAAATGAATCAAATAGTCTTATGACAAAGCACACATCCCAAGAAAACATCTACACCATCGCACCTGTTACTGAAGCCCACAGTGGTGTATACACGTGTTCTGGTGAATCCGAAAGTGATCCTGTCAGACTGAAGGTGTCAGGTGAGTCAAAACTGGTCAGCAGCTGAACACTGGTGGCCTCACTCGTCCCACAGAGAGACCACATTTAACACATTTATTCAGTCTTCCCCAGTGCACATTGTGCTTCCCGTACAAGTTCATTTATTACAGGCAAATATAAAATTAACATATTTTCACTTAAATGGGCTGGGATTACCACCAATTGAGTTCAGCTTCTTCCTGTCACACTGTTTGTATTGTTAATATTTGAGCTTCTGTATGTTTAAATCCATGGAAAGTAGCCTTTTCTATCTGTTATGACAATGAGAGAACCAACTGCTTTAGCTTTTTGTCTCAACCCCAGTCAGAGCATGCCTGTCCCTCTGTAGTCATGTCTACACTCCACTAGCAAAGTTGTATGTAAAAGTTTTGTAAATCGCTCTGGGCAGGAGCATCCGCTAATGGCTGTAATGTATTATAATGTAATGAGCAGTTAGAGCTGTGACACAGTCTGTCCGTCTTCACAGCCTCGCCCACACCAGTTCTGAGATAGTCACATGCTTTCACAGTACATGGATAAGCGAACCATGTTCTACTGTATCACAGATTAAAGCCAGTTTGCACTGTATGTTTGATTATGCCATTATTAGGAACCTGGGGGAGAGATTCAGTCTGTTCTCTCTGTTATAGAGAAACCCCACCTGTCCTGACTGTCTCTCCACACAGGCAGTCATATGCAAGAGAACATGTCAGTCTCTCTTGTAAGGTTACAGTGACTTCAGCTGGCTGGGAATATTACTGGTAAAAAGGAACTGGATCACATGACATGCCCATATGACATGTTCTGGAAATATGCCCATATTTCCAGAACATCTAAAAGCTTGTACATCCTCAGTGCTGCTGCACTTACATACACAGGGGGGAGACCCAGTCTGGTACACAGAGTATAGTTACCCCACCCACATACAGGTATCAGGTGAGTGCTGACAGGCATTATTTTGCAAAATTGGCACATTCCCATAATGCACTGGGTCCAACTGCTGTGATGACTCTGGGATCCTGTTCCTCAGTTTAATTCTTGTACCAATTCGATCAGGATTAGAGCTTTTTCATTTCTGATTTTTGAATATCTTCTCTTAATATTGAAAATAGGAATGCAGCTGCCCTGGATTTTGTCCTTCATTTAGGGTGATTTGATTTCTCCATAGTCATAAAAATTCTGGCATGACAACAGAGCTGTGACCCAGTCTGCCTGTTTCTACAGCACTGCCTAAAGCCACTCTGACTGTAGAGCCAAAATGGCGCCCACTGTTCAATGGAGAGACCGTCACACTGAAGTGTGAGGTGGACTCCTACAGCAACTGGACATATTCCTGGTACAAAGACCAGACCCAGATGGCCGTGTCTCAGACCGCTGGTCACAGTGTATCTGGTAACAGACTCACCATCTCTGGTGCTGCTGGTTCTGACCAGGGGCAGTACTGGTGTGAGGGGAGGCTGGAGGGGAGAAAAGTGACATCACAGCACAGCGACTCTATCAATCTGACTGTTGCAGGTGAGTCTCAGGTACGCTTTCAATTTGGATATGTCACATGCTCTATTGGATTCAGATCTGGGGACTGTGCAGGTCATTGGAGTAAAATGAAGTCGCCGTCTTGTTTGTGGAACCAGCTAGAGGAGATGTGTGCTTTGTGAAAATACGCATTACCTGCTGGAAGTATCCACTTGAATACAGGTAGACTGTGGTCATAAAGGGATGCACATGATCAAATACAATGCTTAAGTATGCTCCGGCACCCAAATGATGGTCAGTTATTATGGGGCCTAATGTGTGTCACAAAAACATTCCACACCATTATGTTATTGGCATTCTGATGAATTCAGCAGTGCTGGAGGCTTTGTATAATTATCCTAATTTCAATGAAACTCATACTCACACTATAGAGAATAAAAATTTTTGGTTCATTATTTCACATATATAATTTATTTTGGGTGAAATGCTTAACATTTTAATATTTATAGATTATTGTGCAGGACCACCTATAGAGTCAAAGAAAATTTATAGGCCTATTTCTGCCATAGTTATTTTTCCTTGCAATTTATGCAGCATTTCTGTCAGGACCACTGTCATCAAGTAGAACTTTATTGACAATAAAGGCAATACAGTTATGTTTGGCGGTATGGCTCTGTTCTGGAGCTCTCCCGCCAACCACGCAGCCCGCGTGGATAAGGCCGGGAGGCCAGCAGCCAAACCCCCCTAGAGGGGTACACACAGAACAGATCCAGCAGCAGAGCAAGTTCTTAACACATAGGGATGGAGCAATGCAATTTCTTAGCACAGGGATGGAGAAATGCAATTTCTTGACGCATGGGGATGGAGCATACAAATTCTTAACACATAGGAAGGAGAAATGCAAATTCTTGACGCATAAGGATGGAGCTGAGGTGGTGGAGGCGATTTACGAAGCAACGTGCAGCGCTTGCATGCAGGAGGAGCAGCCGAATGAGTAGAAGGAGGCTGTTTAAATATACCGCCCTGTTAGTGAATGTACTGTGATAGGCGAACATCACTCAGCTGAGCCATCAGCTGATTCGGCCGGAGCGCTTGACTCTCGTGGCCTGCCAGAACTACGCGATGCTCCATTTCTGTCAGGACCACTGTCATCAAGTAGAACTTTATTGACAATAAAGGCAATACAATTATGTTTGGCGGTATGGCTCTGTTCTGGAGCTCTCCTGCCAACCACGCAGCCCGCGTGGATAAGGCCGGGAGGCCAGCAGCCAAACCCCAAAACAACCATATGCCTACGTGCTATTAATAAGTGTCTCCGGCTGATGTGATGACTATGTGTACAACCACCTGGAGGAAGCCCTTCGTCCAGTCGAGCCTTTCGGCTTGAGGTCGTTTATTTTTTACGTGGATCAGTGGTTATGTGTACCAACAGCCTGTTGGATGTTCCCCTGGAGCCAATACTTAAATGTATTATTAATACCCAAAGGAACATGCTATGCGTGGTATGATATTAGGCTATGTGTACCGACAAGCTTGTCGGTATTTCCCCTCGAGCGCCGAGATTTGAACTAACGGGGGGAAATATATTACCGACTACGTCAGTGTAAATGAATCCTCACTTGTTGCATAGGCCTACCGGAGGGCCAGTAGTAGCAGCAGCAGGAGCGCGGTGGCAGTTACGCAGCAGCGTAGGAGCCTTAGCGCAGCAGCAGTAATGGCAGTGATGTGAAGCACGTGTTCAAAGATGACGTGATGACTGTGTACGACCACCTGGAGGAAGCCCTTCGTCCAGTCAAGCCCTTCGGCTTGAGGCCGTCTTTTTTTTATTTTTTATTTTTTAAATACATGGATCAGTGGTTATGTATACCAACAGCAAGTTGGACGTTCCCCTGAGGCCAATAGTTAGATGAATTAATTAATAAACCAGGGGAACATACTATGTGAGATGTAATATTAGGCTATGTGTACCGACAGCTTGTCGGTATTTCCCCTCGAGCGCCGAGATTTAAACTAAACCGGGGGAAATATGCTACTACCTGCATCAGTGTAAATGAATCCTCACTCATTGCCATCCATACAAGCATGCATGGACAAGACCGGGAGGGGGGGGCAGCAGCAAAAACCCCCAAAACAACCATACGCCGACATGTTGTTAGTAGTTAGTCTCCGGCTGAAGTGATGACTATGTGAAACGCCATGCGGCTACCGGAAGGGCCCTTCATCCGGTCAGCTTGAGGCCATTCTAACATTGTGGGTCAGTGGCTATGTGTACCAAGCTTTTTTGGCCTTTCCCCTGAAGCAAGAGTAAAATTAAACCAGGGGAAAATACTATTTGTAATGTTGAAGGCTATGCCTACGTGTATGGCCTTGGCTTCTATCAATCAAATTTATTTGTATAGTGTATTTTACGGTAGTTGTCACAATGCACTTTATGGACAACCCTGGCCTGAACCCCCACAGGAGCAAGCCTAAGGCGACAGTGGCAAGGAAAAACTCCCTGTGGCAGATAGGAAGAAACCTCGGAAGGAACCAGGCTCAAGGGGGAAACCCATCCTTCTCTGGTCGGCTCAGGTTGTTGATTGTGACAAGCATGTCAGTCAGTGGCTTAGCTACCTCGTAAGCCCAAGGCCATTCAACTACTCACCAAATATTATTAGGCTATGTGTACCAACAGCTTGTTGGTATTTCCCCCCAGCACAGAGATTTAAACCAATTAGAGGGAAATATACTACTCATATTAGTGTAATGAATCCTCGTTCGGTAGTAGTAGCAGCAGCAGCAGCAGCAGCAATAAACAGCAGGAGCAGTAGGAGCAGTAGCATCAGCAGCAGCAGCAGCAATAAACAGCAGGAGCAGTAGGAGCAGTAGCATCAGCAGCAGCAACACAGTAGCAGTAACATCAGCAGTAGTGGCAGCAGTAACGCAGGAGCAGCAGTAGCACCCAGCAGCAGTAACAGCAGCAGCAGCAGAAACAGTACCAGCAGCAGCAGCTTCAGTAGCAGTAGCAGTAGCAACCAGCAGCAGCAGTAGC
Organism: Anguilla japonica; assembly: GCA_025169545.1. NCBI lineage: Eukaryota > Metazoa > Chordata > Actinopteri > Anguilliformes > Anguillidae > Anguilla > Anguilla japonica. Next base: position 59,841,206 of record CM045884.1, read on the forward strand.
AGCAGCACTAGCAGCAGCAGCAGTAGCAGTAACATCAGCAGTAGTGGCAGCAGTAACGCAGCAGCAGCAGTAGCACCCAGCAGCAGCAGCAGCAGAAACAGTACCAGCAGCAGCAGCTTCAGTAGCAGTAACACCCAGCAGCAGCCGCAGTAGCAGTAGCAGCAGCACTAGCAGCAGCAGGAAACTGATTATAGAGGAAACATTGGCGGCTGCGATACCGGTACTTGCCAGTAGACAGTAGCAGCCGTGCTCCTATACTGCAAAGCTCATAGCTTTTGAACGGAAATAATGTCAACGGATGAAGAAGTACATGTCCAAAGCCCCGTAGCTTCACTGAGGATGCCGGGAACCATCACTGCTGTCATTGCCGCACTGTAGCAGGAATGGTGGTGTAGAACTCCGGAATGGGGACCACATTGCCAATGAGACGGAGGCGGACGGCAACCAGATTTCGTCATGGCATTTCCCAATGAAGGCTCCTCAGGGCTCGCATGGGGGCGCCACCACAGGTACCGGGTCATGGAGGGGAGGATGGAAAACAGTGCTAGTATGCAATAATTACACGAGTTCCTTTATTTTCTCAGATTAAAGCTTGAGGTGTATACAAAATATAGCTAATTTAAGCATATTTGCCATGGTGAGATCATATAAAGAACCATGAAGCATGAGGAAATGCAGTTTCCAACAGTGGGTACTCAGGGTTGAAACTCTTGCCTTAAAAGAGAGACCAGTTGTGAACGGAGTTATGAGGCTGAAGAGTCTCTGCATCTTTTAAAATTGTGGGGAAATGCATTATGCAGAGATTGGATGAACATATTACTGCTTCTGCCCATCAGGCGTCACGATGAGGCTAATCTTGCGTTGCGCTATCGGAAGCGACTCCTGCCAAATGGATACGCTGGGAAAGATGCATAGCCTGGTCCCGAAAGCCGAGACGACTGGCGATCGTGTTTTTGAGTTTCGCTTAATTCGCTGACATAAGGGCCACTCCGGCGAGGGCGGGCATCAAAGCAATAAGGTTAGAAGAATTATTTCTCAATACGTCACTATTTAAATATTATTTAACAGTTGGGCACAGTGGGCTGCTTTAAAGCGCCACATTGCATTAATATGCTTACCGAATGAGTATATTAGGAGAGGAATTGGAACCAGTTTTTTTTTTTTTTTTTTTTAACCATCGTATTGCGCTCTATTTAGACGAAAATGCAATGTACGATTAAAGAAACTATGACAAAGTTGCGAAAGCACATGCTACAAATCTGCCTGGAACCAGCAATAACCGGGAGCAGATGCAATGGATGACGCGCAACGCCATTCGCGTGAGCATGCAATTGTAGAGACGGCGAGGCCAATACCTAGGCTATGCGGAGCATGTCCGTAGCAGGAGGTATAATTTTTTCCTCAACATGTGCTCAGTCGTGTGGTCACATGCCTGATCACATGCAAGGTGAAGAGGTCAGAGCAGTGACGTGGAGAATGCTACACGAAATCCCTTCTCCGCTGTGATAAGCCTAAACGCCCGTTTAAGTGTCATGGAATACGATACACTTATGAATGCGGAACGTACGCATTCGCGTCTTGCAACAGCACAATATTGAGAGAACTAGTTGGACGAGACAACGTTAAGCCTAATTTGTCTCATTACAATGGACATTAGCAATCCCTAAACATTCCGCATCGTGATCTGACAACCAAATTGTATCCTCGCATATTTAACACCAATATGAATTTAATGTTTTCATTTTTCTGTCGCGATGATTGGGTCCCGATAGGGAACCGGCTTTTTAAGCGCAAATCGTGAATCAGTGGAGAAAACTTTCTGTTTCTGAAGTTGAAAGCCGAAGCTGGTTTGCATTTTTACAACATTGGCTGTAGCCTACTTGCCGCTAACAGTCTAACACTCCTTGTAGTGTAGCGATTCAGCGAAGGGTAGAATGCAGCTTTGAACAATTTAGACGACTCTGCATCTCTGCTCTTTGCAACACGCCCTGCCGCCCATGTTCAATCTGCCAAACCTATAACAGCCAGAGTTTAACTGCCATATCGCAGCCCAATCCTTCCGGAATAACTGTTTGCACCAGGAAGTATGCCATTAGCCTACAAATACACAAACTATAGCCTATAGGGCTGTGTGAGACATGGGGGCTATCTAGTAGCTGCGTGGTAGCGACTGCCCTTAATCCATTAGCCGTTCACAATGAACAAAGATTCTTTATCGATAGGCCTACTTTCCCAATCTCAGCCAAGCGTGAGATCCCAATTCAGACATTTCCGCTTAGATTTACGTGCACGAATCCCAAATTCGTGTAAAACGATTGATTGGAAGACCCCGCTCTGATCAAGTAGGGGATGTAGTTTACGACCCAATTCTACTGCGTTCCGGAAGGTAGCCGAAAGCATTCACGCCAGGGATTCTTTAGCAGTGACAGCATTTAGCGTTGACTCTGGTGGTGAGAAACTCGACAATAAGCATGCCATTAACTTGTGCCCGCATATGTTGGGACGTTTCCGCTTTTAGCGAAAGACTTGCGATATTCGTTAAACCAGCCCCTCTGTGAGACGTCCCCGCAATCGAATGGGTATATTCGGTGTTGTCAATTTAGCGACTTTTAGAGGAGGCCATAGCTACTTTCCATAGAAATAGTTGGCAACACTGTGTATATTATGCGTTTACCGCTAGACTCAGAGCTCAGCAGAATTTAAATAAGGTTGATGACATAACCCGGCAAGAATCTGCAGCTAGCAGATATGGACGTGGCAGTAGCTCCATGGCATCCTCCATGGAGGGGCGGCGGCCGCCGCAAAGCAGCGCTCCTTGAATGAAGCTCCCTGGCCAGTTAGCAGTGAAGACAGTGCACCGGTATCCTCAGTATCTGGAATATGCCTCTTAAACAACGCTTTGCGTAGCTGGCCCCAAATGGATCGCCTGCCTGCTGCAGCTATAGAGCTTAGAGGTAAGGAGCAATGCAAATAAATAGCAAGACTTCCTCATAGTGCCTAGGCTGTGATCTTAGACTAGCAACTAACATGTAGCAAGCAGACGTGGTTTACACTGGCAGCATGCCGTAGCTGGATTGCAGGAAGAAGTGCCGATTTACGAAGCAACGTGCAGCGCTTGCATGCAGGAGGAGCAGCCGAATGAGTAGAAGGAGGCTGTATAAATAGACCGCCCTGTTAGTGAATGTACTGTGATAGGCGAACATCACTCAGCTGAGCCACCAGCTGATTCGGCCGGAGCGCTTGACTCTCGTGGCCTGCCAGAACTACGCGATGCTCCATTTAGGTTGGAGGGGAGAAATGTGACATCACAGCGCAGCGACTCCATCGCTCTGACTGTTGCAGGTAATTGAGCCATTCAGTGGTGTCATTAAGGAAGTCTTGTGTCATATCTTACAACTTTAATTGAACAGCAAGGTAGTGTATACAGGTTTATGCTGTTTAATAAATTTATACTGCCAATACCATATATGTGTTTTTGGAGTGTGCATGCGTGCATGAGTGGTTGTGTGTGTGTGTGTGTGTGTGTGTGTGTGTGTGTGTGGGGGGGGGGGTTCTAGTCATATGCTAAAAATGCATATATTCTTCACCAGCGCTGACAGACTATGGGGCACAGAGAGGAGACTCAGGTAAGCTTTCAAATTATGTATAAAACTTTATCCTTAAAATATTTACATTACTTTCCATTCACTTACCATACATAGGAGCAACAAACAGTATAACTATTTATACTATGGCTTGGACAAATATTTAATTCCAATTGGTTGACAGCCATGTCTACCAATCTTTTTATTCGTGTTTGTGTATAGGCATGGCAATGTGGGTAATTTTGCCTCATTATGGTGTCAAATCACTACACGAAGACTTTCAATTTGTTGACTTAGAAATCCTGAAATAAAAGGAAGCTTAACACCACGTTATTAAAAAGATAGATAGAAAGCAGATAGAATGCATTTTTTTATCCAGAAAATATCTCAGTTTGAACACATTTCACATTTATGTGGTCAGGGGTGCAGCATTTATTAAGCTTGGAGACATTAACGTATCGTAGTTATGTGTATGAGAATATATGATACAGCTGACTGTCTTCCCACTATACCAGTTGCTAAATGCATCATGACAATAGTTGTGAACTTTGTTTTTCATTGTATAATGTCTTTTCTCTTTTCTTATATTTTTGATGGCTGATAGTGAGACTACTCTGCATACATAAGAAAAGAGAAACACTGGTTTATCATTACCAAAGAAACCATATTTAGTGACGTGGCAGATGTGTACATAATGGGGTTAGTTTTGTAATTAATAAAATGTCTTTAAAAATACCTTTTTATTTCAATTTTTCCATGTATTTTAGTTGTAGCCATAGTATAAGAGATATAAACCACTTCATTGGTTCTGATTACCACCCTGTCAGGCCATATATTCTTGTATATGCACAGGTTTATATCCTCCACATATCCCTCATCTCTGTGTCTCTCCACAGGTAGACTGGTATTCGGTCTGGGAGCTGCTCCTCTGCTGCTGGCCTCCATTATACTGTGTGTGAAATGGTGCAGGAAACCAGGTGATGTCATTTTACAGGGGAACACATCTAAAAACAACGTGTGTTTCAGGTTTCAGGCTGCAACACTGTTCATTCTCACTCCCAGTTCTCTCCCTCTGTTGTGTTTATACATGTTTGTTGATGTGCAGGGTCGTCTAATGAAGCAGCTGTCAAGTACAATGAAGAGAATGTGGAAGTTGACTTATAAAACCTTCACACAGAAGCTGGATCAGTGTGCTAATGTCGAATGAAGAATGTTTGAGAGCTCAGGATTATTTTTCAATGTGATGCTTCTCAGCTTGCAGGAGGGGAAATCCTGATTAGGGGTGCAGTCATGGGGACACTCAGTAAGTTTTGGGAATGAAGCAGTCGTGCCTTTTAGAGTGCAGGATCTGTATAATATATCTGAGGTTCTGATTCACCAGAGCTGCACTTGTGGTCTTTGTCTAAGTTAGTCTGCTTTCATTGCTGTATTTTTGTTTCAGGACCTACGTTGAACTTTATATATTATGTAGTGAACTCGCCGCAAGCTGACATAGTCTAAACAGCTGAGACTTTGCGACATGTTCAACATGCATGTCATGTGTCTGCTTTTATTAGTATTACATTAAATGGAATTTAAAGTGTGCTCTTTTGTTCCTTCTTTATTTTGTTAACATAAGAAATAAATGAAAAAAATAAACATGTGTAATGTAACATCCCCAGTAGGTCAGTTATAGCATCTTCCACTGTGGTGAACAACACAATCTAATCCAAGAATGAGAAGGAGAAAGTGAGCAGGAATGGTGAGCTGAATGTGGAGAGAGAAGCTGATTGTTTTTTTAAATATTATTTTTATATAATTACTGTTAATACTTCTACTGTAATAACAATGTTACCAGTCATAACTTTCTTGTGTTCATTCTTTGTGGTGATGAATCGTGACAAATAAATATTAATAAATAATTGGCTAAAGCTGGCATTTGTCTCTCTTGATGCTATATTATGCTGATTCCACCATATTATTTTGACTACATTGTCATTTTGATATTGCTTGTAATAGCGTATCGTCATTAAAAATGTTATTAGTTGCGGTAAATCTGTCTTTGCACGATGGAGTTTTTGATGATAACTAAGAGTAATCACATATGAAAAATAAATAGGCCATCATAAATAAAAAATGAGAATAGCTGAATTTAATTTGATCTTAAATAATTGTTCAGTACCAATTGGCCAGGGCAATGAAGGGATAGGCTGTTGGCTTGACAAGCATTTTTGAGGAAGTAGGCTACAAGTGATTTACATTACTGGTATTTAGCAGACACTGTTATCCAGAGCGACTAACACAACTTTTACATTGCAACTACATTGGATCCATTTATACAGCTGGACCTATACTGAAACAATGCAAGCTAGGTACCTTGCTCAAGCGTACAACGGTTGTGTCCTACACGGGAATCAAACCTGTGACCTTTGGGTTACAAGACCTGTTTGACTCATTATACTGTGCTATCGCTCATGCTAACATAATAGCAGTGTCTTTGGAAGTTCATCACATTTGCTGTCCTTTTTGAACCAATGTTGCTTTAAAGCAGTATCCGTTCAAATGCCTACATAAGGATCATATAGTTTTAAAGTGCCCTAAGGTTCTGTTGACGCGTGGTGCTCAATGGACAGTGGTCACTCCTGGCTCAGGGCTGATGTATAATGCTCCTGTACAGGAGACCTCTGGATTGAAACGGTGCTGCAGTCATTAATGCATGCTATGAAACATTTCTAATAGGAATCAATAGAATGTATACAACACAATAAACGTTGATATAACGCACTTAAATAATAACTGATTGAGATAACCTTTATTTTTTATAAGCTCCCTGACATGGAATGGACACCTAGCTGTTTACCTGACTATAAACATAAACATACGGACTTTCACATTTCTCCAGAGGAAGAAAGTGCTGCATCACACATGCGCTCTGGCGTATGCACACACTGTTATTTTCCTGCCACACACACGGGGGAAAGCTGCAGAATGGTTATAAAATACACAGACATGTCATACTTCTCTGATTACCTCCTCTAGAAAAAAAAAATTAAAGTACCAATATAGCGGACGCTGCGGCTCATTAGCTTCCCTTCATGAGCACGTGATCAGAGTACAGAAACCACGCGAGCGTCTCCAACCTGCAGCTCCGTCTGTATCTCGAGCAGAGGAGAGAGGAGCATGGCACTAAAATGCAGACGCACATGGTAACTGTTGCCGTTTTCTGCAGCTGTGTTTGGGTTAGGATACTCTGCGATTTCAGAGGGGATGGCAGCCGCTCTGAGAGCTTCTCAGTGTCACAGTTAAATGTGTAACTTTCACAGCTTTCTTCAGGTCAGCGTAGTTCAGCTGAGCATGCTGGAGTGATGCAAATTTCTATTGCAAATTACACCTCAGCCAACATAATCAATTTGTGAATAATATTTCTGTAAATAATATTCCATACATCATTTAGCATTCAAACAGAGTTACATTATAAACTTTAGGGTTTTCTGAGACCTTAAAAGTTGCAGAAATAGTGTGGTTACAGAATGATTGAGAGGCAGTTGACTCTCACTGTGCCAAGTTTCTGTTCATGACCAAAAGGCTCAATTTTGGTCAAACCAGACAATTGATTTACACAATTGCTCTCACTAAGGCCTTTGTTTGTGCAGCATTTCCAAAGACCCTGTTGGTATGACAGTGTGATTGTATGGTTGAATATGAGACTTGGTGATCTCAAAAAGCAACTATATTCAAACTGTGATCCTTGGGCTCTTCTTTGCCTCCCTCATCATCTTCCTCGCAGGGTGGGGAGGCCATATGTATCCCAACGTTGCCGCTTCTTTAACAGGAAGGTTGCTGATATTTACAAATCCTTCAAGATGGAGTGTTCAAGCACATTAGTCTATCCTCTTCCCAGACAACCCTCCCCCATTCCCAACTCAGTACCCCTCCCCCCATCTCTCTTTCTGCATCATCTCCTCTTCTCTCTCTTTATCAAGTCTCTTGTTTCTGTTATCTCCTCTCATACTCTATCTTCCAGGTCACATCTCCAGTCTGTTCTGACCCCTGGTGGTGGAATGAGCTTCTGACTGCAGTCAGGACAGCAGAAACCCTGCTCATCTTCCCGCTGTAGTCAGGACAGCAGAAGCCCTGCCCATCTTCCCACTGCAGTCAGGACAGCAGAAACCCGGCTCATCTTCCCACTGCAGTCAGGACAGCAGAAACCCTGCCCATCTTCTCACTGTAGTCAGGACAGCAGAAACCCTGCCCATCTTCCCACTGCAGTCAGGACAGCAGAAACCCTGCACGTCTTCCCACTGCAGTCAGGACAGCAGAAACCCTGCCCATCTTCCACTGTGTACTGAAGACTCAGCATCACAGATTCCACCCTAACCTACTTTTTTTCTTTGGATTTTCTTTAGAATAATGTTGCAGGTTCAGCTGTGAAAAGATAAGTTATTTGTCTAATGGTACTTGCATTTATCACAGTATAACAGTTGTGTTGTAGGGTAACATTACACTTTTTAGTTATAAAGTGGCATCTATGCCTTCTTACTGAATTGCCACCTATTCATTTATTTTTTAATTTTTATTTTTTGTTCATTATGTCCCGAGATTTGGTCCCTGTATTTGTTCCCCCGAGTGTTTTTTCTTCCTCCTGGGGAGGTTGTGACCTCACTCACTGGATTCCTAAGGATTCAGACTGGGTCATATCTCTGTAGTGTGATTTGGAGAGTGATCTTGTCTGTGCACTGTGATTTGGGGAGTGTGATCTTCTCTCTGCAATGTTATTTTGTGCTTGTGATCTTGTCTCTGCAATGTGATTTGGGGAGTGTGATCTTGTCTCTGCAGTGTAATTTGGAGAGTGATCTTGTCTCTGCACTGTGATTTGGGGAGTGTGATCTTGTCTCTGCACTGTGATTTGGGGAGTGTGATCTTGTCTCTGCAGTGTAATTTGGAGAGTGATCTTGTCTCTGCACTGTGATTTGGTTTTTTGATTTTTTGTGATTCTGCATTTTTCCCAGTGCTTCCGTTCCCCAGGACAGCCTCATTGCACTACGGCCAACCGGATGACCAGTTCCTGATAGACCATAGCATCTTACAGATAGGAAGTGTAAGCTACACTACACACCCGTGTCAAGCACATATATGAATATGATTATTCTGTAACATTTGGAAACTCCTGCAGTTCCCTGGGAATTATAAAGAAAATATATTTAAAGTGTAAAGTCAAATTGCAAAAGTTTGCACATCATAACGAATCTGCTGAAAATATATCTTTCGGTTTACTTAAAAATTGAAAGTATTGGAAAATGTTTAATTAAGTTAGCCAGGGACAGTCTTTAGCTCATGAATAGTCAAATCTATTCATGAGCTCATGAATGACTACAGTTAAAATGTGTGTACATAATTGAACTTCATTCAGTAATTCAGAAGCAGGTCCAGCCTCCAGGATTGGGGTCTCCACCCATTTTGTTCTGACATTTTAATGGGTGGAGACCCCAATCCTGGAGGCTGGACCTGCTTCTGAATTACTGAATGAAGTTCAATTATGTATATTTACACAACCTGCCGTTCATTCATTCATAAGTATCTGTTTTTTTCTTCAGGAAATGGATTCTGCTAGTGAAAGCACCAGGAAACGCACTGCGTTACTTCCTATAGAAACACCCAAAATGCACCTGGACATTGGCCCGTTGCTGGATATCTGTCTTGCATCAGACCGCCCATCGACAGGTACCTGCTTCCTGCTACTGCTGTTAAGATGGCCATTCTTCAGGGGTGAGGAGAACATCTTGTCATGCAGTTATGTTGAAATCCCTAAAATGATCCTCATATTCTTTGGATTCAGGAGAGGCTTCTTTCAATAAAATCAAAGAGATGAAGGACAGTGTTTCCTCACTGAAGTTCACCACCAGCATACTTCTTCAAGCTGAGCTGCACATTCAAGCATATTCAGAAACGGTAACAACTTCACTTTTTACACTGTGCTATTTACTGTTGTGTGTTCAGGAATTCCCATATAAGATAAGACTGCATGTGACCAGAAACATCAGCAAATGAATAACTTCAGTGACCTTTGACCTTCAACCCTGATTATTTCTGTTCTTATCATCAACATCCTGCCACAGAAATGGC
>CM045884.1:59851391-59873891 GCA_025169545.1 Anguilla japonica
GTATTTTTGCACAGAACATGTAAAGGCTTCAAATATGTTCACGCAAACAGACCTACTCTCCATTCAAACTGATCATTGCCGAGCTCAGACACTGACTGGAGTTTATCCAACTTACAAAGTACTGCATGGATGACATCTTGAAATCAAACAGCAATGATGGGGATGTATTTAGGCTTTATTTGGAACATATTTACGGTTTTGTATTTTTCTTGCTCTTATTGCATTTCTTTGGCCATTTCGATGATGATGTCAATGATTCCTGTCTTTTTTGTTTTTACAGTGCTGAGTCTAATGACAAGACTGGGTGAGTGTTCCAAAATTTTAAACAAACCCCACCTTCTGTTACCTGATAATCTATCAGAGAAAAACCTTATTCAGACAGTTTAGTGAAACTTATGATTGATAACAGAATGTCATGCTTCACAATAAGACTGTCTCACAGCATTATGATGTGATTAATGTGACTGCATATGTGGACGGTAATGTAGAAATATTATTCTGTGAGACTCGAGGCATGTCCTACAGTAGGGGGTGATACAGAGATCACAAAAAGAAGCAGACCTTTACTGTTCTAAAATAATAAAACCACAGCATTAATCAGGACACTATAAACATGTCATGAGTATTTAAACACATGTACTGACGTAGTGCATGCACTGTTTGTACAGGAAGTCCAAAGGATGTACTGACTCTGCAGCCTAACTGGCCCCTGTACTTCACTGGAGAGACCGTCACTCTCAGGTGTTCAGGACGGCTATTCAAACATTTTGGATTCACATGGTACAGAAATGAATCAATTAGTAGGGAGACAAAGCACGAATCCCATGAAAACACCTACACCATCGCACCTGTTACTGAAGCCCACAGTGGTGTATACTACTGTTCCGCTGAATCCATGAGTGATCCTGTCAGACTGAATGTGTCAGGTGAGTCAAAACTGGTCAGCAGCTGAACACTGGTGGTCTCACTCGTCCCACAGAGAGACCACATTTAAGACATTTATTCAATCTTCCCCAGTGCACATTGTGCTTCCGTACCCGTTCATTTATTACAGGCAAATATAAAATTAACTTATTTTCACTTAAATGGCCTGGGTATACCACCAATTGAGTTGAGTTTCTGACTGTCACTCTGTTCGTATTGTTAATATTTGAGCTTCTGTATGTTTAAATCCATGGAATGTAGCCTTTTCTATCTGTTATGATAGAATGAGAGAACCTACTACTTTAGCTCTTTGTCTCAACCCCAGTCAGAGCATGCCTGTCCCTCTGTAGTCATGTCTACACTCCACTAGCAAAGTTGTATGTAAAAGTTGTGTAAATTGCTCTGGGTAGGAGCATCTGCTAATGCCTGTAATGTAATTTAATGTAATGAGCAGTTAGAGCTGTGACACAGTCTGTCCGTCTTCACAGCCTCGCCCACACCCATTCTGAGATAGTCACATGCTTTCCCCGTACATGGATAAGCGAACCATGTTCTACTGTGTCACAGGTTAAAGCCAGTTTGCACTGTGCGTTTGATTATGACATTATTAGGAACCTGGGGGAGAGATTCAGTCTGTTCTCTCTGTTATAGAGAAACCCCACCTGTCCTGACTGTCTCTCCACGCAGGCAGTTATATGCAACAGAACACGTCAGTCTCTCTTGTCAGGTTACAGAGACTTCAGACTGGCTGGGAATATTACTGGTAAAAAGGAACTGGATCACATGACATTAACCATATTTCCAGAACATCTAAAGGCTTGAACATCCTCAGTGCTGCAGAACTTACACACACAGGGGGAGACCCAGTCTGGTACACAGAGTATAGTTACCCCACCCACATACAGGTATCAGGTGAGTGTTGACAGGCATTATTCAGTGTGCAAAATTGGCACATTACACCCATAATGCACTCATTCCAACTGCTGTGGTGATTCTGGGCTCCTGTTTCTTAGTTTAATTCTTGTACCATCACGATCAGGATTAGAGCTTTTTCATTTCTGATTTTTGAATATCTTCTCTTAATATCATTGAAAATAGGAATGCAGCTGCCCTGGTTTTTGTCCTTCATTTAAGGTGATTTGTTTTTTCCATAGTCATAAAAATACTGGCATGACAACAGAACTGTGACCCAGTCTGTTTGTTTCCACAGCACTGCCTAAAGCCACTCTGACGGTAGAGACAAAATGGCGCCCACTGTACAATGGAGAGACTGTCACCCTGAGGTGTGAGATGGACTCCTACAGCAACTGGATATATTCCTGGTACAAAGACCAGACCCAGATGGCTGTGTCTCAGACAGCTGGTCACAGTGTAACTGGTAACAGACTCACCATCTCTGGTGCTGTTGGGACTGACCAGGGGCAGTACTGGTGTGAGGGGAGGCTGGAGGGGAGAAATGTGACATCACAGCGCAGCGACTCCATCACTCTGACTTTTGCAGGTGAGTCTTTCAATTTGGATATGTCACATGCTCAACTGAATTCAGATCTGGGGACTGTGCAGGTCATTGGAGTAAAATGAAGTCGCCGTCTTGTTTGTGGAACCAGCTGCAGGTGACGTGTGCTTTGTGACATGGCGCATTACCTGCTGGAAGTATCAACTCGAAAAAAGGTAGACTGTGGTCATATAGGGATACACATGGTCCGCTACAATGCTTAAGTATGTTCTGGCACTCAACTGATGCTCAGTTGGTATTAAGGGGCTTAATGTGTGTCCCAAAAACACACCATTACACTACCACTACCAGCCGTTACTGCTGACACAAAGCAGGATGGGATTTTTATGCAATATGGATTCATCCTGTTTTGCCAAATTCAGACCCTACCGTCTATATATGTGTCGTAGCAGAAATTGAGATTCGTCAGACCAGACATTAATCCATTCTTTAATTGTTTAGTTTTGGGTTGTGTATTCATGGATGTCCTTCTGCGAAGCACTGTTGTAAATAGCTGTTAGTTGACCATTTGTGGCCTTTCTGCTAGCTTGAATGAGTCTGCCCATTCTACTCCGACGCTCTCATTAATAAGGTATTTTCACCCACAGAACTGCTACTCACTGGATTTCATTGTTTATTACACCACTCTCAGTAAATTTCAGACATGTTATTGGGATTCTTATGAATTCAGCAGTGCTAGAGGCTTTGTATAATTATCCTAATTTTGGTGATATTCAACTTATACTCACACTGTAGAGAATAAAAATATTCTGTGAATGATTTCACATATATAATTTGCTTTTGAAGTTATGTTTCTAATATTTTTTTTTAATGAAATATTGCGCAGGACCACCTATTGATTCAAAGATAATTAATCTTTCTGCCATGGTTCTTTTCTCCCTTGCGTTTCATACACAACTGTTTCCTCCTCAGTCACTTCTACATTCTGACAGAAGAAACTGTGACCCGGTCTGTCTCCTTTCCACAGCCCTGCCTAATGCCACTCTGACTGTAGAGCCAAAATGGCGCCCACTGTACAATGGAGAGACCGTCACCCTGAGTTGTGAGGTGGAATCCTACAGGAACTGGACATATTCCTGGTACAAAAACCAGGCCCAGGTGGCTGTGTCTCAGACTGTTGGTAACAGTGTAACTGGTAACAGACTCACCATCCCTGGTGCTGCTGGGTCTGACCAGGGGCAGTACTGGTGTGAGGGGAGGCTGGAGGGGAGAAAAGTGACATCACAGCGCAGCAACTCCATCACTCTGACTGTTGCAGGTGAGTCTCAGGTACGCTTTCAATTTGGATCTGTCGCATGCTCTATTGGATTCAGATCTGGGGACTGTGCAGGTCATTGGAGTAAAATGAAGTCGCCATCTTGTTTGTGGAACCAGCTAGAGGTGACGTGTGCTTTGTGACATGGTGCATTACCTGCTGGAAGTATCCACTTGAATACAGGTAGACTGTAGTCATAAAGGGATGCACATGGTCAGATACAATGCTTAAGTATGCTCCGGCACTCAAATGATGGTCAGTTATTATGGGGCCTAATGTGTGTCACAAAAAAATTCCACACCATTATGTTATTGGCATTCTGATGAATTCAGCACTGCTGGAGGCTTTGTATAATTATCCTAATTTCAATGAAACTCAACTCATACTCACACTATAGAGAATAAAGAATTTTGGTTTATTATTTCACATACATAATTTATTTTGGGTGACATGCTTAAAATTTTAATATTTATGGAATATTGTGCAGGACCACCTACAGAGTCAAAGAAAATTTATATTTCTGCCATAGTTATTTTTCCTTGCAATTTATGCACAACACCTTTCCTCCTCAGTCACATCTACATTCTGACAGAAGAAACTGTGACCCAGTCTGTCTCCTTTCCACAGCCCTGCCTAAAGCCACTCTGATTGTGAAGTCAAAATGGCGCCCACTGGACAATGGAGAGACCGTCACCCTGAGGTGTGAGGTGGACTCCTACAGCAACTGGACATATTCCTGGTACAGAGAGCATAACCAGACAGCCACATCTCTCTCTAAAGAGTACAGTGTAAACATCACTGGGGCTGCTGTGTCTGACCAGGGGCAGTACTGTTGTGAGGGGAGGCTGGAGGGGAGAAGTGTGACATCACAGCGCAGCGACTCCATCACTCTGACTGTTGCAGGTAATTGAACCATTCAGTGGTGTCATTAAGGTCATAAAGTCTTGTGTCATATCCTACAACTTTAAATGAACAGCAAGGTAGTGTATACAGGTTTATGCTGTTTAATAAATGTATACTGCCAATACCATACATGTGTTTTTGGTGTGTGCATGAGTGGTTGTGGGGGGGGGGGGGGGTGGAAGGAGTTATAGTCATCTGCTAAAAATGCAAATATTCTTCGCCAGCACTGACAGACTATGAGGCACACAGAGGAGGCACAGTGATTCTGTTCATCGCACTTGGAGTTGGATTCTGTCTGATTGTTTTAGCCCTGATTTTCATTCTCTTCCAGAAACACCGCGGGAACAAAGGTGAGATTGTCATGCTGCCTAACTGAACTTTTCAGCTGAATTTGTTCATTAATCTGTGCCTACCATGTGTGTGTGTGTACAGTACATACATATAGACAGGTTTATTTTTGATGTATATTTAAATTCATACAGTCCCCAGGGATGTTTATTACCAGCCTTATAATGGACAGAGCCGGAGTGCTCACCTGCTTACATCCGGCTGTGACACGCTGTGCCCGAGAACCACCCAGTTTTTCATTAGCACACCTGAAAAAACAAAGGTTCATACTCTCCGCCCCTCCCCCCTCCCCTTGCCCTTAGCCCACGGTACACCTGTAATTGGATCTCTAGATCCGCTACTAGTGCTAACCCCCTTCTTACTCACCTTTCTCTCGGTGTCTGTCTGCTCTACAGGTTTACCATGCCTGGCCTGGTCCCGCTCAGAGTAAGTCATGGCCATACGTGAGCTACCATTAGCACAGGAACACCCACCATTTTATACCCTGATTCAAATGTCCCTTTCTCTCTTTCTCGCCCTCCAACTATCATATTGCTCTTTCACTCTCTCTGTACCTTATCCTCTCTCTCTCTGTCTCTCTCCCTCTCTCTCTCTCTCTCTCTCTCTCTCTGTCTCTCTCTCCTCTCTCTAGTCCCTCAGTGCACACTCAGGCCAGTGCAGCTGTAGGGACCCAGTCCTACCCTGTGGATCAGGCAACAGGTCAGTTTCTTTATGGATGGTGATTCTGTCCCTTTACACTGAGGGGGGCATTAGATACTCAAAGACAGTGAAAATGAAATGCATATATTTTTTTACACTTTATCGGTGCATTCTCTCTCGCTCTATCTCAATCTCTGACGTGCAAGAAGCTGAAGGTTGTGACAATGTTTTTTACTCAATCGTGGCCTTGGAGGACCAGAAGAAAAAGAAGCGGAAGGAGAGGAACACTCAGAGTAAGAACAAGGCACCTGCTAAATGCCTGTAATGTTAAAAGAACAGGTTTTCATGGTGTTATTCCTGGAGGATTGATTTTGCCTGCATAGGGCCGGCAGGGTAGCGTAATGTGTAAGACACTGACCTTATGACTCTGTGGTTGTAGGTTTAAGCTATGCCCTCATGCAAACTAATTAATCTGAGTTGCATCAGTAAAATGCCAGTTGTGGGTAAATTGAGTTAAGTCATTCTACCAAAGAGCATCCTCCAAATGGCCTGAATGTAATGCAACGGCATTTTTATGAAAATTTTTGGTGGCAGTGAGGTACAAATTTTAAGGAACTGGGCTTTGCTATATTTGAATAAATGAGACAGATCACTGGCTGCAGGCTGCTCAGTCTTGCATTCACATTTCTGCTGTAAAGCACCCCACCCAAACGCCCATGAAGCAGATGCTCTGTGATTTACGACATTCAACAGTCACTAGAGATATCAGACAGTACAGGGAATGCTCACTGCATTCGATTAACAAGCACTGGGTATACAACTGAATCAGATATCCTACAAACTGGTGTGACAGGCTTTCAGTTGAAAGGCTGCGGTTTCGACTCCCAGCTTGTGCAAGGTGCTTGAACTTTAGTGAAATTATCCAGCTGTACAAAGGGATTAAACAGAAAAAACTGCTCTGCGTAAGAGAGGCTACTGAATTCCTGTTAATTACTTTACATTACAGGCGTTTAGCAGTCACTCTTATACAGAGACTTACACTCAATGTATTGTGTTAATGCACTGTGTTAATGTACTCTGTTAATGCACTTTGTTAATGTACAGTGTGAATGCACTGTGTTAATGTACTGTGTTAATGCACTGTCTTAATGTACTGTGTGAATGCACTGTGTTAATGTACTGTGTGAATGCACTGTGTTAATGTACTGTGTTAATGTGCTATGTTGATGCACTGTGTTAATGTACTGTGTTAATGTGCTATGTTAATGCACTGTGTTAATGTACTGTGTTAATGCACTGTCTTAATGTACTGTGTGAATGCACTGTGTTAATGTACTGAGTTAATGTACTGTGTGAATGAACTGTGTTAATGCACTGTGTTAATATACTGTGACAGTAGAATGCACTGTTTGGGAATCCACATACAGACCTTCTTTGATTTATGAGTAATGGATAATTCAAATTTGCAAGTTAAATGCCTGTCTCTTTTACTTGCTTAATAAATTTCACAGAAGCTGGAGGTTGTGAGGATGTGGTTTACTCAACTGTGAACCTGGTTAACCAGAAGAGGATGAAGAAGAACACAGATAGTGAGAGAAGATTGTCTACTTGTTCTGTGAACGTAAAAATAGTGTATTGTAGCTTATATGCTATGAAATTATTTTTTGTGATTTTGAAAGTGTATTCATGAAGGCATAAATGCTAATTTCTCTCTTTCTCTCTCTGTATCTGTCTCTCTCTCTGTCTGTCATTCTCTCTCACTTTCTCTCTCAATCTCAATTGTTCAAGAAGCTGAAGGCGGTAATGATGTTGTTTATTCAACCCTGGCCTTGGAGGACCAGAAGAAGAAGAAGGAGAAGAACATTGAGAGTAAGATTAACACTGACTTTCCCTGTATCACAGAAAAATAAACTATATTTTAAAAAAGAATAATGTATTCACAGAAAATTACAGACCATATAGCTGACAACCAGCAGGGGTGTATCAGTCAGGTCTCCTCAATTTAGTACTGAAATTATTGGAATCTATCAGTCTCCCATAGGGTACCAATTGTCACCAGCATACAGCAAAATGGCTGGCCTTAAGTCAAATCACAGTGCACATTTTACATTGCATTGCAGGCATTTAGTGAATGATCTCATCCAGAGCAACGTACACAGCTGCTTTTTTAAACATGGCACTTGTTTATACGGCTGAATATTTACTGAAGCAGCTCCACTCCAGGTGACTTGCTCAAGGGTTCCATCTAGGAATCAAACCAGCGACTGTTGGAGCATAAGCCCCCAGTTCATTAACCATTGCACGACAATGCCAGCTGTACTCTGTACATTGACAAGAGTGCAGTTTACTCAACTGTGGACCTGGATAAACAGAAGATGAAGAGGAATGTGAGAGAAGATTGTCCATCTGTTCATTGAAGGCAAAATAGTGTATTGTAGTTTATATGCTATGAAATTATTGTATTTTGTCATTTTGCAAGTGCATTTATGAAGGCATACCTTATCCACTCTCTCTCTCTCTCTCTCTAATGTCCAAGAAGCTGAAGGCGGTAATTATGTTGTTTATTCAACCCTGGCCTTGGAGGACCAGAAGAAGGAGAAGAAGAAGAAGAAGAAGAAGAAGAAGGAGAAGAACACTGCGAGTAAGATTGATACTGACTTTACCTGTGTCACAGAAAAATAAACATTGTACATTGACAAGAGCACATTTTAATCCCCCTGTGGACTGAAATACAGATGTTGTGGTTGAATTAACACTGAACCCTTAAAGCCTCATCTTGAAAGTAGACACAAGCAAAAGCATTCTCTATGCTGTGCTACAGGTTTGATCTCAGCTCTCTGCCTCCCCCTGCAGATGGCGACGCAGACGTGCTGTATGCCACAGTCAGGACTGGACAAAGAGAGTAACACTGGCTCCCTGATCCTCCGCCTTTATAGTTTCCTCCAGACCAGGTTTTACTTTATGCTGGTTATAAAGCGCTGCATTCTTGTATAGATGCCTGACCTTGAGGATCACAGCACAGTACAGATCAGCATTTTCCCCTCCCCATTTCAAATATTGCTGAATGTGTTTTTACTTTATTTTTTACTGACTATAAAATATTGTGTCAAAGCTTAGGTTCATATTTATGAAGTATGCCATAATATGACTGCTTTTGACTTTTAGTTTATAGTGGATAAGATTAGGATTTTGACAGTGGAAACATGGTCTTAGATCAGTGCTCCCACTACAAGATACTTTATGAATATGGGTCTGGATCTTTATTCAACACAGAGGAATTATCTGCTCCTTATTTCAACATGCATCTGCTTTCACAGTATTTTATTTACCCATAGACCTGCAATAGATGTACTTCAGTATTATCTGAAAGTGAATCCTGAAGGGGTTATATGGTTTCTTTTAATTAAAAATGCTGAAAACAGTAAATCAAATTATTTCAAGACTACTTTCAAGGTGATTCTAGATAGCCATAAATAAAAATATGAAAAAACGCTTTCAGTTGAACAATCGCAGATGTTAACGCCTGAAAAAAATGAGAAAGATTACAGATATGATGCAACGCAAAAGCATTAGATACCTCAATGAACCAAAATAAATGAATAAATCAGATCACCCGTTCTAGGAGCGTCTCGGTGCTCACCAGTGACCCCTTCTGGCCAACTGGGTGACTACAGCCTGCATGCACAACCCCGGTAAAAGTTGTTCTCTGACTCCTGGCTGCCTGCAAAGAAGAATCGTGTGTTTTAGCGGAGAGTGTGTGCTTCTCCGCAATGTCACTAACTAAACGAGAAAACAGGAAAAAATGCACAAACACACCTATGCAGAGGTTTCCACAACCAAGAGAAAATTTGGGTAAGAGAAAATAAAATGAATAAGTCAAACCATTCCTAGAGGAACTCCAAGCTTGCATCGCCTGGTCTTAATTTAATTGATTTATCTTTTAATTAAATTAAGTTTTTCCGCAATTGTAAAGCACTTTACGCAGAGACGCTGTCACAGATAAGCTTCACAGTGAACTCAGAAAATCTCTGTGGTTCTTTGGGCTGGCGGCGTGATTCATCCGGATAGAACACAGAATTCCAGCACGGTGACGTGCTCCGCGGACTGGCATGACATCCTGACAGTGCTGGTGCCAGGCATGGACAGACAGGAGTGCTGCTTCGCCCGGCCAAGCCCGGATCGGCCAAACCCCACTTGAGTGCAAGGGACTGTACACAGTCCGCCTGCAGAGAGCGCTAATTGCAAACGTTATGCCATCACTATCCATACATCCATCCACCCATGTCCTGTTCATCTAACCATCCATTCCCTGTTAATCCGAAGCAATCACAAATTTCCACCACAACAGCGCCTGACCTGGATAATCAGGTGACGGCAGCCTGTCTTAGCCAGCTGCGTTGATGTTTTATCCCGCCACAGCAATGACGCGCCTCAGCTAGTGTAGGCTATGTGGTGATTTACTGTGGCATTGTGATAATAGGCCTACGGGTTTCTTTGAATTTGGGAAACAGGAAATGAAAGAAGGTATAGGCTACAGTTTCACTTTTATGAAAGTCCTGCAATAGCGTTACTGAATTTGTATTTTAAATATCTTGTTGGGGGGGTTCAATGAAAATACAAACGTTATTAACAGCTGCTACCCGGGTCATAACTGAAACTGCATCCTTGGAAAAAAACGTATTTTACAGGTATTCCAAAAAGCCGTATTTCCATTCAACATCAAACGTCACAAATTTAAATCTGATGATAGGCTACCGCGATAAGGTCACCTTTGCGAGCCAGCTGCTCAGTCACAGGACAAACGCCATGCATAAACATTTATTTACTTCCTTAGGCCTACTTACTTATTTATTCATCCGTTTGCTATCTTTTTATTTTTACCTTACCGCGAAGACTTTGTGACGGATGGACTGAAGCGCGGGTGGCCCTTTAAGAGAAGAAGAGGAGGGGGCTTAGAGCTGGGTTACTGCTCTGTTTTGTGTCCCTGTCAGTGAGCAAGCGAGTAGGCATCGAGTGAGTGGTCGGCAATGACGGAGGCTCAGCGAAAGGCGAGGTAAGGGCATCTGGGAATCTCTTTCTAACTTCAAAGTCGGTTTGAGTTGAAATATTAAAATAAACGGAGTAATGAATTACTCTTCGAATTCTGATGATAAATGAATCGAAATTTTCCCCATCCACTCGCGGCTAATTCCCGGCGACGGGTGGCACAGATCTAACGGTATCCGTTTCCTTTTCGTTTGCTCCCGATTCAACACGGATATCTCAATTCTCCGACCTGCTTCCCTTTGTTTACATGCGTCCACGTGTGGTGGTGTAACTTGTGTTTTGGTATCCCAGCGAGAAATTCGTTTTGGGAACTGCCCTGTGATATCTCTGACCGAGTGCAACGGTGGGAAACAAGAAAGGATACGCACAATACGGGTGATGGGTTTAGCAGTAAATCTGCCGACGGTTACCGTTGTCGACTATCGCAGTAGGCTAAAGAACTCAGATTGAAAGATGTTTAGTGGTTTCCCGTAACGACGAGAAAGGAAATATCTATTCTGTTCGCTGGGATAACGGTTCTTCCACGTGTCACGCCATATAACAAACAATGAAATATATCTTATTCGAGTACAGTTGGCAATTGATATCTGTATCAAAGAAAAAAAATGTTTTGAGCGTCACTAACAGTATCCCTACGGAACAGCAATAGGCAATGTTTATATTCATTGGCCGGAATATGTCTGTGCTCAAGAAGCAAACTCTTGATTGCAACCTGAAGCTGTTCTGACGATGACCATGGAAAAAATCGTTTTTTTTTCCCTTCCAATTTTATGATTCCCAACACAGGGGAGAGGGTGGGTCTGTTTCTTTTCTGAGTCACCATTATTTACAGATGTTCCCGATTTGCGATGTTTTTTGTGACGCATATTCCAATTAGGTTACACAACGGGTGATCAAATTTGAAACCCTTGACGTTGATTAAATGTTCCGAAAATAATTATCTGTTGCTGCAGACGGGGAAACAACAGTGAAGGCATCCAGAAAACAATGGCTGTTTCTAGTGAGATGTGAACACACAGGTCTATATGATACGGGGCTGTAATTATACTTAAAAAACAATTAGGCTACCACACAAGCAGTGCTGTTTCTGTCTGATTTAGGGGAAGATAGAATTAGCTAAACACGGTGCAGGCTTTAGTGTACACTTGCAGAGCTTGCTTATTAGTTTATTATTACACTCTGCACGTGTAGCCTATTTTTCAATCACTGAAAAAAATGAAATGTACATATGTTTAAAATATCGAATAAGCTTTAAATATAGAAAAAACATAGCTCGCATAGCATTTTTTAAAATGAACATCATCTATACAATTATGTATGTGTAACCTTCGTCTAAATAACTTTTAGCATTTATAATGAAATATATATAATGTGTGTAGTGTCTATTGTCAATCTGATGCACACAGTTGCATGGATATGTTGGCGCTATAATGTGGTTTGTTTGTGTTTTTTCCCCCTCGTTTGCTAATACACTGAGACTCACATTAAAATGCACATGAATTATATGTTTCAAACTGTTGGATAGGCATTGTTTTGTGCCCGGAAATGGTAGGAAAATGGTTGGCAAGAAATTTATGGACCATGCGTCTGTTGCTAGAGCAACAGGCAGGTTTGTTTGTCATTCCCAATGGAGACCCAATGTGGTATTCTTCACTGTGTTGGGGCACAAGAACTGTGCTGTGACTATATTAGGGCACAGACATCGCACAGGTAGTACAGGGAATGTGGTGCCTCTTTTAGTAGTGACAGATCAGTTTTATTTCTCTTCCTCAATCTCTCGCTCTCTCTGTTTTTCTCAGAGAGTTGTGGGCTTGTGGATCCAGTTTTGATGTTTAGGGGACTAGTCTCTGCGCACATTTGGGCAAAGTATGATTTTTATAGTTTTGTGAATGACCTAGATCTATTTCAGAATGTTTGGTGTGATCAGGGGCAGGGAACTGTCAATTTGTATTAGTTTGGAGCAACCTGGTTCGTCTGGTGGATTATTGGTGTGTTATGGTTATGGGTGGGGGGGTGGGTGGAGGGGCTGGGACGGGGGGTTCATTTATTGATTTGTATGTGTAGGGGATATGGTTTACTAAAAGATATCAAAAGTCTCTTTCTCATTCTCTCTGTCTCTGGGATATACCAGGCTGCCTTTGCTACAACTTGCAATATAAAAACATACTGTAAAACATAAAGTACAGAGATGGGGAGCATTCTCATTTGCTCTTGTCCACACAGGACAACATCATCCTCCAGATTCACTTCCAGGGTAAGATGTTTGTGATGTCACTGTACTCATACAACAAAACATGAGACAGGCTCTTTCAATCATAAAGTACATCAGTAGCAACCGACAGAACAACGGTGATGGTGATTGGTCAATACTTTCTGGCACCTTCCTGTTAATTCCTGCAGGAATTCTTGGAAGTCTAGCCAGAAATGATCGACCAATCACCATCAAGGTTGTACTGTTGGGTGTTATCAGCGTGCCTTTCATGATTGGTGGAGCTCTTCTCTTTTTTTCTATAAAGTGACATCACAGCAGTCTTACCCCTATTTCATCACCGACTGCTGCAATCAATCACTGAGGTCTGGCTGAGATGGTGTACGTAGCTGTTTTTTTCTTTTCTTTTCTAGCTTACCTGCTTTCATGCAAAAAGTTGGTGAGTTGTAATGACGAATAGACAAGCAACACACTTCTGTGTGGACGGGTTACATTTTTTAGGCTGGACTAGGCTTGCAGCTGGCTAGCAGACATGTAGCATCTGTGCTACATTAGCATCATATGTTCATTTGATCGGTGGGGTAGACGCTGCCACCGATGATGACATCATCCCACCTCAAAATTCCATGCCCCCACTGCTCATAGCTGGGTAGGAGCGGGAATGCAGGGAACAAGGCACCTTGATGGTTTCGCACTGCCAGGAACAGGGTGGGTTTAATTTGACTGCGGTTCCCTAGCTTACCGCTGGGCTAGTTCCTCCCCGCAGGATGCCAGACATCCACAGGATTGCAACTACCCTCAGGCCCTTATTCATGAAACATTTTTAGAGTAATTCCACTGATCTGGGATCGATCTTGTCTTTTAGGTCATAATGGATGAGGTTAGGCTAGGTGCTGGAGTAAACTGATCCTGGACTCTGAGAGGTTTCATTAGCGGGGCCCTCGGTTAGAGATGCACCTCTTCTCTGATTGGCTCCTCGTGTGGGCATGGCCGATGATGCTTTTGAGGGCCACACATTTGAGGGCCGGCATTTGCCAGGTTGAAAACTGTGGAGAAACAAACAAACAGAAGAAAACAATAAACAACTAGGAAAGTATTATTATTCTTAAAGCATTTAAAACAGCATTACTGTTTGTCACTAGTGATGGAAGAGTCACTCTTCCTCATTGGGTGGAGCTAAAAAGAACAGTCAATCAGGGACTTGTTTGGACAAATCGAAAGACTTGGCTCACCACAGCGTCACACAATGATTGGTCAAAGCCAGCGAGCCGCTGTTCACATACTGTAACCCCGCTCATCGGCGGTTGACCGAGCCATCGCTGCTTTGAGAAGGAGCGCTGCGGGAGATCTGAGCTATGCATTCTGACAGAGAGCGCTGGGAGAGGATCTAGGCTGGGGAGTGCAAGGCGGTCACCTCCGAGATGGCAGATTTTCAGGGCGTTGCCGTGACAGCAGACATACTGGGCGGAGTCTGTTCTGGGCAGTTTAAATTACAGAGACATAGCATTTATTCACTCTGATGGCATGCACCAAGTGCAGCACAATGAGTTTGTCACAAAATGTAAGAGAAGCTTCACCTTTGGCTAGTCTCGGTGGACAACTCACTTATTTAAGATGACTTCGATAGAAAGGTTAATTTACCCTCTGTTTCTGTTTTATTATTTGATTTTGTGTAAATTTCACCCTTATAGTAAACAAATTGTCTGTTTTTTTCCAGTGTGAAATGCTTTGGGCTGCTTTTCTCCTTGTTTGAAGGTTGCTTCTCAAATGTACAATTGCATGGTATGCATTTGCAGAAACTCTCCTATAGAGAGATTTACATAGCTTACATCCATTACATACAATCAGTTTGCACAGCTGGATATTTCATGGAGCATTTGAGGGCCCTGTTTCACATACGTGGTTAACTGAGTTAACCCGATTAGATTGTTGACATTTTGGGGATGAACCACAGATTTTCGGTTTTAATGAAGCAAGTTCACAATTTAGGCGGTATTGTTCCCAGGGGGGTGGTGGTGGTGGTGGTGGTGGTGGTGGGGGTGTTGAATTAGCCTAGGGGAAATTCCAAAAGGGTTTTTTAGTAGAGTTAATGAAACATTACATTACATTACATTTATTTGGCAGACACGTTTATCCAAGGCAATGTACAATAAGTGCATGCCAAAGGTCATTAGAACAAGTTACAAAAGGATGAACTGCATGGTCACCTTCCGATAATACAGGAGCTGCAGCACCCAGCCACCGGGTCAGCGCAGGTGCCCCCAGGGATGCCCTCCACCAGCGGCCTGTTGGCACTGTGCTGCAGCACAAGCTCCTCAGCAGGGGTGAAGGCTGATCACCAACACTCCCTCCCCCCCCCCCCCCCCCGGATGATCCCACCCCCACAGTCTTCCTCACCTCAGTCTTTTCCTTGTTGGTGGCATTGGGGTCATTTTTGTAGGTTAGCCACTTGTATTTTAACTATTTAATCGTTTTAAAGAGGCTTTCTGTTGGCAAAAAAAGATTTTTTTATATTTGACTTTGACCCACTGCCATGTACTTAAGTAACAGCTGTCAGATGCCCTGGGAAGCCAATGAAAGGAATATGATTCCATGTTTCAATATGGTGACATCAGAAAGCACAAGCATCCAATTAGGGGCTTGAGGGTACAAGGACCATGGTAATTGAACCTGTGACCTTTGGGTTGCAAGTCCTATGCTGCTGCTCTTAGCTGAAATGTATTATTATTATTATTATTATTATCATTACCATTATTATTATTATTATTATTATTATTATTATTATTGAGACTGTGACTAAAGCCAGGATTGATTCAGCAGGAAAGAGCTATAAGATAAATGCCCCCATCTGGCTTGAGTGAGACAACAACATTGGTTGGGCGAGGGGCAGTTCGTCACCATCAGCGTAAGTGGGCCATATTCTGGATCCTCTGTTCAAAGAAAGAGAAATTATCCCAAGCGCGTGAGGCCTAGTGCAGGTCAGTGTCCCATGACCGGCCCAAGGCAGAGGAGTCGCTCATTCTCACATGTTATTAATTTTTTCTGGTATTTTGAAGAGATTTCAAAGCAAAATAGTGGCTGGCTCATCTTGGTCATTAGACCCCCATTCACTTTGGAATTCTTTTTGGATGGACCAGTCAAATCTGAAAAAAACAAGGGAGCGGTCAGTGACAGAACAAAAAACATACCTTGAGGTATGAATGTTCATAACATCATAACCCATGAATGCATTTTTTTTTGGTGAACTACCCCTTTAAATAAAATGGGGCAGCAGTCTGAAATGTGTTGATTTGGTAGAAGTGGGCAGTGGGAGGTGGACCAGGGCAGGGTGGGGCAGCGTGTTATTTTCCATCCGTTCAATAACAGAAAAAGAAAAGGATTCCCATGGGAGAGACTGGAATGCCTGGAGAGAGAGCGTCACCTGGAGTGAGTCACAGTGGGGGGGTTTAAGGGGGCTCTGCAGAGCGTCCCTGAGTCACCCTGACAGGCTCAGTTTGGGGTGGGGAATGAGGCACCGTCCGTCCGTCTGGAGAATGGCCAGACCCCTCCGTCCCCTCCCTCTCCCCTCTCTCTCTCCTCCCTCTCCCCTCCCTCTCTCCTCCGGAGCTTCGAAGCTTCCATCTGCTGTGGAAAGATCTTCTGGTTTCACAACAGGTCCTGTTCTGACTCTGTGTGTGTGTGTGTGTGTGTGTGTGTGTGTGTCTGTTAATGTGTGTCTGTGAGTGTGTATGTGTGTGTGTGTGTGTGTGTGCGCGTGTGTGTGTGCATGTGTGTGTGTCTGTGTGTGTGTGTGAGTGTGTGTGCATGTGTGTGTGTGTCTGTATGTGTGTATATTCCCAGTGAGAGGCCTGGTGTGTGAACTGTGACTGTCGGTGTGTAACGGGTGTATCAGCAAATTCCTTGTATGATTTTGGATGGCCAGCTGTGCCAAAAGTAAATGTAAAAATGAGTGTATAAAATTCAAGAAACAAAGAAACATGGTTCTCTCTCACACTCTTTCTTTTTTCTTTTTTTCACTGTCTCACAGACAATCTCTCCCCCCCTCTCTTTTTAATGAAGTCCTATATTTTTTGTGTTGGAACAATGTCTCAATAAAAGGGGTTTTAAAAATCTAAATCTCTCTTTCTCTGTCTCTCTCTGTTTGTCTCTTTCTTTCTCTTTCTCGCTCTCTTTTCTCAAATGTAAAAAAAAACAAACCAACAACAACAAAAAACAGCAGTTATAATTTCTTGAGTTTGGGGAGAACTCTGAGGGCTGTGGTGTTTAATGTAGAGGGTTTAACAGGCTAGCGTAGCCACGCTGTGTCCCTCTCGCTGGCGGGCTGACGGGCGGGGCGGGGCCAGAGGAAATGGCAGGGCTGATTTAGGTCTCCTGGGAGGCGTGAGGTGGAGCACCCTTTCCTGTAACCCTCTCCCAACCCGGCGCACGGCTGATGCTAATCTTCAGCGCTACCGTCTAGCGACAGCCTGGGTGCATATTATTGGCAGTGTACACAGAAGACAGCTCTGCTGTGGATCTGAATTTTTATTTTGGGATTAAGTACATACTTGCGCATATAGAATGCATGTATAGTTGAGCTAGTGGCAGCCAATAACTGGAAAACACCAGTTTCCAGCATGGTTCTAAATTAGTGAAGGTGCAATTATATGTAAATTAGTAGACCTGATTCAACATTAGTATCAGCCTACAGCATATACGATTTTTCATTAGTATCAGACTCCAGCAGATCTGATTTCATGTTAGTATCAGACTCCAGCAGATCTGATTTTACATTAGTATTACACTCCAGCAGATCTGATTTTACGTTAGTATCAGCCTACAGCATATAGGCTACAATTTTTCATTAGTATCAGACTCCAGCAGGTCTGATTTTACATTAGTATCAGACTACTGCAGATCTGATTTTACATTTGTATCAGATTTTACATTAGTATCAGGCTACTGCAGATCTGATTTTACATTAGTATCAGACTCCAGCAGATCTGATTTTACGTTAGTATCAGACTACTGCAGATCTGATTTTACGTTAGTATCAGATTTTACATTAGTATCAGACTACTGCAGATCTGATTTTACATTAGTATCAGACTCCAACAGATCTGATTTTACGTTAGTATCAGACTACTGCAGATCTGATTTTACATTAGTATCAGACTCCAGAAGATCTGATTTTATATTAATATCAGATTACTGCAGATCTGATTTTTCATTAGTATCAGACTCCAGCATATCTGATTTTTCATTAGTATCAGACTCCAGCATATCTGATTTTACAGTAGTATCAGACTCCAGCAGATTTGATTTTAAATTTGAATCAGATTACTGCAGATTAGATTTTTCATTAGTATCAGACTACTGCAGATCAGATTTTACATTAGTATCAGACTACTGCAGATCTGATTTTACATTAGTATCAGTCAGACTACTGCAGATTTGATTTTACATTATTATCAGACTGCAGAAGATCAGATTTTTCATTAGTATCAGACTCCAGCTGGGTGGTCAGACTTCAGCTGGGCATGCCCATCAGATCCCGGATAGCTCAGTCAGTAGAGCATCAGACTTTTAATCTGAGGGTCCAGGGTTCAAGTCCCTGTTCGGGCGGCATTCTTTGTACTGTCTGAGTGGTTATAGTCAGCAGTTTTTAAAATCTTGTACCCCAACTGTCATTGTGAAAAGCCGCATATTGTGGTTCGTTGACCCATATGGTCCCAGTCAATCTCCTCACGTGTAAATCAGATTTTATATTAGTATCAGACTCCAGCAGATCTGATTTTACATTAGTATCAGACTCGAGCTTATCGGATTTTACAGGTCCTGATAGTATCAGACTCCAACAGATCTGATTTTACATTAGTATCAGACTCCAGCCGATCTGATTTTACACTAGTATCAGACTCCAGCTGGGTGATCAGACTCTAGCTGGGCATGCCCCGGATAGCTCAGTCGGTAGAGCATCAGACTTTTAATCTGAGATGTTGTTTGTAGTGTTTGAATGGTAATAGTAGAGGCATTTTACATTACTATCAAACAACAGATCTGATTTTACATTCGTATCTACAGCAGATCTGATTTTACATTAGTATCAGACTGCAGCAGATCTGACTTTACGTGAGTGCCAAGCTACAGATGTTAGAACTGTTTGGACTGATGGAGGATAACTTTCGGCCCATCTGGGCAGCTGCTTGGCTTCGTCATCCTGTTGGCAACGAACGCGCTGTTCTTTCCCCCGCTCGGACAGGGTCGCTTTGCAGAGCAGCTTTCCCTGAGAATCCATTCCTGCCTGCCTTTCCAGGCCTCACGGACAGTTTGCCGGCATGGTATAATTGCGTGTGGTGATGCAATAAGATGGTGGTTTTCATCATACACGCATGCCAGCTTTGCTTTGGAAATTGTACTCAGTTCTGCTGTTTGAACCATTTTATCAGAGCAATCATGTCTGTTAAAATTTGTCCTCTGCCTCGTCAGAATTTCTATCAACATTTTGCAGATGTATTACTTTATTTTTGTTAAGGTGGGGCCATTTTTGATTGGCCTTTATTTTCCTTTGTTTTGGTTTGTTAATAACAAAAAAAATTGAATTCCAAAAATAATGGAAAATCTAGGAGGAGTAGAAATTCTGCTCTGGATTTGTGAGTCCTCTATGTTTCCTGTCTCGGTGCTGCTCCTGATTGGTCGGTCCTCTGGCGGTCTGGCGTTTTTTCTCGCCGAACAGCACAGCTTCCTGCTCATTCACGTGTGGGTCACGAGGGGAAATTGGTTTTTGGGAGGGTCGGAGCAGGCTTGAGGTGGGACACTCTGACCCTCTCAGAAGTGGAGTAGTTTGCCTCTGATCAGAGAGTGGGGTGTGTTGGCTGGCTGTGAGCACATTGATGCTCTTTGAGTCTAAATCTAGAGGGGTGTAGTCTGCAGCACAGCCTCCCCAGACAGTCCCCTCCACCCCTCCCCCTTGCACCAGTCAGAAGCTTTGTTGAGGTGAATCAGTCTGTTTCCCTCTCCGTTTGGTCACACTGTCATAGACTGTCTCTCAGCACTGTATGTTCAGTGTGCTCGGTGAGCGGTGGTTCATGGTTGGACTTTGGAAGTGTCTGCCAAACAGGTAGGCGTTTCCCTGGCAGTTACCTGCGTTGAGGTTGTCCCGTCTCCCTGCCGGTCCTGGAGCTCAGGGTTTGGAATGAGGCGCTTTTAGGATTTGAAGGTCATGGAAACTGAAGGATGGTAGCCTTGCAGCAGAGGCAGTGCAGGTAGCTTTTCTGGCAGGATTTGAGAAATGTAGCCTATGTGTGGTGCAGGGGGGTGTGGGTGGTTGTGGGGTAGAGGGTATAGGGGGTGTGATGTGGGGGCTGGGGTAGGGTGTGTGGTGCGGGGGGGGGGGGGGGATGGGGTGGACTACACCAGGTGTCCTGAGGGATTGTTGTGTCAGCGTTATGGATTTTGTTTGTAACTCTGTTTTTTCAGAGTACAACGTCCCAGTCCCGCTGATATTGAAGGACAGTTTTCAGCAGCCTAAAAAGAAGTGCTTGATTTATGATCTAATGGCACCTAACAGGCTGGTTTTATAGAGAGGGAAAACTATGTAACCATCTCACCAGTGTCTCAATTCTGTATGCGTATGAATTTGCAATCGTTTTGACTGATACATGAGTCAAGACAAAACTATTTCTCTTTCTCTGTCTCTTTTTGTCTTACTCTCTCACTCGGTCTTGTTCTCTCTCTTGCTCTCTTTCTCTCTCTTTCTTTCTCTGTCTCTTTGTGTTTGTGTTTCTACCCCTGCGGTCTCTTTGGGTCTTCCTGTTCAGTGTCTGCATCTCTTCCTGTCCTCTTTCTCAGCATTTCACACAGGAAGTTCTCTAACCTGCTTGCCCTATTGCCCTCGGTCATCGAGGTGCTGCGTGTGTGTTTTTTTTTTTGATGTAAAGAAGAACGGAGGGAAGAGGGGGGGACAGGAGAAAAGTTAGTTTCAGAGAGAGAGAGATAGACGGAAAAAAGAAAGAGAGGCAGTGACTGAAATGGGCTCCACGGCTGCAGCGGTCTGGTAAGGAATCGGAGTCCTCTTTCCTTTCGAACCCCTGCTCCCCCCACTGCCTGCTGTTGGGTGTTCCCGCGGGACTCAGGATAATGAATTTGATTGGGTCTAATGGCGTATTCCGGCGTGTGTGTGACGCCCAGCGTCAGGCCTGTGTTTCCTGGGCCAAGCCAGCCAGAACACGGGTTGCTGAGATGCACTTGCCCTCTTTGGGTTTGGAAAGCTGTCCTGCTAGTCCTGCCTTCTATCTGTAAATGAGTGTAAGTAAGTGTCTCTCCACAGAGGAGAGGTCACGTGCCTTTTTGGCTTGCTTTTCAGTGCCAACTGCAGCCGGCTCGCCCCTGTAACTGTCTGCAGCCACAGGGTTTCTCTCATCGTACGGCGCTAGAGCGTCGAGCGTTAGTGTTAGGATTCGGAGAAGGGGCAGGGGTGGTAGGGGGCAGGGTTTTCCCCATCTTGTGACAGAAGAGCTCTCTCTCTGGTGAAGGAGGTCAGGCTTTGGGGGAAGGGGGGACTGGGTTTTCCTTATCTTTCAGAGCTAGAGCACCCCTCTCTGGTGTGGGGGGTCAGGGTTAGTGTTAGGATGACTGACCAGCTCTGCAGATCAGAGCAGACCTGTGGGCCCAATGCCTCAACTCAGATACTTCAACCCTTCAGACAACAGCAAAATGCCTGCCAATCTCTGTGCTTTTAAAAGAAACATCGATTTTTGTTGCTTTTCGCCTATATTCGCCTGTGATTCGCTTAGTTGCAACTTAAGTTTAGTTGGAATGTGCCAGGGATCTTAGTGGTATCTGAAAAAGGTCCCAGCCACTAAAGAATATTTTAAACAGTTATTTAACCCCAGCCTACTTCTGTGGAGATGCGTTCTTATTTTTCCTGCAGCCGTGATGTGGGTCGCTAAATGCAAAAAAGAAAGACATTCCAAGACTCTGTCTCGGTGTTCCCTGCTGAAGCCGTGTTGGCGTGTTCTGACCAGGGAAGCGCGCGCGGAGAACTGGCCGCCCGAGGCCAGAAATAACCTCAAAGATAATCTGTGGAATTTGGTTTCATTTGACTGGTAATCTTAACGGTCCGAGGGTGGGCGGGGGTGTTCCTTTGGGAGGGGACACTTCCGATTGCTGGGAATAGCACAGAGGTGAAACGGAAGTGGTTGGGGTGGTGGGGACAGGGCGGGGGTGAGACGACCAGAGGTGGCAGATGCATCGTGGAGAAATAGCCTTGAAGTCCTGTTGGGTTACTGCTGAGAAATGTCCTTAAAGTCCTGTTGGGTTACTGCTGAGAAATGGCCTTAAAGTCCTGTTGGGTTACTGCTGAGAAATGGCCTTAACGTCCTGTTGGGTTACTGCTGTGAAATGGCCTTAACGTCCTGTTGGGTTACTGCTGTGAAATGGCCTTAAAGTCTTGTTAGGTTACTGCTGAGAAATGGCTTTAAAGTCCTGTTGGGTTACTGCTGAGAAATGGCCTTAAAGTCCTGTTGGGTTGCTTCTGTTGTTTGTGGTTTTGTGATGCGAGGATTGGAGGATTTACATTTAAATTACGCTGGAGGTGTTATTAGTTTTTGGTTGTTTTTGAGGTCTTAGTTGGGTTTTGTTGGGGGTAGTATTTGGACTGAGTTGCGTTCAAGTTCAGCG
>CM045884.1:59878891-59902670 GCA_025169545.1 Anguilla japonica
GGCGGCGTTCGGCGTGAGCGCGGCGCGGGTGGAGAAGACACTGCTGGACGCACGGCGGAGGCTGGAGGAGGAGAGGGAGCGGGAGAGGAAGCTCTCCAACCTGGGAGGCGGCTCCTCGGGCCTGTCCACGCCCGTCTCGCCCAGCCCCGCCCACCTGCATCACGTGCGCGAGCAGATGGCGCTGGCCTTGCGGAAGATCCGCGAGCTGGAGGAGCAGGTGAAGACCATCCCCGTGCTGCAGGTGAAGATCTCCGTGCTGCAGGAGGAGAAGAGGCAGCTCAGTGTCCAGCTCAAGAGCCACAAGTTCCTGGGCCCCAGCATGGGGCCGGGCAGGCCCCGCCCTCAGCGGGGGGAGCTCTACATCCACATCCCAGAGGACGAGGCTCCGCCCCCGAGCAACCCCGGTCTGACACCCGCTAGCCACGCCCAAACACCCACTAGCCCCGCCCCAACCCCTGCTAGCCCCACCCAGACACCCGCTTCCTTTCTATTTTGATTTCTTAGTGACCAACAAGCAACTTTTGGAGCAGTTTGCTCAACAAAAGGATGAGAGTCATGTGAAAATTTCAGCCCTGAATAAAAAAGTAAGCTTCAGATGAATTTTATCCACATGTAAAGTATTTGCCCCAGGAGAGCTTGTATTTGTCATAATCCATGTGTTTGTCCATTTCAGATTAGAGACACTAAAGAAAAAATTAGAAGAATCAAAAGAATGCATTCTTCCTCCCATTGTAATAACTGAAACCTGAATGTGAGAAACAGAAATTAGTAATTGGCAAATTTCCCAGAATTGTAGGTATACTGCTCGATACTGTCATACTATAGATGAGTGTGATTAATTTCAGTTACTTTCAGAATGTTAAGCTTTAATGAAATCTATGGCTGAAGTAGTGCACTGCTGTTTGTGCAACAGCTTATATTAGAAATGTGTATTTACACCATTTGATATTTCATAAAGGCAGGTGTCAGGGAGCTGTCAGGGAGCTGCAAAGGAGATGCATAAATAAGTGTGAAGAGAGAGATGCACCAAATATGACATCTAAATAAGGTAACCATGGCAATGGGAGAGTGAGGCTTCACGAACTCCATTATAGGTGGGACTACCGTGTGCTGTTATTCATTGACATTGATATGAACCAATCTATCAAGTTTGGTCTCCATAGCAGACCACTTTGACTGGATCAATTGTATCAACTGTTAATAACTCATAATAACTCCACCCATTTTGGGGCTTGTGTCTTATTCCAAGTAACAGTCATTGGAGAGAAAAGGGAATAATATTGATGCTAATTTTAGAAGTAACTGAATCTGAGTTAACAATGGACAGACACTTAACAGAAAGCTTAAATTGTACTTGAATGATGAAGCTTTTGATCATTTTCTTAACGTGCTGGAATCCTGTACAGGATAGATGAGTGTCACATGGTGCATACCTCCATGTGCTGTGTTTATAAAAAGCACATGAGTTACTGCTGGCTCCAGCACAGTGTAAGACTGAAGCCTGTGTGCTCCGTGCTGCAGGAAGCTGGGGCAGCTTGAGCAGGACTGGAGAGCGAAGCTGGAATGAGTGAAGGAGGAGAGGAGTGAACACAAGCAGCGTGTGAAGCAGGAGATCCAGGCTCTGCTCCTTAAGCTGTTCAAGACTGAGCACCTGCACCAGACCCAGGTGAGCACATCTAGTGAGTACCAATGCTCCACTCTACCCTCTCTACAGTCAGGTCTGCCTCCTGTTATAGGATTGCATCCATATGTGTGGGTCTTTGGAACACCTTTAATCTCCATGTTCTCCTATTCCATTGCAGATATGTGACTATGAGGTCAAGTACAGGGACTCACTAAAACTGGTGTCTGAGCTGCAGCGTCAAATCGAGGAGCGTGAGGTGAGAGGCTGAAATGGAGGTCGACAGGTCCGTCTGTGTGTGTGTGTGTGTGTCTGTGTGTGCGCGCACGCACGCGTGTGTGTGTGTGTGTGTGTGTGCGCGCACGTGTTCTGGCAATGAATTCTTGCCTCACCTGTCAGATCTTTTGCTGACTGTCACTTGTTTTTCTCCAGGTTGCAGTGCTTCAGAACAAACAGGAGAAACTTGGTAAGAAGGACACTATCAGTTGTTTTTTAAATTGGTATCTCAGATCATGGCAGAACATTAATTACCCCTCTTTTCCCTCATATTCAAAGCAAAAGCAGTAAGCGATGTCCTTGAGCCGAAGAGACAGATGGCCATGTCTCGGGAGAAATATCTGGAGCACCACATGAAGAAGGCCTCCTAGATTATTAGATGATTGTTTGTGCTGTTTAGAGACCCTTAAGGAGGCATTCACATCCATCTGGCCTCCTGTGGTTAAGACCACACCCACACCATGGCAGACATATGAACCCCACACCTGTACAACGCAATCAAAACCCTTCACTGCTGAGACGGTTTACATTTCTGTAAACCGCCAGAAAACTTTATAGTATAGTTAATACATTCACTACATTTACCAAACTACAGAGATCAGTCCAATAATTCCGTATTTATGACTCCTGCTATTAAAAATTTTAAAAATCAAATAATTTTACGCTTTTGGAGTTTCATTGTACATGGCAACAAAGCGAGTGAAATTCAGTGTTTATTTAAAGTAAAACAATGGTATATGAGAACAGTTATTGCTCACACATGGACACAGATGGGAAAGGAGATGTGTAGAGACGTTTGCTCAGCATGGCTGTGAGCTTCAGGTGCTCATTGGTCAGTGTCATGGCGGACGTCACATGTTAAGCGAAAAGAACAGGGCTGACCACACTCAGATCACACAGCTCCTGCAGACGACTGACAGCATGGAGGAGGAGAGGAACAGGAGACTCCAGCAGCATGAGAAGAAATAAGAAGAGTAAAAGAACATAATAAAGGATGGAGGGAATAGGCAGGAGCCCCAGGGAGTGACACAGATGAGATAAACAGCAGGAGGATTTGGTGATTTAAGCATAATGTCAGAGGAAAGGGAATATTCACACTGCATTTTTTCTCCAGAGCTGAACCTCTCCTGGTCAAAATTCCTGCTATGACACTACTTGGTGGCCTGGATGGATGACCACGATCATCTGCATCGCATTTTAATAAACACGGGCTGTTAATTTTCTCAGATAATTTAATACCTCAGGCCATATTCTGTACAAACTCTATGATTATTTGCTTTAACAGATTCCTATTTGGCCCGTCTTTAACTGTTGATATCAGGCTAGTATAAACCATTTTATCATCACTGTTTCAGTCTTTTTACTTTACTTGCTGTATATTGGGAGGCTCAGACTTGCTCTTGCCCATTTTTTAAATTTGCTGTGTTAGCTGACCGTGAAACATGGCCTCTGCTGACCTTGCCTGGTCACAGATGAGTACAGCATCAGCATTAACCCTCTGCAGGATATCTCACTCCGGTATAGAGACTTAAACATTAAAACAAAGAGAGGTTGGTATGAAGTTATTGTCTAAGTTAAGTTTATTAATCAGTGTTGTTCATTTGTTTATTTAGTAGCCTCCCCTTGCTCTCATACCTTCTGTTTTTGTATTGTAGGACGGTGTAGTTACAAGGCAAAAGCCACACATTTACACAGACAGTGGTGGAATAGTCATTGGTCACAGGTGTTTATCTCACCTGCAGGTCCAGGCACCATGAACATCTGATCACCAGCACATCCCCTACATCTGGGAGGTTACAGAACACCTTCACTTCCCCACATACATTAATTCCCCAAGCTGTCACTACAAAAGAGAATTTAGTTCTCACTTGACTGTCTGATGAAATTAAGATTTTTTAATTTTGAAAATGGATAACGTGAGAACATAGGTAATTGGATATTGGGGGCAATGGAGTGTGAAGTGAGATTGGGGTAGTTGGAGCAACATTCATATCCATTATATCTGGCAATGGTAGATGCTGGCAGGTGAGTGTCTGCATTGTGAAAGGCTTGCATATTTTCACCACTAGATGTCAGTAAACTCCCACTAAAATCCCATTTCAGTGAATGTGGAGAAATGATGGTCTTTCTCCGGGACATAACCAGACTTCTGTTCACCGGTTCTGCCTTTCAGCAGGTCAACAGAAATGGCACGAAATAAATGAGTGTCTGTACGTCAGGAGTATCGCTGTCTCCTAAATTTATTGGGCCGGAACTACGAGAGTAATGGGGGTTGGGCGCACATGTGGAATGCTGATGGCAGAACAGAATCATTTGTAGACTGCCAGAGAGGTAGGAGATCTCTGGTGTTCATTGAGAGGATTAGTTGAGCAGAACGGGTATAAAATAAGAGGTGCATGTAGGATCGGTGAGGATAAAGAGATTCCCCCAGGGGGGTGGGACGAGGTTGAGATTCCTTGTGTGCCAGTTATTTTATTTTGGTTTATTCTTGGTGGCCAGGTCTGTGTTGTGTCTCGAGATACTTTTAACCAGGCTATAGGCGCTGTGGGAAGTTGGAACAGGAAGTGCAGCAGTTTCTTGAGAATTCTTTAGTTTATTCAGAGCTCAGAGTGCAGTAACTCCGCCCCCTCTATCTATTTGCTCTTCAGTTTCCCACATAGTGGTTCTTAGCTATGACCTTACACAGCTCTTCTGCTGCAGCCAATCAGCTCCCAAGCCTGGAGAAACAGACAGAACACAAATTATTCTGTGGCCAAGCAGCCATGAAGTCCGCATATGCAAGAAGGGTGGAGCCAGTTAGACTGTCTCTGAGCAGATGGAGCATGGTGGCCAGATGTTGGGCTTTGACTGGATATTGTTGGGCGTTGTTTTTGCAGAGGTCATTATAGTAGAACCTCTACTCTCCATCACCATCAGGGAATCCGTGGTGCCGGATAGTAGAAAATTTTGTATAGTAGAGTGTACCCTAAAGATTAGGCAGGAGCCAAATTAGTGAAACATTTATTAATTAATTTTTTGAAGAAACTCCATGTATTATTTTATTGCTCAAGGCCCCCACCTGCTGGCCAAATGATTTTACAATAGCTTCTATTTTCAAGTAAATGTCAGAGGGACATGCACTGGAACTTTAAAGGAGCACAGACAAGCACCCCATCCTGTGTAAGTTTGTAAGCACACAGACTAGCACCTCAATCTTGTGTAAGTTTTTTAGTGCACAGACAAGCATCCCCATCTTTTCAAATGAATGCAGCAAGCCTGCTGCTTAACTATTGAGTCTGACCAATCAGAGGAGCTGTCACGTTGTGATGGGACGGTACTCCTCACAAACTGGAGCCACCTTTCTGTGGACCACACTACAGCCTCTGGACAGCACAGTAGCCAATCACATACACCCAGGGCTTCACTCTAGCTAATTGTGAGCTGCCCTGCAGGACCAACATTCACAGTCAGCTCTGGCACAGTCAGGTATTTTAGACCATGCAGTGTTTCATTTCACAGACGACCAGTGCATTTAAGCAAGGTGCTGCCCTAAAGTCTCTCTGATTCCCTGTGATAACGAGTGAAGTTCTACACTTTTTCTTTGGTTTATAAAAAAGAAGAGAAGAAAACATGTAGCTGGTTTGCTGTGCAGGACCTACTTCCTTGTTTTTGCTCTCACAAACAGAACCCCCCAAAAGTGTTATAATGGTAGAGGGAAATTGGTTATTTTTGCTCTGTGCTTACAGTAAATGGATATGAATATGAGACAAAAGTACAGTCAGCTTTTAATATCATGGTATGTGTGTTACCATTTCACAGAAACTGCTGTCTTTGTGTTGAGTCCCCCTATTTTCAGCAGTGTAAAAGTAAAAAAAAAAAGATTACAATTAAAAAGCAGAAGTTCTTTCCTCCACACTTTCAGCTTTCCATTGCTTTGGTTTTTATTTTTTTATTTTTTTGTCTGATCTGTTCATAAAACTGTTTCAAAACTCTTCAGGCTTGTCTTTGTATTTTTTGACAAATTCTAATCTGGCCTTTTGATTCTTGATGTTGATGTGAGGTTTTGCATTTTGCTGTTTAGCCTCTATAATTCTGCTCTCAGAGTCTTCTGCATTTGGCGGCTTGCTATATTTTCACCCCTGCCCTCTGGAGACCGCTGGTGACATCACTGCCCGTAGTTTTAGGGTTCTCCTTCACAGCTCTTCACAGGATTCGTCTGTCATCAACTGCAGTACAACTCATACAGGTACTTAGAGTTGTATGTAGCCTACACAACTCACATACAAGTTTGGATAGTTTATTCTCTGTTTGGCACTGTGAGTGCCTGTGGGTTTTCTGGCTTCTGTTGTTGGTGGCTTTTTGTCAGTAGACAGGAAATGTAAGAGTGATCTTCTGCAGATATATATTTAAATTTAGTTGATTTTAGTTACAGGAAAGCGGATGGTAAAGCAGTGATGAAGTAGAAGCGTGGGAGCGTCTGTGAGAATTTTTCACAACTTGCTGTCCACACAAGCAGATAAGAAAAGAATGCATTAGAGGTGCTGTACAGTATATATAATAGCCCAGGGGTTTTTCTTTTTTATCGCTCTTTTGATCACTGAAGTTGAAGCACTAACCTTCCTCTTGAATCATGCAGGCAAACAGAGGGGTCACATTGATCTGTGAGTACTACCAAATCAGTTTTATAATGTAAAGGTTTTTAACAGACAAGTATGTTTTTGTGGTGAAATTTGCATTTG
Source organism: Anguilla japonica (assembly GCA_025169545.1). Classification (NCBI taxonomy): domain Eukaryota; kingdom Metazoa; phylum Chordata; class Actinopteri; order Anguilliformes; family Anguillidae; genus Anguilla; species Anguilla japonica. The sequence continues at coordinate 59,885,507 of CM045884.1, forward strand.
ATTGAAAATAAAAACAACAACAACACATTTGTTAAATTATGCTTAAATAAATAAGAATGATTTGACCTCACTAATACTAAAATGCTCCACAGCATTTGGGCTGCATTGGAATGACCTGCGTTATGGGAAATGAAGAAAAGTATGAGTGAAGAATTATGCTTTTGCTTCAGAAGATAACATACCTTGAATGATCACTAACAATATTTTGTGCAAGAAGAAATACAATCTTATTTATTTGTTATTTGAAAGAGACATCGGACAGTTAGTAACTGCCCAAGAATTAGCTTGATAACCAAATTTCATCAGTAGTCTCTTGGCAGGTGGGAAAGTGGGAAAATTTACAAAAAATATGTACAAGCAGCAATTTGCAATTATAATAAAAAGGTTGGTGTGCATCAATACACTCTAGCAGTAAAATAAAAAATATAAATAATCGCAAAAGGTACCAATGTAGTATATTGTGCTACAAATAAAATGATAAAACAAAAAATTACACGATAAAAGGTAAAACAATTGTCAGTAACATGTCAGTGGTGATATGTAACTGGCTTTTTAACCAGAGCTTTCAGTGTATTTTTGCACAGAACATGTAAAGGCTTCAAATATGTTCACACAAACAGATATACGCTCCATTCAAACTGATCATTGCCGAACTCAAACACTGACTGGTGGACCTGAGTTTACCCAACTTCCACAGTACTGCATGGATGACATCTTGAAATCAAACAGCAATGATGGGGATGTATTTAGGCTTTATTTGGAACATATTTATGGTTTTGTATTTTTCTTGCGCTTATTGCATTTCGTTGGCCATTTCGATGATGATGTCAATGATTCCTGTCTTGTTCATTTTTTACAGTGCTGAGTCTAATGACAAGACTGGGTGAGTGTTACTAGATTTTAAAACAAACCTCATCTTCTGTTATCTGATAATTTATCAGAGAATAACCTTATTCAGACAGTTTCGTGAAACTTATGATTGATAACAGAATGTCATGCTTCACAATAAGACTGTCTCACAGCATCATGATGTGATTAATGTGACTGCATATGTGGACAGTAATGTAGAGATATTATTCTGTGAGACTCAAGGCATGTCCTACAGTAGGGGGTGATACAGAGATCACAAACAGAATCAGTTCTTTACTGTTCTAAACTAATGAAGCTGAGGCATTAATCAGGACACTATAAACATGTCATGAGTATTTAAACACATATACTGATGTACTGCATGCACTGTTTGTACAGGGAGTCCAAAGGATGTACTGACTCTGCAGCCTAACTGGCCCCTGTTCTACACTGGAGAGACCGTCACTCTCAGGTGTTTGGGACAGCCATTCAAGCATTGGGGATTCACATGGTACAGAAATGTATCAAATAAATGGGAGATACAGCACACATCCCATGAAAACATCTACACCATCGCACCTGTTACTGAAGCCCACAGTGATGTATACTACTGTTCCGCTGAATCCAGGAGTGATCCTGTCAGACTGAACGTGTCAGGTGAGTCAAAACTGGTCAGCAGCTGAACACTGGTGGTCTCAGTCATCCCACAGAGAGACCATATTTAACACATTTACTCAATCTTCCCCAGTGCACATCGTGCTTCCCGTACCAGTTCAATTATTACAGGCAAATATAAAATTAACTTATTTTCACTAAAATGGGCTGGGTATACCACCAATTGAGTTGAGTTTCTGCCTGTCACACTGTTTGTATTGTTAATATTTGAGCTTCTGTATGTTCAAATCCATGGAACGTAGCCTTTTCTATCTGTTATGACAATGAGAGAACCAACTGCTTTAACTCTTTGTCTCAACCCCAATCAGAGCATGCCTGTCCCTCTGTAGTCATGTCTACACTCCACTAGCAAAGTTGTATGTACAAGTTGTGTAAATTGCTCTGGGTAGGAGCATCTGCTAATGCCTGTAATGTAGTGTAATGTAATGAGCAGTTAGAGCTGTGACACAGTCTGTCCGTCTTCACAGCCTCGCCCACACCCATTCTGAGATAGTCACATGCTTTCCCAGCACATGGATAAGCGAACCATGTTCTACTGTATCACAGATTAAAGCCGGTTTGCACTGTCTATTTGATGATGCCATTATTAGGAACCTGGGGGAGAGATTCAGTCTATTCTCTCTGTTATAGAGATACCCCCGCCTGTCCTGACTGTCTCTCCACACAGGCAGTTATATGCAAGAGAACATGTCAGTCTCTCTTGTCAGGTTACAGAGACTTCAGCTGGCTGGGACTATTACTGGTAATAAGGAACTGGATCACATGACATTGCCCATATTTCCAGAACATCTAAAGGCTTGTACACCCTCAGTGCTGCTCCTCTTAAACACATAGGGGGGAGACCAAGTCTGGTACACAGAGTATAGTTACCCCACCCACATACAGGTATCAGGTGAGTGGTGAGTACTGACAGGCATTATTCAGTGTGCAAAATTGGCACATTCCCATAATGCACTGGGTCCAACTGCTGTGATGATTCTGGGATCCTGTTCCTTAGTTTAATTCTTGTACCATTACGATCAGGATTAGAGCTTTTTCATTTCTGAATTTTGAATATCTTCTATTAATATCATTGAAAATAGGAATGCAGCTGCCCTGGTTTCTGTCCTTCATTTAGGGTGATTTGTTTTTTATAGTCATAAAAATACTGGCATGACAACAGAACTGTGAACCAGTCTGTTTGCTTCTACATCACTGCCTAAAGCCAGTCTGACAGTAGAGCCAAATGCTTCAAATATTTATATTTTATGAAATATTGGGAAGGACCACATATTGATTCAAAGATAATTAATCTTTCTGCCATGGTTCTTTTTCCCTTGCATTTTATACACAACTTTTTCATCCTCAGTCACTTCTACATTCTGACAGAAGAAACTGTGACCCAGTCTGTCTCCTTTCCACAGCCCTGCCTAAAGCCACTCTGACTGTAGAGCCAAAATGGCACCCACTGTACAATGGAGAGACCGTCACCCTGAGTTGTGAGGTGAAGTCCTACAGCAACTGTATATATTCCTGGTACAATGACCAGCCCCAGATGGCTGTGTCTCAGACTGCTGGTCACAGTGTAACTGGTAACAGACTCACCATCCCTGGTGCTGCTGGGTCTGACCAGGGGCAGTACTGGTGTGAGGGGAGGCTGGAGGGGAGAAATGTGACATCACAGCGCAGCGACTCCATCAATCTGACTGTTGCAGGTGAGTCTCAGGTATGCTTTCAATTTGGATAAGGCACATGCTCTATTGGATTCAGATCTGGGGACTGTGCAGGTCATTGGAGTAAATTGAAGTCGTCGTCTTGTTTGTGGAACCAGCTGCAGGTGACGTGTGCTTTGTGACATGGCGCATTACCTGCTGGAAGTATCCACTTGATAAAAGGTAGGCTGTGGTCATAAAGGGATGCACATGGTCCGCTACAATGCTTAAGTATGCTCCGGCACTGATATGATGGTCAGTTATTATGCGGCCTAATGTGTGTCACAAAAACGCACCATTATCAGCCGTTACTGCTGACACAAAGCAGGATGGGAATTTTATGCAGTATGGATTCATCCTGTTTTATCAAATTCTTACCGTACCATCTACGTATGTGTCGTAGCAGAAATTGAGATTCGTCAGACCAGACATTTTGCCATTCTTCAATTGTTTAGTTTTGGGTTGTGTATTCAGAGATGTCCTTCTTCGCAGCACTATTGTAAATAGCTGTTTTTTGACCATTTGTGGCCTTTCTGCTAGCTTGAATGAGTCTGCCCATTCTACTCCGACGCTCTCGTTAGTAAGGTGTTTTCACCCACAGAACTGCCACTCACTGGATTTTGTTGTTTATTGCACCGCTCTCTGTAAATTTCAGACATGTTATTGGGATTCTTATGAATTCAGCAGTGCTAGAGGCTTTGTATATTTATCCTAATTTCAATGATATTCAACTTATACTCACAATATAGAGAATAAAAATATTCTGTAAATGATTTCACATATATTATTTACTTTTGAAGTTATGCTTTGAATATTTATATTTTATGAAATGTTACGCAGGACCACCTATTGATTCAAAGATAATTCATCTTTCTGCCAGGGTTCTTTTTCCCTTGCATTTTATACACAACTGTTTCGTCCTCAGTCACTTCTACATTCTGACAGAAGAAACTGTGACCCAGTCTGTCTCCTTTCCACAGCCCTGCCTAAAGCCACTCTGACTGTAGAGCCAAAATGGCGCCCACTGTACAAAGGAGAGACCGTCACCCTGAGGTGTGAGGTGGAATCCTACAGCAACTTGATATATTCCTGGTACAAAGACCAGCCCCAGATGGCTGTGTCTCAGACTGCTGGTCACAGTGTAACTGGTAACAGACTCACCATCCCTGGTGCTGCTGGGTCTGACCAGGGGCAGTACTGGTGTGAGGGGAGGCTGGAGGGGAGAAATGTGACATCACAGCGCAGCGACTCCATCAATCTGACTGTTGCAGGTGAGTCTCAGGTATGCTTTCAATTTGGATATGTCACATGCTCTACTGGATTCAGATCTGGGGACTGTGCAGGTCATTGGAGTAAAATGAAGTCCTCGTTTTGTTTGTGGAACCAGCTGCAGGTGACGTGTGCTTTGTGACATGGCGCATTACCTGCTGGAAGTATCCACTTGATATAAGGTAGACTGTGGTCATAAAGGGATGCACATGGTCCGCTACAATGCTTAAGTATGTTCTGGCACTCAAATGATGTTCAGTTGGTATTAAGGGGCTTAATGTATGTCACAGAAACACACCATTACACTACCACTACCAGCCGTTACTGCTGACACAAAGCAGGATGGGAATTTTATGCAGTATGGATTCATCCTGTTTTATCAAATTCTTACCGTACCATCTACGTATGTGTCGTAGCAGAAATTGAGATTCGTCAGACCAGACATTTATCCATTCTTCAATTGTTTAGTTTTGGGTTGTGTATTCAGAGATGTCCTTCTTCGCAGCACTGTTGTAAATAGCTGTTTTTTGACCATTTGTGGCCTTTCTGCTAGCTTGAATGAGTCTGCCCATTTTACTCCCGACGCTCTCATTACTAAGGTGTTTTCACCCACAGAACTGCCACTCACTGGATTTCATTGTTTATTGCACCACTCTCTGTAAATTTCAGACATGTTATTGGGATTCTTATGAATTCAGCAGTGCTAGAGGTTTTGTATAATTATCCTAATTTCAATGATATTCAACTTATGCTCACACTATAGAGAATAAAAATTTTCTGTGAATGATTTCACATATATAATTTACTTTTGAAGTTATGCTTCAAATATTTATATTTTATGAAATATTGCGCAGGACCACCTATTGATTCAAAGATAATTAATCTTTCTGCCATGGTTCTTTTCGCCTTGCATTTTATACACAACTGTTTCCTCCTCAGTCACTTCTGTATTCTGACAGTAGAAATTGTGACCCAGTCCGTCTCCTTTCCACAGCCCTGCCTAAAGCCACTCTGACTGTAGAGCCAAAATGGCACCCACTGTACAATGGAGAGACCGTCACCCTGAGTTGTGAGGTGGAATCCTACAGCAACTTGATATATTCCTGGTACAAAGACCAGCCCCAGATGGCTGTGTCTCAGACTGCTGGTCACAGTGTAACTGGTAACAGACTCACCATCCCTGGTGCTGCTGGGTCTGACCAGGGGCAGTACTGGTGTGAGGGGAGGCTGGAGGGGAGAAAAGTGACATCACAGCGCAGCGACTCCATCAATCTGACTGTTGCAGGTGAGTCTCAGGTACGCTTTCAATTTGGATAAGTCACATGCTCTATTGGATTGAGATCTGGGGACTGTGCAGGTCATTGTAGTAAAATGAAGTCATCATCTTGTTTGTGGACGCAGCTAGAGCTGATGTGTGCTTTGTGAAAAGACGCATTACCTGCTAGAAATATCCACTTGAATACAGGTAGACTGTAGTCATAAAGTGATGCTCATGGTCAGATATAATGCTTAAGTATGCTCCGGCACTCAAATGATGGTCAGTTATTATGGGGCCTAATGTGTGTCACAATAACATTCCACACCATTATGTTATTGGCATTCTGATGAACTCAGCAGTGCTGGAGGCTTTGTATAATTATCCTAATTTGAATGAAACTCAACTTATGCTCACATTATAGAGAATAAAAATATTTGGTTTACAATTTCACATATATAATTTATTTTGGGTGAAATGCTTAAAATTTTAATATTTATGGAATATTGTGCAGGACCACCTACAGAGTCAAAGAAAATTTATATTTCTGCCATAGTTATTTTTCCTTGCAGTTTATGCACAACTGTTTCCCCCTCAGTCATCTCTAAATTCTGACAGAAGATACTGTGACCCAGTCTGTCTCTTTTCCACAGCCCTGCCTAAGGCATCTCTGACAGTAGAGCCAAAATGGCACCCACTGTACAATGGAGAGACCATCACACTGAGGTGTAAGGTGGACTCCTACAGCAACTGGACATATTCCTGGTACAGAGACCATAACCAGACAGCCACATCTCTCACTAAAGAGTACAGTGTAAACATCACTGGGGCTGCTGGATCTGACCAGGGGCAGTACTGGTGTGAGGGGAGGCTGGAGGGGAGAAATGTGACATCACAGCGCAGCGACTCCATCACTCTGACTGTTGCAGGTGAGTCTCAGGTAGGCTTTCAAATTATATATAAAACTTTATCCTTAAAATATTTGCATTGCTTTCCATTCACTTACCATACATAGGAGCAACAAACAGTATAACAATTTATACTATGGCTTGGACAAATATTTAATTCCGATTGGTTGACAGCCATGTCAACCAATCGTTTTATTTGTGTTTGTATATAGGCATGGCAATGTGGGTAATTTTGCCTCATTATGGTTTCAAATCACTACACGAAAACTTTCAATTTGTTGACTTAAAAATCCTGAAATCAAAGGAAACTTAACACCACGTTATTAAAAAGAAAATCAATCGCTAAGTTTAAATGTGCAGATAGAAAGCATTTTTTTATCCAGAAAATATCCCAGTTTCAACACATTTCACATCTTTGTGGTCAGGGGTGCAGCATTTATTAAGCTTGGAGATATTAATGTATCGTAGTTATGTGGATTAGAATATATGATACAGCTGACTGTCTTCCCACTATACCAGTTGCTAAATGCATCATGACAATAGTTGTGAACTTTGTTTATCATTGTTTACTGTCTTTTCTCTTTTCTAATATTTTTGATGGCTGATAGTGAGACTACTCTGCATACATAAGAAAAGAGAAACACTGGTTTATCATTACCAAAGAAACCATATTTAGTGAAGTGGCAGATGTGTACATAATGGGGTTAGTTTTGTAATTAATAAAATGTCTTTAAAAATACCTTTTTATTTCAATTTTTCCATGCATTTTAGTTGTAGCCATAGCATAAGAGATCTCATAAAAAACACGTTTTCAACGTACAAAAATGCCAAGTTACTCAAAAGTATTGATATCAAAATGACGCCAAGTTATGGTACTACAAACAATATAGGCTATCTTGCCTCACCGAAATGACATAAAATGTATTTCAAAGCAATGCTTCCCAATATTTCCTCAATTCTTTCAAGTCACTTGTCCCTGTGTTTTGTAATCTTACCATTTTACAATGTCATGCAAACTTTGTGTCAGATCAAAGTGTCGAATATTTCGAATTGCCTCATGGAACACATTGAAATTCATGTAGAAAACTGCTGGTCAGTAACTACAGGAAGCATATTTCTCCAGAAAACATGTTTACACTTGCTTCTGAACTGAATTTCAGTAAATGTGCAAGTGATTGTACATTTGCTACGTACAATAAATACTGCATGTAAAATACATATTGTACATACATACATAGATAACTTCTTTATCCCCATGGGGACATTTCCCTCGCAGCATGTTACATTCACATTTACGAACAGACATTTATACCAAGATACATACAATCATTCACGCAACAGAAAGGCTGGCCAGCGAAATACATACATACCAATACAAATTGGACATATAGACGCCTCTTCAATCAATCTTGACTTTGAGAAAGCCATCCACACATATGTTTGGCCTGTCCATGTACTGCATGCTTATACACACAGGGCCAAGTGACTTGAAAGAATTGAGGAAATATTGGGTAGCATTGCTTTGGAATACATCTTATTTAATTTCGGTGAAGCAAGATATCCTATACTGTTTGTAGTACCGTAACTTGGCGTCATTTGGATATCAATACTTTTGAGTAACTTGGCATTTTTGTACGTTGAAAACGTGTTTTTTATGAGATATCATTTATTTTTGCAAAGCGTTTTATTATGAGAGTGAGAAATGCGAAGTGACCCTGTAAGAAACGGTTGTGGATTATGGCTATCCTTGTGTGAATTTGTACAGTCTGATGAGCGTGTACCATTTGGCAGTTTTGGTTTGCTATATATGTAAAACACTGGCTGTGACAAAGGGTGCGGTGGCGTAAGTGTAAACGCATCAGAAACGCAGGTGAAATAATATTTATATATATGGGCAGTGTATGTACTCACAGATTTGACGGCCATCCAACGAGCCTTGATTGACAAAAGAATCAGCAAGCCTGTAGAATTAGATCTCCCTAGGTCGCAAGTTGTGTACCCTTCTGTCCTGCTCCATTGTCTGCTATTTCGTGGAGATGCACTTTTAGTGTTTGTAAGGTTTATAAGGCATTTTGATAGGCTTATCTGCAGGTGGGAATCCTGTTCGCTGTTTTGCTAAGCTAGAACCGGAAAACTTGATAGTGGAGAATAGGAGCAGACGCATATGTCCCAGCAGGCTTTGCATATGAGAAAATAACAAGTGTGTGAGAGAAATTAGGATGAAATGATGAAATTTCATAGTTGAAACAATATGTTTTTAGCAGAATGGTCATGTAGGTGAAGGTTGACATGATCACAGACTATAGTGCGAAGTAAATGAAGTGACCATGAGCGAGTTTACTATCCCTGTCAAATGGTATATATAACAGTCTGTATAAAGCATTAATCAATAAAGTGGAAGGTTAAGTAACATGAAGTCTATTGCACTGATGTGCTTTTCTCATGTTCGGTACTAGTAGTTATATTTATGATGGAGTCATGATTTGAAATGTAATGTTTTAATGGGGAGTTGCAGAATGTACATATGTAGTAATTGTTTGTATGTGGCTAGATAGAGAACAGGGCGAGGCAACATGAATGTAGAAACGTGGCGTTTGCCGATAAGAAGGTTTTGTACGGTAGCCAAGTGAAGAAATATAGTTAGTAGAAATGGCACAGTGGTGAACTGGTGTAACTTTTTAATAAAACGAATACATTTGCCGTCATGGAATGCATATGGGTGGCCGCAAGTGAGTTTTGGTAAAGCAAATATAAGCGTAAAAAAACGTTAGTGTAAAAGAGGAAATTATCTGCATGAGGGCGAGGCGGGATTCAATCCTTCATCAACCGGAGGTTTACCAGTCTGTGATTTTGTTAGTGCAACACCATGACATAGCTGTGCAATGCGTGAAATATCATTAGCAAACCTGTCCATGGTTTTAAAGAAGAACACAGACCAGTAAGCACAGAAGAGCTCCCGTTGAATCCATATGGCTTTGCAATATTGTAGCCGGTTAATAACTGAACGTGCAGACGGGAACGTCATAATGCATAATGTATACACGGGAACGTGTATACGTTCAGTGAACGGCGGGTAGATATGGTGCAAATGCAATAATTGAGAAGTAGCAGACAATTATTAGTGAGAGTAAAAGCAGGTTGAAGAAACATGTTCCTAGCTGGGCTTGAACATAGAACCCCACGTTTCCAAGACTGGGACCTTGCCCACTATGCCACAGGTGGACTAGCTGTTTAGACTGGAAATGTTTCAGAGTAAAAAGGTATGGGTATTTTGCGTCTGTATGCGCGTTTTTGATTGGGTCGTGTAGGTGAAGATTTGGCTGGTGTCGGTAAAATGTCCAATGGGGAGACATGTTGTTAGTGGGATAGGCGGCAGGAAAAATAAGAATGAGAAGAAGAAGAAGAAGAAGAAGAAGAAGAAAGAAAAGAAGAAGAAGAAGAAGAAGAAGAAGAAGAAGAAGGAGAAAACGCAAAATCCCCTTAGTTTAGGGCTTTATTGTGTGGATATGTGAAGTTGTTTATGAAACCTGTCTGTTGAAATGGGGTCAGAATGTACAGAATTTAATGTTTTTAAGGGCTGTGTGTCTGTGGCTGTTGTGATTATGCCTGTGGGGAACCCTGAAAAGTGCCAAACTCTCGGTGCTGTATAGGTATGGGGCATGCCCCCGCCAAGGCGTAACTTGGCGGGATGGCATACCTGCCATCCCAATTTTAACCACTTCATGGGTTCCGATTACCACCCTGTCACGCCATATATTCTTGTATATGCACAGGTTTATATCCTCCACATATCCCTCATCTCTGTGTCTCTCCACAGGTAGACTGGTATTCGGTCTGGGAGCTGCTCCTCTGCTGCTGGCCTCCATTATACTGTGTGTGAAATGGTGCAGGAAACCAGGTGATGTCATTTTACAGGGGAACACATCTAAAAACAACGTGTGTTTCAGATTTCAGGCTGCAGAACTGTACATTCTCACTCCCAGTTCTCTCCCTCTGTTGTGTTTATACATGTTTGTTGATGTGCAGGGTCGTCTAATGAAGCAGCTGTCAAGTACACTGAAGAGAATGTGGAAGTTGACTTATAAAACCTTCACACAGAAGCTGGATCAGTGTGCTCATGTCGAATGAGGAACGTTTGAGAGCTCAGGATTATTTTTCAATGTGATGCTTCTCAGCTTGCAGGAGGGGAAATCCTGATCGAGGGTGCAGTTATGGGGACACTCAGTGAGTTTTGGGAATGAAGCAGTCGTGCCTTTAGAGTGCAGGATCTGTATAATATATCTGAGGTTCTGATTCACCAGAGCTGCACTTGTGATCTTTGTCTAGGTTAGTCTGCTTTCATTGCTGTATGTTGGTTTCAGGTCCTAGGTTGAACTTTATATATTATGCAGTAAACTCTCCGCAAGCTTACATACAGCCTAAACAGCGGAGACTCTGCAACATGTTCAACATGCATTTCATGTGTCTGCTTTTATTCGTATTACATTAAATGGACTTTAAAGTGTGTTCTTTTTTGTTCCTTCTTTTTTTTGTTAACATAAGAAATAAATGAAAAAAATAAACATGTGTAATGTAACATCCCCAGTAGGTCAGCTATAGCACCTTCCACTGTGGTGAACAACACAATCTAATCCAAGTGTGAGGAGGAGAAACCGAACAGGAATGCTGAGCTGAATGTGGACAGAGAAGCTGAGGGCTCGATTGTTTTTATTATATTATTTTTATATAATTACTGTTAATACTTCTACTGTAATGACAATGTTACCAGTCATAACTTTCTTGTGTTCATTCTTCGTGGGGATGAATCGCGACAAACAAATATTAATAAATAAGTAGGCTAAAGCTGGCATTTGTCTCTCTTGATGCTATATCATGCTGATTCCACCGTATTATTTTGACTACAATGCACAATCAGACCACAGAGAGGGAAGGGAAAATGAGACATAACCAAAAAACACTAATAGAATAATTGAAAACAATAATACTGGTAAACAGGGAAAAGGAACAGAACTACAAACTGAAGTGCCGCCATCTGTTGGCTCAAAAAGGAAACGCAGACAAGCACAGAACCATGACAATCATAAATAAAAAATGAGAATAGCTGCATTTAATTTGACCTTAAATAATTGTTCAGCACCAATTGGCCTGGACAATGAAGGGATAGGCTGTTGGCTTGGCAAGCGTTTTTGAGGAACTAGGCCACAAGTGATTTACATTACTGGCATTTAGCAGACACTTTTATCCAGAGCGACTTACACAGCTTTTACATTGCACCTACATTGGATCCATTTATACAGCTGGACCTATACTGAAACAATGCAGGCTAGGTACCTTGCTCAAGGGTACAACAGCTGTGTCCTACACGGGAATCAAACCTGTGACCTTTGGGTTACAAGACCAGTTCTACTCATTATACTGTGCTATCGCTCATGCTAACATAATAGCAGTGTCTTTGGAAGTTCATCACATTTGCTGTTTTTTCTGAACCGATGTTGCTCTAAAGCAGTATCCGTTCAAATGCCTACATAAGGATCATATAGTTTTAAAGTGCCCTAAGGTTCTGTTGACCTCGTGCTGGATGCCCCCTAAAGACTGTCAGAGATTGCGCCTTCGGCCTGGGTGAGTAAATGAGGTGTATTTTGGGAACAGATTGGGCTACAATTGGCGCATCACTGATGAAATGAGCAATACAGAAATCGCAGCTTCAGTCTTGCATGTTTACGGAGTGAGACTGCTGTGACGTGGTGCTGAATGATATTTGCAGTACTCTGGCAGCGCGTGGTGCTCAATGGACAGCGGTCACTCCTGGTTCAGGGCTGATGTATAATGCTCGCGTACAGGAGACCTCAGGATTGAAACAGTGCTGCAGTCATTAATGCATGCTATGAAACATTTCTAATAGGAATCAATAAAATGTATACAACACAATAAACATTGATATAATGCACTTAAATAATAACTTATAGAGATAACCTTTATTTTTTATAAGCTCCCTGACATGGAATGGACACCTAGCTGTTTACATGACTATAAACACAAACATACGGACTTTCACATTTCTCCAGAGGAAGAAAGTGCTGCATCACACATGCGCTCTGGCGTATGCACACACTGTTATTTTCCTGCCACACACAGGGGGAAAGCTGCAGAACGGTTATAAAATACACAGGCATGTCATACTTCTCTGATTACCTCCTCTAGAAAAAAAAATTAAAGTACCAATATAGCGGACGCTGCGGCTCATTAGCTTCCCTTCGTGAGCACGTGATCAGAGTACAGAAACCACACGATCGGCTCTAACCTGCAGCTCTGTTTATATTTCAAACAGAGTAGAGAGGAGCATGGCACTAAAATGCAGATGCACAGGGTAACCATTGCAGCTTCCTGCAGCTGTGTTTGGGTTAGGATACTCTGCGATTTCAGAGGGGATGGCAGCCGCTCTGAGAGCTTCTCAGTGTCACAGTTAAATGTGTAACTTTCGCAGCTTTCTTCAGGTCAGCGTAGTTCAGCTGGGCATGCGTGAGTGATGCAAATTTCTATTGCAAATTACACCTCAGCCAACATAAAACTGAAGACTGTTGTTTCCCATCACCGCCACCCGACCCCACCCATCATCTGAGCCACATCACCTATCATATCTTGTGCATAAACTGGCTGACATGTTGGTCACCAGTCGGCACCCTGAGCCGACCAGAGGAGGATGGGTTTCCCCCTTGAGCCTGGTTCCTTCCAAGGTTTCTTCCCATCTGCCACAGGGAGTTTTTCCTTGCCTTAGGCTTGCTCCTCTGGGGGTTTAGGCCAGTGTTGTCTATAAAGCGTATTGTGACAACTGCAGTAAAATACGCTATACAAATATAATTTGATTGATTTGATTGATAATCAATTTGTGAATAATTTTTTTGTAAATAATATTCCATACATCATTTAGCATTCAAACAGAGTTACATTATAAACTTCAGGGTTCTATGTGACCTTAAAAGTTGCAGAAATAGTGTGCTCAATTTTGGTCAAACCAGACAATTGATTTACACAATTGCTCTCACTAAGGCCTTTGTTTGTGCAGCATTTCCAAAGAGCCTGTTGGTATGACGATGTGATTGTATGGTTGAATATGAGACTTGGTGATCTCAAAAAGCAACTAAATTCAAACTGTGATCCTTGGGCTCTTCTTTGCCTCCCTCATCATCTTCCTCGCTGGGTGGGGGTGGGGGGGGGGGGGGGGGGGGCATATGTATCCCAACTTTGATGCTTCTTTTACAGGAAGGTTGCTGATATTTACAAATCCCTCAAGATGGAGTCTTCAAACACATTAGTCAATCCTCTTCCCAGACAACCCTCCCCCATTCCCAACTCAGTACCCCTCCCCCCATCTCTCTTTCTGCTTCATCTCCTCTTCTCTCTCTTTACCAAGTCTCTTGTTTCTGTTATCTCCTTTCATACTCTATCTTCCAGGTCACATCTCCAGTCTTTTCTGACCCCTAGTGGTGGAATGAGCTTCTGACTGCTGTCAGGACTGCTGAAACCCTGCCCATCTTACCACTGCAGTCAGAACAGCAGAAACCCTGCCCATCTTCCCACTGCAGTCAGGACAGCTGAAACCCTGCCCTACTTCCAACTGCAGTCAGGACAGCAGAAACCCTGCTCATCTTCCCACTGCAGTCAGGACAGCTGAATCTCTGCCCATGTTCAACTGTATACTGAAGACTCAGCCCCACAGATTCCACCATGGCTCCCCTAACCTACTCTTTTTCTTTATATTTCCTTTAGAATAATGTTACAGGTTCAGCTGTGAATAGATAAGTTATCTGTCTAATGGTACTTGCATTTATCACAGTATAACACTTGTTTTGTAGGGTAACATTACACTTAATAGTTATAAAGTGGCATCTATGCCTTCTTACTGAATTGCCACCTATTTATTTATTTTTTCATTTTTATTAAAAAAAAAAAAAAAAAAAAAAATGGAATCCATTTTTTTAAATACAGAAATTTCCTCTGATTTTCATAATGGGCAATGAAACATTCGTAGACCCGGCTACAGGCAGGTCGGCCGTGTTTCTGTCATGGTTCTGTGTTCCCGTCTGTCCTTCCTTGTTGGGCCGCCAGATGGCGGTACTTCTGTTTTGTGTCCTGCTCCCCCTGTTTAATTGTATTATTGGTTTCAATTGTTCAATTATTGGTTTCTTGTTGTCTCGTTTTCCCTTCCCTCTCTGTGGCCTGATTGTGCATCGTGCCCTGCTGTGTCTCGTCAGTGTCTTGTCTATTTAAGTTCCCTTCTCCTGGACTCAGGGGCTGGATCCTTGGTTGTTTGTTTGTGGATGCCTCTGATCATGTTCCTGCCCCAGATCATGTTCCTGCCCCAGATCATGTTCCTGCCCCATGTGTTCCTGCCCCATGTGTTCCTGCCCCATGTGTTCCTGCCCAGGTTCTGTTTTCCATGTGCTTTTGGACTTTCGGGTTTCCTGTGTTCCCTGTGTTTTTGAAGTTTTCCTTTGTGTTGTTTGAGAGTTGCCCTAGGAGGCCTTTTGTTCCCTTTTGTCCTGTTTTAAGTAAAGTCTTTGTTTTAGTTACCGTTTGGAGTTTTGTGTTTTCCCTCACTCTGCGTTTGGGTCCGAACCCCCACTGCACCCTGACAGTTTCTCGTTGCGTAGCCTAACCTGCTTTTCGAATCTGAATTACGATAAAATGTTTTATTTTTTAAAAACAAACAAGTATTCATGTATGAAGGCAAGTAGGCAATCTCAGCAACTTGTGGATCACTCTTTGACCCTTTTGACAACTCACAAACTGCATTGGGTCATAATTCCGAATTCGAATGAACAGAGATTCTGCGCCGGTTTCATATTTGAACGCGTTTCCAGAATCCAGCCGTTAGTTCATGAGTGCGCTTTTTTTTAATATACAGATTGTGTTCATTTTTCCTCTGGTCTAGTGAGTTTATAGGCTACATCTTAATTTTAAACAGAGGCTGCAGCCAAAATGCCATTTAATTGGCGTTGGCTGTTTTTAATTGCGCTGCTTAATTTCAAGCTACCGCAATTTGTCGTAGATCGCAATCAGTTTCCCGACACATATTACGACGGTAAGATAAATATTGAATGGATTCAGCGCTGCTTTACCACTTAGTTGTACGGATAAGTATTTAAGTAACATTTGTTGGCTTTCTTGCCATTTGTGATGATAGAAATCTATTATATTTCAGTATTTCATCTACGTTGATAGAGACATTACAGTGAGACATGAAAAAATAAAACATTTAATCATTAATCTCACGTGGTCTATTTTTATATACATGTATTGAATAACATACAACAATAGTTTTACAGTAGTTCGTTATACAGTTGTTGTATACTTGATAGAGAACCTTCAATCTCTGCACTGTGATTTGGGGAGTGTGATCTTGTCTCTGCAATGTGATTTGGGGAGTGTGATCTTGTCTCTGCGATGTGATTTGGGGAGTATGGTGTTGTATGAAGTGTTGTATGTTGTATGCAGATTTTGCTTTGCAGTGTGATCTGGAGAGTGTGATCTTGTCTCAGTAGTGTGATTTGGAGAGTGATCTTGTCTGTGCACTGTGATTTGGGGAGTGTGATCTTCTCTCTGCAATGTTATTTTGTGCTTGTGATCTTGTCTCTGCAATGTGATTTGGGGAGTGTGATCTTGTCTCTGCAGTGTAATTTGGTTTTGTGATTTTTTATGATTCTTTTTCCCAGTGCTTCCGTTCCCCAGGACAGCCTCATTGCAGTACGGCCAACCAGATGGCCAGTTCCTGATAGACCAGAGCATCTTACAGATAGGAAGTGTAAGCTACACTACACACCTGTGTCAAGCACATATATGAATATGACTATTCTGTAACATTTGGAAACTCCTGCAGTTCCCTGGGAATTATAAAGAAAAAATTTTTTTTTTCAGGAAATGGATTCTGCTGGTGAAAGC
Organism: Anguilla japonica; assembly: GCA_025169545.1. NCBI lineage: Eukaryota > Metazoa > Chordata > Actinopteri > Anguilliformes > Anguillidae > Anguilla > Anguilla japonica. The sequence continues at coordinate 59,902,093 of CM045884.1, forward strand.
ACCAGGAAAAGCACTGCGTTACTTCCTATAGAAACACCCAAAATGCACGTGGACATTGGCCCGTTGCTGGATATCTGTCTTGCATCAGACCGCCCATCGACAGGTACCTGCTTCCTGCTACTGTTAAGATGGCCATTCTTCAGTGGTGAGGAGAACATCCTGTCATGCAATTTTGTTGAAATCCCTAAAATGATCCTCATATTCTTTGTATTCAGGAGAGGCTTCTTTCAATAAAATCAATGAGATGAAGGACAGTGTCTCCTCACTGAACTTCATCACCAGCATACTCCTTCAAGCTGAGCTGCACATTCGAGCATATTCAGAAACGGTAACATCTTCACTTTTTACACTGTACTATTTACTGTTGTGTGTTCAGGAATTCTCGTATAAGATAGGACTGCATGTGATCAGAAACACCAACAAATGAACAACTCCAGTGACCTTTGACCTTTAACACTGATTGTTTCTGTTCAGATCATCAACATCTTGCCACAGAAATGGCAGCCAGGTTCTGTGTTCCATCAGACAGCAAGGATGGTCATGTCCGGCTTTGAATGTGCTCATGATTTTGGTCTTCT
>CM045884.1:59903170-59920366 GCA_025169545.1 Anguilla japonica
CTGTCGTGGTCTAGGAAAAAACGACAAAGTTCTCTGAATCCAATCGCCAATCTGTAGAAAACTACTTCACGAGGGAAAAGACACCACGGCAGCAAACTCTTCAGAAAAGATAGACTTTATTAGCACTGGTGCAAGTGCACAACAAAGCCGGAACAATTCCGCCGAATTGAACCTCGACTGTCAGTTTTACAATCCTTTTATACACATAATGTATTCCATAAACTCCCTCACCCCTTATACATTTACATATACCCAGCCACCTGTTCTTCTTGGCACCCTATGATGTTATCTTATTCTGACCTACTTGGCACAAAAATGGCTTAGTCTGCTCTTATGTGATAATGCCAGTGTGGGAAGTTACCCCAACTTTCTTTTAAGAAGCATTTTTGTTAGTTTTTGGTTATTGTTTTCTACTATCTTTTGTTAGTACATGATTAGTTTTAGTGTTAGTGTTCATCTGTTTAAATTTTTAGGAAATTGGGTGTGATTATTATTTTTTCTGCTGAATAAGCAGTTTCTCTTTTTCTACTGAGTAAGCAATACATTTGGTAAATTCACTTCTAATAGTTTATGTTTAGTTTTATTGTTAGTGTTTATTGTTAGTGTTCATCTATTAATTTTTAGGAAATTGGGTGTGATTAATATTTTTTCTGCTGAATAAGCAGTTTCTCTTTTTCTACTGAGTAAGCAATAAATTTGGTAAATTCACTTCTAATAGTTTATGGTTAGTTTTATTGTTAGTGTTTATTGTTAGTGTTCATCTGTTAAAATTTTTAGGAATTTGGGTATGATTAATATATTTTCTGCTGAATAAGCAGTTTCTCTTATCTCCAGAGTAAGCAGTCTTTCTGCTGAGTGAGTAAATATGTAAATTCAACTTCTAAGTCTACTGCATTCTTTTGCTCTTTTTTTCTACAGTGAATACTGTGGTCTCTTGCGTTTCCATAAGCTTATCTACAACTACTTATATAGGATTAAATGAATTATATCTTGATTATGTTAGTACATGATTATACTTGTTATATATTTTATCATGAAGCATTAAGAGTTTTGGAGGAAACATTTTGCCCAACATTGATAGGAATATCCATCCTAACTTTGTCATGTGATGCCGTCACAATCATGGGGAGTCTCAAATTTTCACTACATAACTTGTGCTTTTTATAAACCGGATCACAGCACATGGAGGTGTGCACCATGCGACACTCATCTATCCTGTACAGGATTCCAGCACGTTAAAAAATAATCAAAAGCTTCATCATTCAAGTACAATTTAAGCTTTCTGTTAAGTGTCTGTCCATTGTTAACTCAGATTCAGTTACTTGTAAAATTAGCATCAATATTATTACCTTTCCTCTCCAATGACTGTTACTTGGAATAAGACACAAGCCCTGAAATGGGTGGAGCTATGAGTTATTAACAGTAGATAAAATTGATCCAGTCAAAGTGGTCTGTTATGCAGACCAAACTTGATAGTCATTGACATTGATATGAACCAATCTAACAGCACACGGTAGTCCCACCTATGATGGAGTTCATGAAGCCTCACTCTCCCATTGCCGTGGTTACCTTATTTTGATGTCATATTTGGTTTCCCTTAACAATCTTGCTCGGTACTCACTGCTGCAGAGCCATCGCTTTCTCTTGAAATGTCTTCTTAAATTCCTCCTGCTCCAGATCGGCACTTTTTATTCTGTTCTCTCTCTCCTCCAGCATCAAGTCAAGTGCATCTCTCTCTTCACACATATTCATGCATCTCCTTTGCAGCTCTCTGACACTTGCCTTTATGAAATATCAAATGGTGTAAATACACATTTCTAATATAAGCTGTTGCACAAACAGCAGTGCACTACTTCAGCCATAGATTTCATTAAAGCTTCACATTCTGAAAGTAACTGAAATTAATCACACTCATCTACAGTATGACAGTATCCAGCAGTATTCATACAATTCTGGGAAATTTGCCAATTACTAATTTCTGTTTCTCACCTTCAGGCTCCAGTTATTACGATGGGAGGAAGAAAGCATTCCTTTGATTCTTCTCATTTTTTTCTTTAGTGTCTCTAATCTAAAATGGACAAACACATGGATTATGACAAACACAAGCTCTCCTGAGGCATATACATTACATGTGGATAAAAATTCATCTGAAGCTTACTTTTTTTAAATTTTTATTCAGGGCTGAAATTTTCACATGACTCATCCTTTTTTTGAGCAAACTGCTCCAAAAGTTGCTTGTTGGTCACTAAGAAATCAAAATAGAAAGGAAGAAAGACTACATGAGATTCGAGAACATGATAATCTGGCCCTAAGATCTACATAAAATATGTTACAGAAGGAAATTGATGTTAGTTAATCAAACAATAATAAAAATAAATAAACTCACATTGATTAGTCCTGCTTTTAAGCTGGAAAAGGAAAATAATAGAATGGAGGCAAGTCAAACAGGCTGTGTATCTTGGTCAATAGAAAGTACAGTCTTTATACAGTATAGTGTGTGTTGAAAACTGAGACACTTAGCATCTATAATAATGAAAGAAATGCTTACTCTTCTCCAGATAGACCAAAATCATGAGCACATCCAAAGCCAGTGTCATGGACATGACCATCTTTGCTGTCTGATGGAGCACGACAGAGCCTGGTTGCCATTTGTGGCAGGATGTTGATGATCTGAACAGAAACAATCAGGGTTGAAGATCAATGGTCACTGGAGTTGTTCATTTGCTGGTGTTTCTGATCACATGCAGTCCTATCTTATACGAGAATTCCTGAACACACAACAATAAATAGCACAGTGTAAGAAGTGAAGATGTTACCGTTTCTGAATATGCTCGAATGTGCAGCTCAGCTTGAAGGAGTATGCTGGTGATGAACTTCAGTGAGGAGACACTGAATCCAAAGAATAAGGATCATTTTAGGGATTTCAACATAACCGCATGACAGGATGTTCTCCTCACCCCTGAAGAATGGCCATCTTAACAGCAGTAGCAGGAAGCAGGTACCTGTCGATGGGCGGTCTGATGCAAGACAGATATCCAGCAACGGGCCAATGTCCACGTGCATTTTGGGTGTTTCTATAGGAAGTAATACAGTGCTTTTTCTGGTTCTTTCACCAGAAGAATCCATTTCCTGAAGAAACGAAAAACAGACTTATGAATGAATGAACGGCAAGTTGTGTAAATATACATAATTGAACTTCATTCAGTAATTCAGAAGCAGGTCCAGCCTCCAGGATTGGGGTCTCCACCCATTTTGTTCTGACATTTTAATGGGTGGAGACCCCAATCCTGGAGGCTGGACCTGCTTCTGAATTACTGAATGAAGTTCAATTATGTACACACATTTTAACTGTAGTGTCAGGTGAGGCGAGGGAATGGACCCAAACGCAGAGTCAAAAATACTCAGTCCAAAAGGGGAGATACAAACCGAGAACTATAACTTTTAATAGGAACAAAAACCAAGGAGAACAAAAGCAAGGCCACGCAGGTCTCAAAAAGTCAAAACAAAGTTCTTAAACGCAAAAACAAAGAAAATCCAGAAATCCAAAACAATGCGAAACCAGAACACGGGCAGGGTAGAAAACACTCAGGCCAAAACACAGAGTCAAAAGTACACGTGGGCACACATACCAAAACACAGAAAAGATCAGAAAAGCATCAGGATCCAACACCTGAGTAAGGGAAGAACGGAACTTAAATAGACGAGACACTGACGAGACACAGGAGGGCACAACGCACAATCAGGCCACAGAGAGGGAAGGGAAAACGAGACAACCAAAAAACAATAATTGAATAATTGAAAACAATAATACAATTAGACAGGGTAACAGAAGTAAAAACTGAAGTGCCGCCATCTGGTGGCCCAAAAGGGGAAACGCAGACAACCACAGAACCATGACATGTAGTCATTCATGAGCTCATAAATAGATTTGACTAAAGACTGTCACTGGGTAACTTAATGAAACATTTTCCAATACTTTCAATTTTTAAGTAAACCGAAAGATGTATTTTCAGCAGATTCGTTGTGATGTGCAAACTTTTGCAATTTGACTTTACACTTTAAATATATTTTCTTTATAATTCCCAGGGAACTGCAGGAGTTTCCAAATGTTACAGAATAATCATATTCATATATGTGCTTGACACAGGTGTGTAGTGTAGCTTACACTTCCTATCTGTAAGATTCTCTGGTCTATCAGTAACTGGCCATCCGGTTGGCCGTACTGCAATGAGGCTGTCCTGGGGAACGGAAGCACTGGGAAAAAAGCAGAATCACAAAAAATCACAAAACCAATCACAGTGCAGAGACAAGATCACTCTCCAAATTACACTGCAGAGACAAGATCACACTCCCCAAGTCACATTGCAGAGACAAGATCACAAGCGCAAAATAACATTGCAGAGAGATGATCACACTCTCCATATCACAGTATAGAGACAAGATCACTCTCCAAATCACACTACAGAGACAGGATCACACTCCCCAAATCACACTACTGAGACAAGATCACACTCTCCAGATCACACTGCAGAGATAAGATCACAAGCACAAAATAACATTGCAGATACAAAATCACACTCCCCAAATCCCATTGCAGAGACAAGATCAGACTCCCAATCTCAGTGCAGAGATTGGAGGTTCTGTATCAACTATACAACAACTGTATAACAATGAACTACTGTACAACTATCGTTGTGTGTTATTGAATACATTTATATAAAAAATAGACCATGCGAGATAGATGATTAAATGTGTTTTTTTCATGTCTCACTGTAATGTCTCGATATCAACATAGGTGAAATACTGAAATATAATAACAATAGATTTTGGTCATGACAACAATGTCAAGAAAGCCAACAAATGTTACTTAAATACTTATTTGTACAACTAAGTAGTAAAGCAGCACTGAATCCATTCAATATTTATCTTACCATTGTAATATGTGTCAGGAAACTGATTGGGATCTACGACAAATTGCGGTAGCTTGAAATTAAGCAGCGCGATTGAAAACAGCCAACGCCAATTAAATGGCATTTTGGCTGTTTTGGCTGCAGCCTGTGTTTTAAATTAAGATGTAGCCTATAAACTCACTAGATTAGAGGAGAAATGAACACAATCTGTATATAAAAAAAGCGCACTCATGAACAAATGCCTGGATTCTGGAAACGTGTTTAAATATAAAACCGGCGCAGAACCTCTGTTCATTCGAATTCGGAATTATGACCCAATGCAGTTTGTGAGTTGTCAAAAGCGTCACAGAGGGATCCACAAGTAGCTGAGATTGCCTACTTGCCTTCATACATGAATACTTGTTTGTTTTTTTAAAAATAAAATATGACCTTTTGTCGTAATTCAGATTCGAAAAGCAGGATACGCAACGAGGAACACGGCCGACCTGCCTATAGCCAGCTCTACAAATGTTTCATTGCCCATTATGAAAATCAGAGGAAGTTTCTGTATTTAAAAATATGGATTCAATTTTTTTTTATTTTATGGTTCTGTTAACAGCGATACAGTCACATGAACCCTTTACTAAAAAAAGGAACCGGGTCTGAACTATATATATATATATATATATATATATATATATATATATATATATATATATATATATATATATATATATATATACAGACCCAGTCTGAATCCCTAGGAATCCAGTGAGTGAGGTCACAACCTCCCCAGGAGGAAGAAAAGACACCCGAGGGAACAAATACGGGGACCAAATCTCGGGTCATAATGAATAAAAAATAAAAATTAAAAAATAAATAAATAGGTAGAAATGCAGTAAGAAGGCATAGATGCCCATTTTTAACTAATAAGTGTAATGTTACCCTACAAAACAACTGTTACACTGTGATGAATGCAAGTACCATTAGACAGATAACTTATCTTTTCACAGCTGAACCTGTAACATTATTCTAAAGAAAATATAAAGAAAAAAGTAGGTTAGGGAGCCATGGTGGAATCTGTGTGGCTGAGTCTTCAGTATACAGGGGAAGATGGGCAGGGATTCAGCTGTCCTGACTGCAGTGGGAAGATGGGCACGGCATCTGCTGTCCTGACTGCAGTGGGAAGATGGGCAGGGTTTCTTCTGTCCTGACTGCAGTGGGAAAATGGGCACGGCATCTGCTGTCCTGACTGAAGTGGGAAGATGGGCAGGGCTTCTGCTGTCCTGACTGCAATGGGAAGATGGGCAGGGTTTCTGCTGTTCTGACTGCAGTGGGAAGATGGGCAAGGCTTCTGCTGTCCTGGCTGCAGTGGGAAGATGGGCAGGGTTTCTGCAGTCCTGACAGCAGTCAGAAGCTCGGTCCACCACCAGGTGTCAGAACAGACTGGAGATGTGACCTGGAAGATACAGTATGAGAGGAGATAACAAGAGACTTGGTAAAGAGAGAGGAGATGAAGCAGAAAGAGAGAGGGGGGGGGAGTACTGAGTTGGGAATGGGGGAGGGTTGTCTGGGAAGAGGACTGACTAATGTGTTTGACGACTCCATCTTGAAGGATTTGTAAATATCAGCAACCTTCCTGTAAAAGAAGCGGCAAAGTTGGGATACATATGGCCCCCCCCACCCAGCGAGGAAGATGATGAGGGAGGCAAAGAAGAGCCCAAGGATCACAGTTTGAATTTAGTTGCTTTTTGAGATCACCAAGTCTCATATTCAACCATACAACCACACCGTCATACCAACAGGCTCTTAGGAAATGCTGCACAAACAAAGGCCTTAGTGAGAGCAATTGTGTAAATCAATTGTCTGGTTTGACCAAAATTGAGCCTTTTGGTCATGAACAGAAACTTGGCAAAGTAAGAGTCAACTGCCTCTGAAATCATACTGTAACCACACTTTTCCTGCAACTTTTAAGGTCTCAGAAACCCCTAAAGTTTATAATGTAACTCTGTTTGAATGCTAAATGATGTATGAAATATTATTTACAGAAATATTATTCACAAATTGATCATGTTGGCTGAGGTGTAATTTGCAATAGAAATTTCCATCACTCCAGCATGCCCAGCTGAACTACGCTGGCCTGAAGAAAGCTGTGAAAGTTACACATTTAACTGTGACACTGAGAAGCTCTCAGAGCGGCTGACATCCCCTCTGAAATCGCAGAGTATCCTAACCCAAACACAGCTGCAGGAAGCTGCAACGGTTACCATGTGCGTCTGCATTTCAGTGCCATGCTCCTCTGTCCTCTGCTCGAGATACAGACGGAGCTGCAGGTTGGAGACGCTCACGTGGTTTCTGTACTCTGATCACATGCTCATGAAGGGAAGCTAATGAGCCGAAGCGTCCGTTATATTGGTACTTTATTTTTTTTTTTGTAGAGGAAGTAATCAGAGAAGTATGACATGCCTGTGTATTTTATAACCGTTCTGCAGCTTTCCGCCTGTGTGTGGCAGGAAAATAACAGTGTGTGCATACGCCAGAGCGCATGTGTGATGCAGCACTTTCTTCCTCTGGAGAAATGTGAAAGTCCGTATGTTTGTGTTTATAGTCAGGTGAACAGCTAGGTGTCCATTCCTTGTCAGGGAGCTTATAAAAAATAAAGGTTATCTCAGTATTATTTAAGTGTGTTATATCAACGTTTATTGTGTTGTATCATTTTATTGATTCCTATTAGAAATGTTTCATAACATGCATTAATGACTGCAGCACTGTTTCAATCCAGAGGTCTCCTGTACATGAGCATTATACATCAGCCCTGAAGCAGGAGTGACCGCTGTCCATTGAGCACCACGCGCTGCCAGAGTACTGCAAATATCATTCAGCACCACGTCACAGCAGTCTCACTCCGTAAACATGCAAGACTGAAGCTGCGATTTCTGTATTGCTCATTTCATCAGTGATGCGCCAATTGTAGCCCAATCTGTTCCCAAAAAACACCTTGTTTGCTCACCCAGGCCGAAGGCGCAATCTCTGACAGTCGTTAGGGGGCACCCAGCACGAGGTCAACAGAACCTTAGCGCACTTTTAAACTATATGATCCTTAGGTAGGCATTTGAACGGATACTGCTTTAAAGCAACATCGGTTCAGAAATGACTGCAAATGTGATGAACTTCCAAAGACACTGCTATTATGTTAGCATGAGCGATAGCACAGTATAATGAGTAGAACTGGTCTTGTAACTCAAAGGTCACAGGTTTGATTCCCGTGTAGGACACAGCCGTTATACCTTTCAGCAAGGTACCTAGCCTCCATTGTTTCACTATAGGTCCAGCTGTATAAATGGATCCAATGTAGATGCAAAGTAAAAGTTGTGCTAGTCGCTCTGGATAACAGTGTCTGCTAAATGCCGGTAATGTATATCACTTGTAATCTACTTCCTCAAAAATGCTTGCCAAGCCAACAGCCTATCCCTTCATTGCCCTGGCCAATTGGTGCTGAACAATATTTTAAGATCAAATTAAATTCAGCTATTCTCATTTTTTATTTATGATGGCCTATTTATTTTTCATATGTGATTACTCTTAGTTATCATCAAAAACTCCATCATGCAAAGACAGATATACCGCAACTAATAACATTTTTAATGACGATACGCTATTACAAGCAATATCAAAATGACAATGTAGTCAAAATAATATGGTGGAATCAGCATAATACAGCATCAAGAGAGACAAATTCCGGCTTTAGCCAATTATTTATTAATATTTATTTGTCACGATTCATCACCACAAAGAATGAACACAAGAAAGTTATGACTGGTAACATTGCTATTACAGTAGAAGTATTAACAGTAATTATATAAAAATAATATTTAAAAAAACAATCAGCTTCTCTCTCCACATTCAGCTCACCATTCCTGCTCAGTTCCTCCTTCTCACTCTTGGATTAGATTGTGTTATTCACCACAGTGGAAGATGCTATAACTGACCTACTGGGGATGTTACATTACACATGTTTATTTTTTTCATTTATTTCTTATGTTAACAAAATAAAGAAGGAACAAAAAAGAACACACTTTAAATTCCATTTAATGTAATACTAATAAAAGCAGACACATGACATGCATGTTGAGCATGTTGCAAAGTCTCAGCTGTTTAAACTTTATTTCAGCTTGCGGCGAGTTCACTACATAATATATATAAAGTTCAACGTAGGTCCTGAAACCAACATACAGCAATCAAAGCTGACTAACTTAGACAAAGACCACAAGTGCAGCTCTGGTGAATCAGAATCTCAGATATATTATACAGATCCTGCACTCTAAAGGCACGACTGCTTCATTCCTAAAACTTACTGAGTGTTCCCATAACTGCACCTCCAATCAGGATTTCCCCTCCTGCAAGCTGAGAAGCATCACATTGAAAAATAATCCTGAGCTCTCAAACATTCTTCATTCGACATGAGCACACTGATCCAGCTTCTGTGTGAAGGTTTTATAAGTCAACTTCCACATTCTCTTCAGTGTATTTGACAGCTGCTTCATTAGACGACCCTGAACATCAACAAACATGTATAAACACAACAGAGGGAGAGAACTGGGAGTGAGAATGAACAGTGTTGCAGCCTGAAACCTGAAACACACATTTTTTTTTTAGATGTGTTCCCCTGTAAAATGACATCACCTGGTTTCCTGCACCATTTCACACACAGTATAATGGAGGCCAGCAGCAGAGGAGCAGCTCCCAGACCGAACACCAGTCTACCTGTGGAGAGACACAGAGATGAGGGATATGTGGAGGATATAAACCTGTGCATATACAAGAATATATGGTGTGACAGGGTGGTAATCAGAACCCATGAAGTGGTTAATATCTCTTATACTATGGCTACAACTAAAATACATGAAAAAATGTAAATACAACGGTATTTTTACAGACATTTTATTAATTACAAAACTAACCCCATTATGTACACATCTGCCACGTCACTAAATATGGTTTCTTTGGTAATGATAAACCAGTGTTTCTCTTTTCTTATGTATGCATAGTAGTCTCACTATCAGCCATCAAAAATATTAGAAAAGAGAAAAGACATTAAACAATGATAAAAAAAGTTCACAACTATTGTCATGATGCATTTAGCAACTGGTATAGTGAGAAGACAGTCAGCTGTATCATATATTCTCATACACATAACTACGATACGTTAATATCTCCAAGCTTAATAAATGCTGCACCCCTGACCACATAAATGTGAAATGTGTTCAAACTGAGATATTTTCTGGATTAAAAAAATGCATTCTATCTGCTTTCTATCTATCTTTTTAATAACGTGGTGTTAAGCTTCCTTTTATTTCAGGATTTCTAAGTCAACAAATTGAAAGTCTTCGTGTAGTGATTTGACACCATAATGAGGCAAAATTACCCACATTGCCATGCCTATACACAAACACGAATAAAACGATTGGTAGACATGGCTGTCAACCAATCGGAATTAAATATTTGTCCAAGCCATAGTATAAATAGTTATACTGTTTGTTGCTCCTATGTATGGTAAGTGAATGGAAAGTAATGTAAATATTTTAAGGATAAAGTTTTATATATAATTTGAAAGCTTACCTGAGACTCCTCTCTGTGCCTCATAGTCTGTCAGTGCTGGCGAAGAATATTTGCATTTTTAGCATATGACTATAACCCCCCCCCCCCCACACACACACACACAGACACACAACCACTCATGCACGCATGCACACACCAAAAACACATATATCGTATTGACAGTATAAATTTATTAAACAGCATAAACCTGTATACACTACCTTGCTGTTCAATTAAAGTTGTAGGATATGACACAAGACTTCCTTAATGACACCACTGAATGGCTCAATTACCTGCAACAGTCAGAGTGATGGAGTCGCTGCGCTGTGATGTCACATTTCTCCCCTCCAGCCTCCCCTCACACCAGTACTGCCCCTGGTCAGACCCAGCAGCCCCAGTGATGTTTACACTGTACTCTTTAGTGAGAGATGTGGTTATCTGGTTATGGTCTCTGTACCAGAAATGTGTCCACTTGCTGTAGGAGTCCACCTCACACCTCAGTGTGACGGTCTCTCCATTGTACAGTGGGCGCCATTTTGGCTTCACGATCAGAGTGGCCTTAGGCAGGGCTGTGGAAAGGAGACAGACTGGGTCACAGTGTCTTCTGTCAGAATGTAGAAGTGACTGAGGAGGAAAGGGTTATGTCTAAAATGTAATGAAAAAGAACCTGGCAGAAAGGCATTGTCTTTGAATGAATAGACAGGCCTGGACAAAAAAAAAAAAAATATTATTATTATATTTGAAGCATTTAACCAAAAGCAAATAATGTATGCAAAATAATTTACTGAATTTTTAAATGTTTGCATTATTTGAATATCATTGAAATTAGGACAATTATACAAAGCCAAAGCCACCTCACAACTCAGGGTGACGGTCTCTCCATTGTACAGTGGGCGCCATTTTGGCTCTACCGTCAGAGTGGCTTTAGGCAGTGCTGTAGAAACAGGCAGACTGGGTCACAGTTCTGTTGTCATGCCAGAATATTTATGACTATGGAGAAATCAAATCACCGTAAATGAAGGACAAAATCCAGGGCAGCTGCATTCCTATTTTCAAGCCTCCAGCACTGTTGAATTCAGGAGAATGCCAATAACATGTCTGAACAAATTATTTAAAGAGTTTTTTCTTCCTAATATAGTTAACATAAATATTTGAGTATTTATTTTTGTTTTCAAAAATGAATGGGCCCAATGGGGAAACATGCTTGTGGTGGGGTGGGCGTGGTTTGAGCGTCGGCTGCAGAGAGAGAGAGAGCGTGAGAGGAGCGGCTCTCGGATCCTTCGCCACAACTGTCAGGTGGAGGTAATCAGCGCCGATAATTGTCAATTGCTTAATTGCGCTGATTGCCTCTGATTGCTTTCAGCAGTGAGCCTGGGGTTTTTAAAAGGGAGACCGGAAGCCGGAGAAAAGGACGAGCGCCGGTGAAAAGACCTCAACGAAAACTCTGTGTTGTGGTTATTCTCAGAAAAGCCGAGAACTTTAATAAAAGAGCACGGAAGTGCTACGAACTAAAACGGTTGTCTCCCGTGAGTGCGTTTCAAGCCAGGAGGGGTGGCACTCACTTGCCACAATGCTATTTGAGCATAAATAATAGATATCAGCAGGGGCGATATTACCTCTGGTGCTGAGGTTGACAACCAAAAGCTGGCCCCTTTCGTGAGCTGCATCTCTGATTAATATAATTTACTGTGTTTCAGTAAACAATTTCCTCTCCTGCCTCTTTATCTCCTTGTTTAATACCATCTCACAACAAGGGCGTGGCATCGGTACGTCAACATATAAAGCATGGAGGCATGGTAAAGAGTTTTCGTTTTTTGTTCAACCAAAATTATAATGCGCAAGACACACAATCTAAGAGACTTTGACCATGGTATGATAGCTGGATCCAGACGTGGTGGTTCCAGCATCTCAGAAACAACTTTGCTCCTGGGAATTTTATCCAGTACAGTCTCTAGATTTCACGGGGAGTGGTGCAATAAACTCCTGTGAATGGCATTTCTTCAGGAGCAAACACCTTGCTCATAAGAGAGGCCAGAACAGAATGGACACCCTCGTTCAAGCTTGCAGAAAGGCCACACATGCTCATATAACAGCTGTTTACAACAGAACTGTGTAGAAGGGCATCTCTGAATACCCAACCAAAGACTAACAATTGAAACATGGTAGTGTAAGAATTTGGCAAAACAGGATGAATCCATCCTGCTTTGTCTCTGCAGTAACGGCTGGTAGTGGTGGTGTAATGGTGTGGGGAATGTTTTTTTTTGACACCCCTTAGCCTTCTTAATATCAGCTGAGCATCATTTGAGTGCCAGAACACACTTAAGCATTGTAGCTGACCATATGCATCCCTGTAAGGCCACAGTCTATCTTTTTTCAAGTGGATATTTCCAAAAGGTAATGCACCATGTCACAAAACACGTCACCTGCAGCTGGTTCCACAAACATGGCGGTGACTTCATTTTACTGCAATGACATGCACAGACCCCAGATCTCAATCCAATAGAGCATGTGACATATCCAAATTGAAAGCGTACCTGAGACTCACCTACAACAGTCAGATTGATGGAGTCGCTGTGCTGTGATGTCACTTTTCTCCCCTCCAGCCTCCCCTCACACCAGTACTGCCCCTGGTCAGACCCAGCAGCACCAAGGATGGTGAGTCTGTTACCAGTTACACTGTGACCAGCAGTCTGAGACACAGCCATCTGGGCCTGGTCTTTGTACCAGGAATAAATCCAGTTGCTGTAGGAGTCCACCTCACACCTCAGAGTGACGGTCTCTCCACTGTACAGCAGGCGCCATTTTGGCTCTACAGTCAGAGAAGCATTAGGCAGGGCTGTGGAAAGGAGACAGACTGGGTCACAGTTTTGATTGAGGAGGAAACAGTTGTGTATAAAATGCAAGGGAAACAGAACCATGTCAGAAAGATTCATTATCTTTGAATCAATAGGTGGTCCTGCGCAATATTTGATAAAATATAAATATTTGAAGCATAACTTCAAAAGTAAATTAGATATGTGAAATCATTCACAAAATATTTTTATTCTCTATAGTGTGAGCATCAGTTGAATATCATTGAAATTAGGATAATTATACAAAGCCTCTAGCACTGCTGAGTTCATTAGAATCCCAAAAACATGTATGAAATTTACAGAGAGTGGTGCAATGAACAAAAAAATCCAGCGAGTGGCAGTTCTGTGAGTGAAAAGACCTTATTAATGATAGCGTGAGAGTTAAATGGGCAGACTCATTCAAGCTAGCAGAAAGGCCACAAATGGTTAAATAACAGCTATTTACAACAGTACTGCGCAGAAGGACATCTCTGAATACACAACCCAAAACTAAACAATTGAAGAATGGATAAATGTCTGATCTGACGAATCTCAATTTGCGCTACGACACATACGTAGATGGTAGGGTCTGAATTTGGCAAAACGATGAATCCATACTGCATAAAAATCCCATCCTTCTTTGTGTCAGCAGTAACAGCTGTTAGTGGTAGTGTAATGGTGTGGGCAATGTTTTAGTGGCACACACATTAGGCCCCTTAATACCAACTGAGCATCAATTGAGTGCCAGAACATACTTAAGCATTGTAGCGGACCATGTGCATCCCTTTATGACCACAGTCTACCTTTTTTCGAGTTGATATTTCCAGCAGGTAATGTGCCATGTCACAAAGCACGCGTCACCTGCAGCTGGTTCCACAAACAAGACGGCGACTTCATTTTATTCCAATGACCTGCACAGTCCCCAGATCTGAATCCAATAGAGCATGTGACATATCCAAATTGAAAGCGTACCTGAGACTCACCTACAACAGTCAGATTGATGGAGTCGCTGCGCTGTGATGTCACTTTTCTCCCCTCCAGCCTCCCCTCACACCAGTACTGCCCCTGGTCAGACCCAGCAGCACCAGAGATGGTGAGTCTGTTACCAGTTACACTGTGACCAGCAGTCTGAGACACAGCCATCTGGGCCTGGTCTTTGTACCAGGAATATATCCCGTTGCTGTATGAGTCCACCTCACAACTCAGGGTGACGGTCTCTCCATTGTACAGTGGGCGCCATTTTGGCTCTACCGTCAGAGTGGCTTTAGGCAGTGCTGTAGAAACAGGCAGACTGGGTCACAGTTCTGTTGTCATGCCAGAATATTTATGACTATGGAGAAATCAAATCACCCTAAATGAAGGACAAAATCCAGGGCAGCTGCATTCCTATTTTCAAGCCTCCAGCACTGCTGAATTCAGGAGAATGCCAATAACATGTCTGAACAAATTATTTAAAGAGTTTTTTCTTCCTAATATAGTTAACATAAATATTTGAGTATTTATTTTTGTTTTCAAAAATGAATGGGCCCAATGGGGAAACATGCTTGTGGTGGGGTGGGCGTGGTTTGAGCGTCGGCTGCAGAGAGAGAGAGAGCGTGAGAGGAGCGGCTCTCGGATCCTTCGCCACAACTGTCAGGTGGAGGTAATCAGCGCCGATAATTGTCAATTGCTTAATTGCGCTGATTGCCTCTGATTGCTTTCAGCAGTGAGCCTGGGGTTTTTAAAAGGGAGACCGGAAGCCGGAGAAAAGGACGAGCGCCGGTGAAAAGACCTCAACGAAAACTCTGTGTTGTGGTTATTCTCAGAAAAGCCGAGAACTTTAATAAAAGAGCACGGAAGTGCTACGAACTAAAACGGTTGTCTCCCGTGAGTGTGTTTCAAGCCAGGAGGGGTGGCACTCACTTGCCACAATGCTATTTGAGCATAAATAATAGATATCAGCAGGGGCGATATTACCTCTGGTGCTGAGGTTGACAACCAAAAGCTGGCCCCTTTCGTGAGCTGCATCTCTGATTAATATAATTTACTGTGTTTCAGTAAACAATTTCCTCTCCTGCCTCTTTATCTCCTTGTTTAATACCATCTCACAACAAGGGCGTGGCATCGGTACGTCAACATATAAAGCATGGAGGCATGGTAAAGAGTTTTCGTTTTTTGTTCAACCAAATTATAATGCGCAAGACACACAATCTAAGAGACTTTGACCATGGTATGATAGCTGGATCCAGACGTGGTGGTTCCAGCATCTCAGAAACAACTTTGCTCCTGGGAATTTTATCCAGTACAGTCTCTAGATTTCACGGGGAGTGGTGCAATAAACTCCTGTGAATGGCATTTCTTCAGGAGCAAACACCTTGCTCATAAGAGAGGCCAGAACAGAATGGACACCCTCGTTCAAGCTTGCAGAAAGGCCACACATGCTCATATAACAGCTGTTTACAACAGAACTGTGTAGAAGGGCATCTCTGAATACCCAACCAAAGACTAACAATTGAAACATGGTAGTGTAAGAATTTGGCAAAACAGGATGAATCCATCCTGCTTTGTCTCTGCAGTAACGGCTGGTAGTGGTGGTGTAATGGTGTGGGGAATGTTTTTTTTGACACCCCTTAGCCTTCTTAATATCAACTGAGCATCATTTGAGTGCCAGAACACACTTAAGCATTGTAGCTGACCATATGCATCCCTGTAAGGCCACAGTCTATCTTTTTTCAAGTGGATATTTCCAAAAGGTAATGCACCATGTCACAAAACACGTCACCTGCAGCTGGTTCCACAAACATGGCGGTGACTTCATTTTACTGCAATGACATGCACAGACCCCAGATCTCAATCCAATAGAGCATGTGACATATCCAAATTGAAAGCGTACCTGAGACTCACCTACAACAGTCAGATTGATGGAGTCGCTGTGCTGTGATGTCACTTTTCTCCCCTCCAGCCTCCCCTCACACCAGTACTGCCCCTGGTCAGACCCAGCAGCACCAAGGATGGTGAGTCTGTTACCAGTTACACTGTGACCAGCAGTCTGAGACACAGCCATCTGGGCCGGGTCTTGTACCAGGAATAAATCCAGTTGCTGTAGGAGTCCACCTCACACCTCAGAGTGACGGTCTCTCCACTGTACAGCAGGCGCCATTTTGGCTCTACAGTCAGAGAAGCATTAGGCAGGGCTGTGGAAGGAGACAGACTGGGTCACAGTTTTGATTGAGGAGGAACAGTTGTGTATAAAATGCAAGGGAAACAGAACCATGTCAGAAAGATTCATTATCTTTGAATCAATAGGTGGTCCTGCGCAATATTTGATAAAATATAAATATTTGAAGCATAACTTCAAAAGTAAATTAGATATGTGAAATCATTCACAAAATATTTTTATTCTCTATAGTGTGAGCATCAGTTGAATATCATTGAAATTAGGATAATTATACAAAGCCTCTAGCACTGCTGAGTTCATTAGAATCCCAAAAACATGTATGAAATTTACAGAGAGTGGTGCAATGAACAAAAAAATCCAGCGAGTGGCAGTTCTGTGAGTGAAAAGACCTTATTAATGATAGCGTGAGAGTTAAATGGGCAGACTCATTCAAGCTAGCAGAAAGGCCACAAATGGTTAAATAACAGCTATTTACAACAGTACTGCGCAGAAGGACATCTCTGAATACACAACCCAAAACTAAACAATTGAAGAATGGATAAATGTCTGATCTGACGAATCTCAATTTGCGCTACGACACATACGTAGATGGTAGGGTCTGAATTTGGCAAAACGATGAATCCATACTGCATAAAAATCCCATCCTTCTTTGTGTCAGCAGTAACAGCTGTTAGTGGTAGTGTAATGGTGTGGGCAATGTTTTAGTGGCACACACATTAGG
>CM045884.1:59920866-59977770 GCA_025169545.1 Anguilla japonica
ATAGATTAGAGGAAAAATTAACACAATCTGTATGTAAAAAAGGGCACTCATGAACTAACATCTGCATTCTGGAAACGCGTTTAAATATAAAACCGGCGCAGAACCTCTGTTCATTCGAATTTGGAATTATTACATTCCATTACATTACATTACAGGCATTTGGCAGACGCTCTTATCCAGAGTGACGTACAACAAAGTGTATAACCATAAACAGGAACAAGTGTGTGGAAAGCCTTAGAGAGAAGTACAGTTCCAAGTGCAGGGAACAACCGCATAGTTTAACTTTGACCCTGTAGGTTAAACTGATTAACACTAACACAAACAAGAACAGCAACAATGCAGTCTATGCAAAAATACAAGCAGTAGTTTAAGACACGAGTGCATTGACTAAGTCAACTACGAAACAGCTACCTAGTTACAACCCTAAGCTTACAGTCAATTTAGAGATTACAGGGAGGTAGGGAGGGATGGGGAAAGGTGCAGCCTGAAGAGATGAGTCTTCAGTTAAAATAAATGAATAGGTGGCAATTCACTAAGAAGGCATAGATGCTCATTTATAACTAATAAGTGTAATGTTACCCTACAAAACAACTGTTATACTGTGATAAATGCAAGTACCATTAGACAGACAGATCTTTTAACAGCTGAACCTGTAACATTATTCTAAAGGAAATATAAAGAAAAAAAGTAGGTTAGGGGAGCCATGGTGGAATCTGTGGGGCTGAGTCTTCAGTATACAGTGGAAGACGGGCAGGGATTCAGCTGTCCTGACTGCAGTGGGAAGATGGGCAGGGTTTCTGCTGTCCTGACTGCAGTGGGAAGATGGGCAGGGATTCAGCTGTCCTGACTGCAGTGGGAAGACGGGCAGGGTTTCTGCTGTCCTGACTGCAGTGGGAAGATGGGCAGGGCTTCTGCTGTCCTGACTGAAAATGGGAAGATGGGCAGGGTTTCTGCTGTTCTGACTGCAGTGGGAAGATGGGCAGGGGTTCTGCTGTCCTGACTGCAGTGGGAAGATGGGTAGGGTTTCTGCAGTCCTGACAGCAGTCAGAAGCTCATTCCACCACCAGGGGTCAGAAATGACTGGAGATGTGACCTGGAAGATAGAGCATGAGAGGAGATAACAGAAACAAGGGACTTGGTAAAGAGAGAGAAGAGGAGAGGATGCAGAAAGAGAGTAGGGGAGAGAGGTACTGAGATGGGAATGGGGGACAGTTGTCTGGGAAGAGGACTGACTAATGTACTTGAAGACTGCATCTTGAAGGATTTGTAAATATCAGCAACCTTCCTGTAAAAGAAGCGGCAAAGTTGGGATACATATGACATCCCCACCCTGCGAAGAAGATGATGAGGGCGGCAAAGAAGAGCCCAAGGATCACAGTTTGAATTTAGTTGCTTTTTGAGATCACCAAGTCTCATATTCAACCATACAATGACCAGAGGTGGGTAGAGTAGCCAAAACCTGTACTCAAGTAAAAGTATTGTTACTTTAAAATAATAATGACTCAAGTAGAAGTAAAAGTAGTCATCCAAATAATTACTTGAGTAAGAGTAAGAAAGTATCTTGTGAAAAGACTACTCAAGTACTGAGTTACTTCATATAATCTGATTGATTGAAATAAGAAGAGCAAGATGAACGTAAAAATCTAAATGTCCAAAATATAAAATTGTAAATGCTTGTCCAATAGAAATAAACCAAATATAAAATAGCCATGTGCAAATTCAAATATGGCCTAAATCATATCCCTTAAACAATAATACAATAAAACAATACACAGGAGGTTCGTCAGAAGAGGTGGTGTTTCGCTTTCTGTTGGACTCTATTAAGTCTGTATACCCTGTCAGTTTGTTGGGGTGAACCCTCCGTTGACAGAAAAAATATCAATGAGGCTACAGGGATTTATCCATTAAAATAGACTCATCATCACAACAAAGAGGAGCCTGCTCAAATTCAAACAGAAACTTATATGTGGGAAACATAATGCTTTGTAGCACCATTATTGTACCTTATGAGGCACTTCTCCACGATATTCCAAAGTCCCATGATGCCTTACGCGGAATATGTGCAGAAACTTCCGGTTTAGCGTAAACAAACTTTATGTATGCTATGCAATGTTCCAGCGCTCACGTCTTGACTGTTGCATGCTTCACAAAAACTATTACACTACTAACTAATGCTTACATTACAGTGTGAAATATTCACATTAATACCAGTAACCTATTTAAACACACTCAATTTTAAAAAATAACGTGTATAACCGAAGTATTTTGAGCAATAATAGCCTACTACATAGCAATGATGAAATCTTATGTGTTCAGTAGATGGAGACAGAGACCGTAAATCAACAATACAGTTCAATCCGCTTGTTTTGCTCCAGAAAACGATGTCATCTAGGTCTATCAGCAAACATACGGCTTAGCTATGCCCAGAAGTCCTCAATAATAATAGTATTTCCCAAGAAATTACGAATAATCGTTGACCACGTTCCGTGCTGCGTCTTTTACTGCTACCAAATGCATAAGTGAATGCGACAATAAGAAAAATTTCGGTTACGCTGACCTAAAAAACGCTATTCCAAAAGCAAAATTAGACATGTTATACATCGTTAGAAAGCTTATACTCTCACCTACTGAATAAATGAATTGTCAATCAAGCCAGACTGTACTAAAAAGGGCGACAGCGCCGTAAACAAAGCGTGTGGTATTACGCACAGCTATTTTGGAAGATACCGAGGCATCACAAATGCCCGTATATTTCACAAACGGATTGTCCATGACAATAAATGACCACTCAGTCAAATATTTAGCTATCCACAGCCAAAACTAACCTACAACTTACCGCCACATATTTTCTCAAGTTCGAAGTTGAGTTCTTGTAGGCTGAAATGTCCACATTTCTAGGCAGACAAAGAAGGCAGCGCATAATGTAAACTACTGTTTTGGTAGTCTGTAAGTAAAACGTAGTTTGAACGTGAGGCCAGGGGTGTTCTGCCTGCTACGAATCACCCGCCGTTGTTCCAGCCATTGTTGTCGCCCACTCATCCTTCTGTGTGCTGTGACTGGCTACGTTTGATTGGTGAAACGGAGTCATGTGGGGCTATGACAGAGCCAAAGCAAAGACCAGTCAGCCTCTTTGGCTGAAGTCTCTCTGAGAGAATGAAACGAACAGAACGTGCATTGAATAAAAAATGGGTAAAAAATAAAAGTAACGAGCGGAATGTAGCCGAATATAACGGAGTAAAAGTTACATTTTTTCTTCACAAATATACTCGAGTAAAAGTGAAAAGTATGTTGCTTTAAAACTACTCTTACAAGTACAATTTATTCAAAAAGTTACTTAAGTAAATGTAACGGAGTAAATATAACGCGTTACTACCCACCTCTGACAATGACACCGTCATACCAACAGGCTCTTTGGAAATGCTGCACAAACAAAGGCCTTAAGCCGGGCACCCACCGCACGCGTATCGACCGCGAGCGCACTACGCGCGTATTACGCGCGTAACTGAAGCGTAGTTGAAGTACTGTTATTACAACGGCAGCGGGCGACATCGTCTCCACCAGATGCGAACGCGTCGCGAACCGGCTGCGAAGCTCGCGCGACACAAGCGAACTGAAGCGTAGTTTTTCGCTTCTGTTCTATTTTTTCGGCTTGTCGCGCGTCACGATGGCCTGTTTATACACAGAAATATGCTCTAAAATGCTGGTATACATGCTCTGATTTATATTTCATCCTTATATTAGGCTACTGGGGGTGTGTCCATAGTTCCCTCCCTGATATTTTATAAGCAGCTAAAAAAATACAAAGATTTTTTTTTTGTATTGTCCTTGCAGAAAAAAACAAAACAAACAACAACAAAAAACTGGAACCAGGGGAAAAGGCAAACTTAGTTTCGCTATCATATTTTGCGGAGGGGGTGGGGTAAATTTGAAAATACACCACAGAACGACGTAGCCAATTGAATTATGTAGAAGTGAATGCACCGAGCAGCGGTTTGTTAGCTCGAGTGTTGGAAGGTAGTTTTTAACCAACCATTGCTCAGCATATTTGACTTCTCCGATGTCTTCGTTCGCCGTGCTTTCAAAAAGGGCTTGTTAAAAAAAAATCAGATAATCCACAGAGCTTTAAAAATCATATTATTTAATGGTCTTGCCGATGAAAATAAACCTATTTTGTAAAGGAAGTTGTCAGCAAGCCATTATTGCACTTGTACTTCAAAGCTTCCGGTGTTCATGGCGTTGTGGTGTTCATACCCCTTCAAGATTAAACTGTTACGCTATCTTTTTGATGATTAGCTGATTTTACTAAATCTGATCCTATAAATGTTTTGACGTGAATGACAAGACAACACGGGAATTCCCAATGGTTGATTACGGATTATTTATTATTATTATTATTATTATTATTATTATTATTATTATTATCATTACATATTCTTCATAAAGTTTGCACGCTTGTTAACCAAGCAAATAAATTAATACAGTTTGAGATTGATTATTATGTAGGCTACGTCGCGATTTAAGTTTATGGTAATTCTTTAAAGCGTTTACTTTCTCACGTATTTACATGAGTTAACAAAATATTACCAAATTAACAAACTTAAAAAGGTCTCTCACCAAGTATTCACTTGACCCATAATCAACAGTCGTGAACAAACGTGAAATACACGATGTAATCCCACTGCAGACTGCGAGAGCTACTAGGAATATAGAGCTTTAAGCAAGCCTTTGCGCGACACAAACGGAACCAGTGGAGACACGATACGCGCCGCGCCGTGCTGCTTCGCCGTGCTGCTTACGCGACGCTTACGCGACGCGTGCGGTGGGTGCCCGGCGTTAGTGAGAGCAATTGTGTAAATCAATTGTCTGGTTTGACCAAAATTGAGCCTTTTGGTCATGAACAGAAACTCGGCAAAGTAAGAGTCAACTGCCTCTGAAATCATACTTTAACCACACTATTTCTGCAACTTTTAAAGTCTCAGAGAACCCTGATGTTTATAATGTAACTCTGTTTGAATGCTAAATGATGTATGGAATATTATTTACAGAAATATTATTCACAAATTGATCATGTTGGCTGAGGTGTAATTTGCAATAGAAATTTGCATCACTCACGCACGCCCAGCTGAACTACGCTGACCCGAAGAAAGCTGTGAAAGTTACACATTTAACTGTGACACTGAGAAGCTCTCAGAGCGGCTGCCATCCCCTCTGAAATCGCAGAGTATCCTAATCCAAACACAGCTGCAGGAAGCTGCAACGGTTACCAAGTGCGTCTGCATTTTAGTGCCATGCTCCTCTCTCCTCTGTTTGAAATATAAACAGAGCTGCAGGTTAGAGCCGATCGTGTGGTTTCTGTACTCTGATCACATGCTCATGAAGGGAAGCTAATGAGCCACAGCGTCCGCTATATTTGTACTTTAATTTTTTTCTTCTAGAGGAGGTAATCAGAGAAGTATGACATGCCTGTGTATTTTATAACCGTTCTGCAGCTTTCCCCCTGTGAGTGGCAGGAAAATAACAGTGTGTGCATACGCCAGTGCGCATGTGTGATGCAGCACTTTCTTCCTCTGGAGAAATGTGAAAGTCCGTATATTTGTGTTTATAGTCAGGTAAACAGCTAAGTGTCCATTCCATGTCAGGGAGCTTATAAAAAAATAAAGGTTATTTCAATCAGTTATTATTTAAGTGCATTATATCAATGTTTATTGTGTTGTATGTATTTTATTGATTCCTATTAGAAATGTTTCATAACATGCATTAATGACTGCATCACTGTTTCAATCCAGAGGTCTCCTGTACACAAGCATTATACATCAGCCCTGAACCAGGAGTGACCGCTGTCCATTGAGCACCACGCGTCAACAGAATCTTAGGGCACTTTAAAACTATATGATCCTTATGTAGGCATTTGAACGGATACTGCCTTAAAGCAACATGGGTTCAGAAAGGACAGCAAATGTGATGAACTTCCAAAGACACTGCTATTATGTTAGCATGAGCGATAGCACAGTATAATGAGTAGAACTGGCCTTGTAACCCAAAGGTCACAGGTTTGATTCCCGCGTAGGACACAGCCATTGTACCTTTGATCAAGGTACCTAGCCTCCATTGTTTCACTATAGGTCCAGCTGTATAAATGGATTCAATGTAGATGCAAAGTAAAAGTTGTGTTAGTCGCAATGGATAAAAGTGTTTGCTAAATTCCGGTAATGTAAATCACTTGTAGCCTACTTCCTCAAAAACGCTTGCCAAGCCAACAGCCTATCCCATCATTGCCCTGGCCAATTGGTGCTGAACAATTATTTAAGATCAAATTAAATTCAGCTATTCTCATTTTTTATTTATGGTAGCCTATTTATTTTTCATATATGATTACTCTTAGTTATCATCAAAAACTCCATCATGCAAAGACAGATATACCGAAAAATAACATTTTTAATGATGATACGCTATTACAAGCAATATCAAAATGACAATGTAGTCAAAATAATATGGTGGAATCAGCATAATATAGCATCAAGAGAGACAAATGCCAGCTTTAGCCAATTATTTATTAATATTTATTTGTCACGATTCATCACCACGAAGAATGAACACAAGAAAGTTATAACTGGTAACATTGTTATTACAGTAGAAGTATTAAAAGTAATTATATAAAAAAATAATATTAAAAAAAACAATCAGCTTCTCTCTCCACATTCAGCTCACCATTCCTGCTCAGTTTCTCCTTCTCACTCTTGGATTAGATTGTGTTATTCACCACAGTGGAAGATGCTATAACTGACCTACTGGGGATGTTACATTACACATGTTTATTTTTTTCATTTATTTCTTATGTTAACAAAATAAAGAAGGAACAAAAGAGAACACACTTTAAAGTCCATTTAATTTAATACTAATAAAAGCAGACACATGACATGCATGTTGAGCATGTTGCAGAGTCTCAGCTGTTTAGACTGTATGTAAGCTTGCGGCGAATTCACTGCATAATATATAAAGTTCAGCGTAGGACCTGAAACCAACATACAGCAATGAAAGCAGACTAACTTAGACAAAGACCACAAGTGCAGCTCTGGTGAATCAGAACCTCAGATATATTATAAAGATCCTGCACTCTAAAGGCACGACTGCTTCATTCCCAAAACTTACTGAGTGTCCCCATAACTGCACCCTCAATCAGGATTTCCCCTCCTGCAAGCTGAGAAGCATCACATTGAAAAATAATCCTGAGCTCTCAAACGTTCTTCATTCCACATGAGCACACTGATCCAGCTTCTGTGTGAAGGTTTTATAAGTCAACTTCCACATTCTCTTCATTGTACTTGACAGCTGCTTCATTAGACGACCCTGCACATCAACAAACATGTATAAACACAACAGAGGGAGAGAACTGGGAGTGAGAATGAACAGTGTTGTGGCCTGAAACCTGAAACGAAACACACGTTGTTTTTAGATGTGTTCCCCTGTAAAATGACATCACCTGGTTTCCTGCACCATTTCACACACAGTATAATGGAGGCCAGCAGCAGAAGAGCAGCTCCCAGACCGAACACCAGTCTACCTGTGGAGAGACACAGAGATGAGGGATATGTGGAGGATATAAAGCTGTGCATATACAAGAATATATGGCGTGACAGGGTGGTAATCGGAACCCATGAAGTGGTTAATATATCTTATACTATGGCTACAACTAAAATGCATGGAAAAATTTTAATTAAAATGTATTATTAAGACATTTTATTAATTACAAAACTAACACCATTACGTACACATCTGCCACTTCACTAAATATGGTTTCTTTGGTAATGATAAACCAGTGTTTCTCTTTTCTTATGTCTGCAGAGTAGTCTCACTATCAGCCATCAAAAATATAAGAAAAGAGAAAAGACTTTAAACAATGAAAAAAAAAAATTCACAACGATTGTCATGATGCATTTAGCAACTGGTATAGTGGGAAGACAGTCAGCTGTATCATATATTCTAATCCACATAACTACGATACGTTAATATCTTCAAGCTTAATAAATGCTGCACCCTTGACCACATAAATGTGAAATGGATAATACAATGCTTTCTATCTGCACATTTAAACTTAGCGATTGATTTTTTTAAATAACGTGGTGTTTCCTTTTATTTCAGGATTTGTAAGTCAACAAATTGAAAGTCTTCGTGTAGTGATTTGAAACCATAATGAGGCAAAATTACCCACATTGCCATGCCTATACACAAACACGAATAAACGATTGGTTGATATGGCAGCCAACCAATCGGAATTAAATATTTGTCCAAGCCATAGTATAAATTGTTATACTGTTTGTTGCTCCTATGTATGGTAAGTGAATGGAATGCAATGCAAATATTTTAAGGATAAAGTTTTATATATAATTGGAAAGCCTACCTGAGTCTCACCTGCAACAGTCAGAGTGATGGAGTCGCTGTGCTGTGATGTCACATTTCTCCCCTCCAGCCTTCCCTCACACCAGTACTGCCCCTGGTGAGATCCAGCAGCCCCAGTGATGTCTACACTGTACTCTTTAGAGAGAGATGTGGCTGTCTGGTTATGGTCTCTGTACCAGAAATATGTCCAGTTGCTGTAGACCTCATTGTGACGGTCTCTCCATTGTACAGTGGACGCCATTTTGGCTTCATGATCAGAGTGGCCTTAGGCAGGGCTGTGGAAAGGACACAGACTGGGTCACAGTTTCTTCTGTCAGAATGTACATGTGACTGTGGAGGGAAGGGTTATGTCTAAAGTGTAATGAAAAAGAACCTATCAGTAAGGTACATTGTCTTTGAATTAATAGACAGGCCTGCACAAAAAAATACATTATTATTATAATATTTGAAGCATTTAACCAAAAGCAAATTATGTATGCGAAATAATTTACAGAATTTTTTAATGTTATCATTATTTGAATATCATTGAAATTAGGACAATTATACAAAGCCTCCAGCACTGCTGAATTCAGGAGAATGCCAATAACATGTCTGGACATTTATTTGAAGAGTTTTTTCTTCCTAATATAGTTAACATAAATATTTGAGTATTTATTTTTGTTTTCAAAAATGAATGGAGCCCAATGGGGAAACTTGCTTTTTGATCGTAAATAATAGATATCAGCAGGGGTGACATTACATCTGGTGCTGAGGTTGACAACCGAAAGCTGGCCCCTTTTGTGAGCTGCATCTCTGATTAATATTATTTCCTGTGTTTCAGTAAACAATTTCCTCTCCTGCCTCTTTATCTCCCTGTTTAATACCATCTCACAACAAGGGTGTGGCATCTGCAAGTCAACATATAAAGCATGGAGACATGGTAAAGTGTTTTAGTTTTTTGTTCAACCAAAATTATAATGAGCAAGATACACAATCTAAGCGACTTTGACCATGGTATGATAGCTGGTTCCAGACGTGGTGGTTCCAGCATCTCAGAAACAGCTTCGCTCCTCGGATTTTTATGCAGTACAGTCTCTAAATTTCACGGGGAGTGGTGCAATAAACTCCTGTGAATGGCAGTTCTTTGGGGGCAAACACCTTGCTAATAAGAGAGGCCAGAACAGAATGGGCAGCCTCGTTCAAGCTAGCAGAAAGGCCACACATGCTCATATAACAGCTGTTTACAACAGAACTGTGTAGAAGGGAATCTCTGAATACCCAACCCAAGACTAACAATTGAAACATGGTAGTGTACAAATTTGGCAAAACAGGATGAATCCATCCTGCTTTGTCTCTGCAGTAACGGCTGGTAGAGGTGGTGTAATGGTTTGGGGAATGTTTTTGTGACACCCCTTAATACCAACTGAACATCATTTGAGTGCCAGAACATACTTAAGCATTGTAGCTGACCATATGCATCCCTGTAAGGCCACAGTCTTTCGTTTTTCAAGTGGATACTTCCAACATGTAATGCATCATGTCACAAACATGGCGGTGACTTCATTTTACTCCAATGACATGCACAGTCCTCAGATCTGAATCCAACAGAGCATGTGACAAATCCGAATTTAAAGCGTACCTGAGACTCACTGGCAATAGTGATGGAGTTGCTGTGCTGTGATGTCACTTGTCTCCCCTCCAGCCTCCCCTCACACCAGTACTGCCCCTGGTCAGACCCAGCAGCACCAGAGATGGTGAATCTGTTACCAGTTACACTGTGACCAGCAGTCTGAGACACAGCCATCTGGGCCTGGTCTTTGTACCAGGAATATGTCCAGCTGCTGTAGGAGTCCACCTCACAGCTCAGGGTGACGGTCTCTCCATTGTACAGTGGGCGCCATTTTGGCTGTACCGTCAGAGTGGCTTTAGGCAGGGCTGGAGAAAGGAGACAGACTGGATCACAGTTTCTTCTGTCAGAATGTAGAAGTGACTGAGGAGGAAACAGTTGTGTATAAAATGCAAGGGAAAAAGAACCATGGCAGAAAGATTAATCATCTTTGAATCAATAGGTGGTCCTGCGCAATATTTCATAAAATATAAGTATCTGAAGGATAACTTCAAAAGTAAATTATATATGTGAAATCATTCACAGAATATTATTATTCTCTATAGTGTGAGCATAAGTTGAATATCACCAAAATTAGGATAATTATACAAAGCCTCCAGCACTGCTGAATTCATAAGAATCCCAAAAACATGTCTGAAATTTACTGAGAGTGGTGCAATAAACAATGAAATCCAGTGAGTAGCAGTTCTGTGGGTGAAAATACCTGATTAATGAGAGCGTCGGAGTAGAATGGGCAGACTCATTCAAGCTAGCAGAAAGGCCACAAATGGTCCAAAAAAACAGCTATTTACAACAGTGCTGCACAGAAGGACATCTCTGAATACACAACCCAAAACTAAACAATTGAAGAATGGATTAATGCCTGGTCTGACAAATCTTAATTTCTGCTACGACACATACGTAGATGGTAGAGTCTGAATTTGGCAAAACAGGATGAATCCATACTGCATAAAAACCCCATCCTTCTTTGTGTCAGCAGTAACAGCTGTTAGTGGTAGTGTAATGGTGTGGGCAATGTTTTTGTGGCACACACATTAGGCCCCTTAATACCGACTGAGCATTTTAAAGTCTAGTAACACTCACCCGGTCTTGTCATTAGACTCAGCACTGTAATAAAAAAAAAGACAGGAATCATTGACATCATTATTGAAATGGCCAAAGAAATGCAATAAGAGCAAGAAAAATACAAAACCATAAATATGTTCCAAATAAAGCATAAATACATCCCCATCATTGCTGTTTGATTTCAAGATGTCATCAATGCAGTACTTTGGAAGTTGAGTAAACTCAGGTCCACCAGTCAGTGTTTGAGTTCGGCAATGATCAGTTTGAATGGAGAGTATATCTGTTTGTGTGAACATATTTGAAGCCTTTACTTGTTCTGTGCAAAAATACATTGAAAGTTCTGGTTAAAAAGCCAGTTACATATCACCACTGTCATATTATTAAGTGCAATTGTTTTACCTTTTATCATGTCATTTTTTGTTTTATTATTTCATTTGTTGGACAATATTCTACATTGGTACCTTTTGCGATTATTTATATTTTTTATTTTACTGCTAGAGTGCATTGATGCACACCAACCTTATTATTCTAATTGCAAATAGCTGCTTGTACATATTTTTTTGTAAAATTTCCCACTTTCCCACCTGCCAAGGGACTACTGATGAAATTTAGTTATCAAGCTAATTCTGTGGCAGTTACTAACTGTCCAATGTCTCTTTCAAATAACAAATAAATAAAATTGTAATACTTCTTTCACAAAAATTTGTTAGTGATCATTCAAGGTATGTTATCTACTGAAGCAAAAGCATACTTCTTCACTCATACTTTTCTTCTTTTCCCATAATGCAGGTCATTCCAATGCAGCCCGAAAGCTGTAGAGCATTTTAGTGTTAGTGAAGTCAAATCATACTTATTTATTTAAGCATAACTTCACAAATGTGTTGTTGTTGTTTTTTTTTCAGTCAAATGCAAATTTCACCACAAATACATACTTGTCTGTTAAAAACCTTTACATTAAAAAACTGGTTCGGTAGTACTCACAAATCAATGTGACCCCTCTGTTTGCCTGCATGATTCAAGGAGGTTTAGTGCTTCAACTTCAGTGGTCAAAAGAGCGATACAAAAACCCTGGCCTATTATATATACTGTACAGCACTGCTAATGCATTCTTTTCTTATCTGCTTGTGTGGACAGCAAGTTGCAAGAAAATTCTCACAGAAGCTCCCACCCTTCTACTTCATCACTGCGTTACCTTCCGCTTTTCTGTAACTAAAATCAACTAAATTTAAATATATATCTGCAGAAGGTCACTCTTACATTTCCTGTCTACTGACAACAAGCCACCAACAACAGAAGCCAGAAAACCCACAGGCATTCACAGTGCCAAACAGAGAATTAACTATCCAAACTTGTATGTGAGTTGTGTAGGCTACATACAAATCTAAGTACCAGTATGAGTTGTACTGCAGTTGATGACAGACAAATCCTGTGAAGAGCTGTGAAGGAGAACCCTAAAACTACGGTCAGTGATGTCACCAGCAGTCTCCAGAGGGGCAGGGGTAAAAATATAGCAAGACGCCAAATGCAGAAGACTCTGAGAGCAGAATTATAGAGGCTAAACAGCAAAATGCAAAACCTCACATCAACGTCAAGAATCAAAAGGCCAGATTAGAATTTGTCAGAAAATACAGAGCAATGCCAGAAGAGTTTTGAAACAGTTTTATGAACGGATAATACGACAAAAAAATAAAAAAATAAAAAATAAAAACCAAAGCAATGGAAAGCTGAAAGCGTGGAGGAAAGAACCTCTAGTTTTTCATTTTAATTTCATTTTAAATGGTAAATGGCCTGCATTTATATAGCGCTATTATCCAAAGCACTTTACAATTGATGCCTCTCATTCGCCAGAGCAGTTAGGGGTTAGGTGCCTTGCTCAAGGACACTTCGACACGCCCAGGCCGGGGTTTGAACTGGCAACCCTCCGAATGCCAGACAATCACTCTTACCTCCTGAGCCATGTCGCCCCATTTTTACTTTTGCACAACTGAAAATAGGGGCACTCAACACAAAAACAGCAGTTTCTGTGAAATGGTAACACACATACCATGATATTAAAATCTGAATACTTTTGTCTCATATTCATATCCAAGTACCTTAAGCACAGAGCAAAAATAACCAATTTCCCTCTACCATTACAACACTTTTGGAAGGCTCTAATTGTGAGAGCAAAAATAAGGAAGTAAGTCCTGCACAGCAAACCAGCTTCATGTTTCCTTCTCCTTTTTATAAACTAAAGAAGAAGTGCAGAACTTCACTCGTTATCACAGGGAATCAGAGAGACTTTAGGGCAGCGCCTTGCTTAAATGCACTGGTCCTCTGTGAAATGAAACACTGCATGGTCTAAAAAACCTGACTGTGCCAGAGCTGACAGTGAATGTTGGACCTGCAGGACAGCTCACAATTAGCTAGAGTGAAGCCCTGGGTGTATGTGACTAGCTACTGTACTGTCCAGAGGCTGTAGTGTGGTCCACAGAAAGGTAGCTTCAGTTTGTGAGGAGTACCGTCCAAACACAACGTGACAGCTCCTCTGATTGGTCAGACTCAATAGTCAAGCAGCAGGCTGGTTGCATTCATTTGAAAAGATGGGGATGCTTGTCCGTGCACTAAAAAAAGTACACACGATTGAGGTGCTAGTCTGTTTGCTTACAAACTTACACAGGATGGGGTGCTTGTCTGTGCATTTCCCTCTGACATTTACTTGAAAATAGAAGCTATTGTAAAATCATTTGGCCAGCAGGTGGGGCCCTTTAGCAATAAAATAATACATTAAGTTTTTTTTCCAAAATAAATAAATAAATAAATACTTCACTAATTGGCTCCTGCATAATCCCTAGGGTACGCTCTACTATACAACATTTTCTACTATCCGGCACCACGGATTCCCTGATGGTGATGGAGAGTAGAGGTTCTACTATAATGACCTCTGCAAAAACAATGCCCAGTCAAAGCCCAACATCTGGCCACCATGCTCCGTCAGCTCAGAGACAGTCTAACTGGCTTCACCCTTCTTGCATATGCGGACTTCATGGCTGCTTGGCCACAGAATCATTTGTGTTCTGTCTGTTTCTCCAGGCTTGGGAGCTGATTGGCTGCAGCAGAAGAGCTGTGTTAGGTCACAGCTAAGGACCACTATGTGGGAAACTGAAGAGCAAATAGATAGAAGAGGAGGAGTTACTACACTCTGAGCTCTGAATAAACTAAAGACTTCTCAAGAAACTGCTGCACTTCCTGTTCCAACTTCCCACAGCGCCTCCAGCCTGGTCCGCGGTTTTGCCAACGCCGCTGTACGCTCTGGCTTCCAGGCTACGGCTTCTCCCCCCGTCTGCCGCCAGATAAGCCCCTCGTCCAGGTTACAAGCACAACCAATCACAACACTGACACCACACAAAGGTGCTGTACCAAAGGTTAAAAGTATCTTGAGATACAACACAGACCTGGCCACCAAGAATAAACCGAAATAAAATTAACTAGCACATAAGGAATCTCCTCCCCGTCCCACCCCCCTGGGGGAATCTCTTTCTCCTCACCGATCCTACATGCACCTTTAATTTTATACTCGTTCTGCTCAACTAATTCTCTCAATGAACACCAGAGATCTCCCACCTCTCTGGCAGTCTACAAATGATTCTGTTCTGCCATCAGCATTCCACATGTGCGCCCAACCCCCATTACTCCCGCAGTTCTGGCCCAATAAATTTAGGAGACAGCGCTACTCCAGAAGTACCGACACTCGTTTATTTCGTGCCATTTCTGTTGACCTGCTGAAAGGCAGAACCGGTGAACAGAAGTCTGGTTATGTCCCAGAGAAAGACTGGCATTTCCCCACATTCACTGAAATGGGGTTTTTGGTGGGTGTTTACTGACACCTAGTGGTGAAAATATGTAAGCCTTTCTTAACACAGACACTCACCTGCCAGCATCTACCATCGCCAGATATAATGGATATGAATGTTGCTCCAACTACCCCAATCTCACTTCACACTCTATTGCCCGCAATATCCAATTACCTATGTTCTCACCTTATCCATTTTCAAAATTAATTTCATTCATTCTTATCATCAGACAGTCAAGTGAGAACTAAATTCTCTTTTGTTGTGACAGCTTGGGGAATTAATGTATGTGGGGAAGTGAAGGTGTTCTGTAACCTCTCAGATGTAGGGGATGTGCTGGTGGTCAGATGTTCATGGTGCCTGGACCTGCAGGTGAGATAAACACCTGTGACCAATGATCATTCCACCACTGTCTGTGTAAATGTGTGGCTTTTGACTTGTGACTACACCCTCCTACAAGACAGAAACAGAAGGTATGAGGGCAAGGGGAGGCCACTAAATAAACAAATGAACAACATTGATTAATAAACTTAACTTAGACAATAACTTCATACCAACCTCTCTTTGTTTTAATGTTTAAGTCTCTATACCGGAGTGAGATATCCTGCAGGGTGTTAATGCTGATGCTGTACTCATCTGTGACCAGGAGAGGTCAGCAGAGGCCATGTTTCACGGTCAGCCAAAACAGCAAATTTAAAAAATGGGCAAGTGCAAGTCTGAGCCTCCCAATATACAGCAAGTAAAGTAAAAAGACTGAAACAGTGATGATAAAATGGGTTATACTAGCCTGGTATCAACAGATAAAGACAAGCTAAATAGGAATCTGATAAAGCAAATAATCATAGAGTTTGTACAGATTATGGCCTGAGTTATTAAATTAGCTGAGCAAATTAACAGCCTGTGTTTATTAAAATGCGGTGCAGAAGATCGAGGTCATCCATCCAGGGCCCCAAGTAATGTCATGACAGGGGTTTTGACCAGGAGAGGTTCAGCTCTGGAGACAAATGTTGTGTGAATATTCCCTTTCCTCTGACATTATGCTTAAATCACCAAATCCTCCTGCTGTTTTTCTCATCTGTGTCACTCCCTGGAGCTCCTGCCTCTTCCCTCCCTCCTTTATTATGTTCTTTTCCTCTTCTTATTTCTTCTCTTCTTCCACTTCCCTCTGGATCTTATCTGATGTCTCTCTCATGCTGCTGGAGCCTCCTCTGTTCCTCTCCTCCTCCATGCTGTCAGTCGTCTGCAGGAGCTGTGTGATCTGAGTGTGGTCAGCCCTGTTCTTATTGCTTATGTGACGTCCGCCATGACACTGACCAACGAGCACCTGAAGCTCACAGCCATGCTGCACAAACGCCTCTAAACATCTCCTTTCCCATCTGTGTCCATGTGTGAGCAATAACTGTTCTCACATACCATTGTTTTACTGAATTTCATTCGCTTTGTTGCCATGTACAATGAAACTCCAAAAGCTTAAAATTATTTGATTTTTTTTTATTTTTAACAGCAGGAGTCATAAATACGGAATTATTGGACTGATCTCAGTAGTTTGGTAAATGTAGTAAATGTATTAACTATACTATAGAGATTTCTGGTCTGTTAAACAGAATGTAAACCGTCTCAGCAGTAAAGGGATTTGATTGTGTTGTACAGGTGTGGGGTTCATATGCCTGCCATGGTGTGGGTGTGGTCTTAACCACAGGAGGCCAGATGGATGTGAATGCCTCCTTAAGGGTCTCTAAACAGCACAAACAATCATCTAATAATCTAGGAGGCCTTCTTCATGTGGTGCTCCAGATATTTCTCCCGAGACATGGCCATCCGTCTCTTCGGCTCAAGGACATCGCTTGCTGCTTTTGCTTTGAATAAGAGGGAAAAGAGGGGTAATTAATGTTCTGTCATGATACCAATTAAAAAAACAACTGATAGTGTCCTTCTTACCAACTTCCACCTGTTTGTTCTGAAGAACTGCAACCTGGAGAAAGACAAGTGACAGTCAGGAAAAGATCTGACAGGTGAGGCAAGTATTCATTGCCAGAACACGCGCGCACACACACACACACACACACGCACACACACACACAGACGGATCTTCCTGCCGACCTCCATTTCAGCCTCTCACCTCACGCTCCTCGATTTGACGCTGCAGATCAGACACCAGTTTTAGTGAGTCCCTGTACTTGACCTCATAGTCACATATCTGCAATGGAAAAGGAGGAGAACATGGAGATTAAAGGTGTTCCAAAGATCCACACATATGGATTCAATCCTATAGTAGGAGACAGACCTGACTGTAGAGAGGGTAGAGTGGAGCATTGGTACTTGTTGGATGTGCTCACCTGGGTCTGGTGCAGCTGCTCAGTCTTGAACAGCTTAAGGAGCAGAGCCTGGATCTCCTTCTTCACACGCTGCTCGTGTTCGCTCTTCTCCTCCATCACTCTTTCCAGCTTCAATCTCCAGTCCTGCTCAAGCTGCCCCAGCTTCCTGCAGCACGAAATACACCAGCTTCAGTCTTACACTGTGCTGGAGCCAGCAGTAACTTGTGTGCTTTTTATAAACCGGCTCACAGCACATGAAGGTATGCACCACGTGACACTCATCTATTCTGTACAGGATTCCAGCACGTTAAAAATTAATCAAAAGCTTCATCATTCAAGCACAGTTTAAGCTTTCTGTTAAGTGTCTGTCCATTGTTAACTCAGATTCAGTTACTTCTAAAATTAGCATCAATATTATTACCTTTCCTCTCCATTTACTGTTACTTGGAATAAGACACAAGCCCTGCAATGGGTGGAGCTATTATGAGTTATTAACAACTGATAAAATTGATCCAGTCAAAGTGGTCTGCTATGGAGACCAAACTTGATAGATGGTTCTTATCAATGTCAATGACTAACAGCACACGGTAGTCCCACCTATAATGGAGTTCATGAAGCCTCACTCTCTCATTGCCATGGTTACCTTATTTAGATGTCATATCTGGTTTCCCTTAACAGTCTTGCTCAGTACTCAGTGCTGTAGAGCCATCTCTTTCTCTTGAAATGTCTTCTTAAATTCCTCCTGCTCCAGATCAGCACTTTTTATTCTGTTCTCTCTCTCCTCCAGCATCAAGTCAAGTGCATCGCTCTCTTCACACATATTCATGCATCTCCTTTTCAGCTCTCTGACACTTGCCTTTATGAAATATCAAATGGTGAAAATACACATTTCTAATATAAGCTGTTGCACAAACAGCAGTGCACTACTTCAGCCATAGATTCCATTGAAGCTTCACATCCTGAAAGTAACTGAAATTAATCACACTCATCTACAGTATATGACAGTATCGAGCAGTATTCATACAATTTTGGGAAATTTGCCAATTACTAATTTCTGTTTTCCACCTTCAGGTTCCAGTTATTACGATGGGAGGAAGATAGCATTCTTTTGATTCTTCTAATGTTTTCTTTAGTGTCTCCAATCTAAAATGGACAAACACATGGATTATGACAAATACAAGCTCTCCTGAGGCATATACTTTACATGTGGATAAAATTCATCTGAAGCTTACTTTTTTATTCAGGGCTGAAATTTTCACATGACTCTCATCCATTTGTTGATCAAACTGCTCCAAAATTTGCTTGTTGGTCACTAAGAAATCAAAATAGAAAGGAAAAAAGAGACAACATGAGATTCTAGCACATGATAATCTGGCCCTAAGATCTACATGAAAGATGTTAGAGAAGGAAATAGACGGTAGTTAATCAAACAATATAATAAAATAAGTAAACTCACCTTGATTGGTCCTGCTTTTAAGCTGGAAAAGGAAAATATAATAGAATGAAGGTATCAGAATAAGATATTTTGCTTAATAAATCTTTTCAAAAGTCAAGCAGGCAGAGTATCTTGGTCAATAGAAGGTACAGTCTTTATACAATACAATGTGTGTTGAAAACTGTGAGACACTTAGCACTGACAATAATGAAAGAAATGCATACTCTTTTTCTCATGAGCACATTCAAAGCCGGTGTCATGGACATGACCATCTTTGCTGTCTGATGGAACACAGAGCCTGGCTGCCATTTCTGTGGCAGGATGTTGATGATCTGAACAGAAACAATCATGGTTTAAGGTCAAAGGTCACTGGAGCTGTTCATTTGCTGATGTTTCTGATCACATGCAGTCCTATCTTATACGAGAATTCCTGAACACACAACAGTAGAAAGCACAGTGTAAAAAGTAAAGATGTTACTGTTTCTGAATATGCTCGAACGTGCAGCTCAGCTTGAAGGAGTATGCTGGTGATGAACTTCAGTGAGGAGACACTGTACTTCATCTCATTGATTTCATTGAATGAGACCTCTCCTGAATCCAAAGAATATGAGGATCATTTTAGGGATTTCAACATAACCGCATGACAGGATGTTCTCCTCTGTGATGGCTGAAGAGCGAGTTGCACAGACAGGTCGCTGCGCTAAGCCCAACTCACCCCATTTACCTCTCATTTCCAAGTACATTTATACATATCATTTAAAATAACTCGCCACACGGTTTCTGTTTTTCACAATCCTTTATTTACTTTCGTTTTATTAAGTGAGTGCACGCACTTAGTTTAACGTTAAGTTTAACATAATGTCATTGTACCTTGGTTTGTTTGTATTACCTGCTTTTAAGTTTCATTCCTGTAGACGGGTCCGCCGCAAAAGGGGTCACGGGCGGAAACAAGGAACATTTATTTGGTTCCTAGTGGGAGGGCTGATCAGTCCACTGCATTCATGGCCTGAGGGGACCACAGGACCCACGGTCATCTTAAAATTATTATTAAAATGTATTCTTTTTTTTCTTGTAAAATTATTAGTCAACAAATGCAATACAAATATTAACTATTATATGTATATTTTGTTGTCATTCCTCAAATACCTGTAATAGCTATTATACATATTTATGTCCCTTTTTTTTCTGTATTTTGGTGCTGGCCACCATTATATAAAGGAGTATTTTGGGCCCCTTGGTCTGTCTTGTTTTGGGGTGCCATGGTGTGAGTCAGTTAAGCTGAAAGGTTCCATAAATTGCTGATCTGCTGTATTTTAGATCTCTGTGTTTTAAGAGGCAAGAGCAGAGCTAGAGACATTTTGTTATTTGAGCATTTCATACTTCTTTTGTTTTTTTTCCTTCTTATTTTTTTTACATGTTGGTTTTTTTTTCCCTTGTTGGTTTGAGACATTTTTTGTGGTCAACCTGTGCTGGGAATAATAAACCCCTAACTTTTGCACCGCTACTTCTGTCTCTGCGTCCTTCTCTGGTACGTCCATTACAACTTGGTGGCAGCGGTGGGATTTCCAGTAGGGGGCAGCAGTGAGCAATAGTAGAATTTTTTTAAATTATCTCTCCGGAACTTTTTCTTCACCGGTCAAAATGGGACCAAAGAAGGTCAGGTCGGAGCGACCAGAAGAGGGAGCTGTTGGAGGAGCCATGGGGGGAATGGATGGAGAGGAACCAGAGCTGAGGAGCGTCTCGGAGGAGGCTTCCCTGCGGGAGCTGAGGGATATGTTCCACGCACACCTGGCGATGCAGCAGGCCCGGGACAGCCGTCTGGACCAGGAGGCAGCCCGACAGGAGACGCGGTGGAAGGCCCTTCAGCACCAATTCAGTCTTCTCCAGCAGGAAGTCCATGTCAGGACCACCCCTCTACCACATCAGAGGCAGGGATCTAGGACACCAGAGGACACCTCTTCCCAAGGGGCTAGCCGACAAGCTCCTTCTCCTAACCTGGATGGCCTGAATGGTCAAGGTGGTAGACAGCCTGGGGCTCCTCAGGGGCCATGTCTGCCAGAAAACCAAAGTTTAGGACAGTTAAGGGCTCTGCAGGAGCCACGCCTACAGCAGCTAACTGATGCTGATGATATAGAGCATTTTCTTACAACATTTGAGAGGATAGCAACGGCGTGTCGGTGGCCAACAACCGACTGGGCAGTGAGATTAGTGCCTTTGTTAACGGGCAAAGCTAGGAGTGCTTATGTGCATATGGATTTAAATGAGTCCCTCAATTATGATAGTGTGAAGGCAGCCCTTTTAAACAAGTATGACATTAATCGAGAGACATACCGGGCACGTTTCAGGTCCACTGAGGTGGGACCAGATGAATCCCCCAAAGAACTCTATGTCCGGCTAAAGGAGCTCTACCACAAGTGGGTGCAACCTCAGAAGAGGACCAAAGAGGAGGTCGGAGAGGTTATCATTCTCGAACAGTACCTTCGTATGCTTGCTCCAGAGCTGCAAGTATGGGTCAAGGAGCATGACCCTAGCTCTGCTGCGGAGGCTGCTGGTCTGGCAGACATTTTTGTGGCAGCTCGTCGGAAAACTCAGCAATGGACCTATAGTAGGTGGAAAGGAGCCAAGGAGCCTAGGAAGCTGGGCATGACATCCCCTTCCCCTTCGAAGACCAGCACAGCCGTGGACTAAGACTCTGGTGAGATCCTTCCTGGGAATGGCAGGTTGGTACCGAAGGTTTGTGCCTGATTTTTCTATGCGAGTTGCTGTCCTTACTGATTTGACCCGGAAGAACTGCCCTACACAGATCCGATGGACGGAAGAGGCGGAGGGAGCCTTCCAGGACATCAAGGATGCTCTATGCAAAGGTCCAGTGTTGCATTGCCCTGATTTTGACAAGCCTTTCGTTTTACAAACTGATGCCTCTGAAACGGGTGTAGGAGCTGTTCTTCTCCAGGGGGAGTCAGATGATCGACACCCGGTGGCCTACATCAGCAGGAAGCTGTTTCCAAGGGAGGTTCGCTATTCGACAGTTGAGAAGGAGTGCCTTGCGGTGAAGTGGGCCCTAGACACCCTAAAGTACTACCTCCTCGGCCGAGAGTTCCTCCTTGAAACAGACCATAAAGCATTGCAGTGGATGGATCGTATGAGGGATTCAAATGCCAGAATCACTCGTTGGTATCTGTCCATGCAGCCCTACAAGTTCTCCATCCGACATGTCCCTGGTAGAAGCAACACCACAGCGGATTTCCTTTCTCGCTTACCAGCGGGAAACCAGAGGTAGGGGGGTGTGTGATGGCTGAAGAGCGAGTTGCACAGACAGGTCGCTGCGCTAAGCCCAACTCACCCCATTTACCTCTCATTTCCAAGTACATTTATACATATCATTTAAAATAACTCGCCACACGGTTTCTGTTTTTCACAATCCTTTATTTACTTTCGTTTTATTAAGTGAGTGCACGCACTTAGTTTAACGTTAAGTTTAACATAATGTCATTGTACCTTGGTTTGTTTGTATTACCTGCTTTTAAGTTTCATTCCTGTAGACGGGTCCGCCGCAAAAGGGGTCACGGGCGGAAACAAGGAACATTTATTTGGTTCCTAGTGGGAGGGCTGATCAGTCCACTGCATTCATGGCCTGAGGGGACCACAGGACCCACGGTCATCTTAAAATTATTATTAAAATGTATTCTTTTTTTTCTTGTAAAATTATTAGTCAACAAATGCAATACAAATATTAACTATTATATGTATATTTTGTTGTCATTCCTCAAATACCTGTAATAGCTATTATACATATTTATGTCCCTTTTTTTTCTGTATTTTGGTGCTGGCCACCATTATATAAAGGAGTATTTTGGGCCCCTTGGTCTGTCTTGTTTTGGGGTGCCATGGTGTGAGTCAGTTAAGCTGAAAGGTTCCATAAATTGCTGATCTGCTGTATTTTAGATCTCTGTGTTTTAAGAGGCAAGAGCAGAGCTAGAGACATTTTGTTATTTGAGCATTTCATACTTCTTTTGTTTTTTTTTCCTTCTTATTTTTTTTACATGTTGGTTTTTTTTTCCCTTGTTGGTTTGAGACATTTTTTGTGGTCAACCTGTGCTGGGAATAATAAACCCCTAACTTTTGCACCGCTACTTCTGTCTCTGCGTCCTTCTCTGGTACGTCCATTACATCCTCACCACTGAAGAATGAATGGGCATCTTAACAGCAGTATCAGGAAGCAGGTACCTGTTGATGGGCGATCTGATGCAAGACAGATATCCAGCAACGGGCCAATGTCCAGGTGCATTTTGGGTGTTTATATACGAAGTAACAGTGCTTTTCCTGGTGCTGGTAGCAGAATCCATTTCCTGAAGAAAAAAAACAGATACTTATGAATGAATGAACGGCAGGTTGTGTAAATATACATAATTGAACCTCATTCAGTAATTCAGAAGCAGGTCCAGCCTCCAGGATTGGGGTCTCCACCCATTAAATGTCAGAACAAAATGGGTGGAGACCCCAATCCTGGAGGCTGGACCTGCTTCTGAATTACTGAATGAAGTTCAGTTATGTACACACATTTTAACTGTAGTCATTCATGAGCTCATGAATATATTTGACTATTCATGAGCTAAAGACTGTCCCTGGGTAACTTAATTAAACATTTTCCAATGCTTTCGATTTTTAAATAAACTGAAAGATGAACACAATTTGTATATAAAAAAGCGCACTCATGAACTAACGGCTGGATTCTGGAAACGCGTTTAAATATAAAACCGGGCAGAACCTGTTCATTTGAATTCGGAATTATGACCCAATGCAGTTTATGAGTTGTCAAAAGCATCACAGAGGGATCCACAAGTTGCTGAGATTGCCTACTTGCCTTCATACATGAATACTTGTTTGTTTATTAAAAATAAAATATAACATTTTGTCGTAATTTAGATTTGAACAGCAGGTTACGCATCAAGAAACACGGCCGACCTGCCTGTAGCCAGGTCTACAAATGTTTCATTGCCCATTATGAAAATCAGAGGAAATTTCTGTATTTAAAAATATGGATTTAATTTTTTATTTTTATTTTATGGTTCTGTTAACAGAGATACAGTCACATAAACCCTTTACTAAAACAGGAACCGGGTCTGAACTATATAT
Source organism: Anguilla japonica (assembly GCA_025169545.1). Lineage (NCBI taxonomy): Eukaryota > Metazoa > Chordata > Actinopteri > Anguilliformes > Anguillidae > Anguilla > Anguilla japonica. Next base: position 59,944,651 of record CM045884.1, read on the forward strand.
ATATATATATATATATATATATATATATACAGACCCAGTCTGAATCCCTAGGAATCCAGCGAGTGAGGTCACAACCTCCCCAGGAGGAAGAAAAGACACTCGGGGGAACAAATACGGGGACCAAATCTCGGGTCATAATGAATAAAAAAAATAAAAAATAAAAATAATAAATAGGTGGAAATTCACTAAGAAGGCATAGATGCTCATTTATAACTAATAAGTGTAATGTTACCCTACAAAACAACTGTTATACTGTGATAAATGCAAGCACCATTAGACAGATAACTTATCTTTACACAGCTGAACCTGTAACATTATTCTAAAGAGCAATTGTGTAAATTAATTGGCTGGTTTGACCAAAATTGAGCCTTTTGGTCATGAACAGAAACTTGGCAACGTAAGAGTCAACTGCCTCTGAAATCATACTGTAACCACACTATTTCTGCAACTTTTAAGGTTTCAGAATACCCTAAAGTTTATAATGTAACTCTGTTTGAATGCTAAATGATGTATGGAATATTATTTACAGAAATATTATTCACAAATTGATCATGTTGGCCGAGGTGTAATTTGCAATAGAAATTTCCATCACTCCCGCATGCCCAGCTGAACTACACTGACCTGAAGAAAGCTGTGAAAGTTACACATTTAACTGTGACACTGAGAAGCTCTCAGAGCGGCAGCCATCCTCTCTGAAATCGCAGAGTATCCTAACCCAAACACAGCTGCAGGAAGCTGCAACGGTTACCAAGTGCGTCTGCATTTTAGTGCCATGCTCCTCTCTCTTCTTCTCGAGATACAGACGGAGCTGCAGGTTGGAGACGATCGCGTGGTTTCTGTACTCTGATCACATGCTCATGAAGGGAAGCTAATGAGCTGCAGCGTCCGCTATATTTGTACTTTAATTTTTTTTCTGGAGGAGGTAATCAGAGAAGTATGACATGCCTGTGTATTTTATAACCGTTCTGCAGCTTTCCCCCTGTGTGTGGCAGGAAAATAACAGTGTGTGCATACGCCAGAGCGCATGTGTGATGCAGCACTTTCTTCCTCTGGAGAAATGTGAAAGTCCATATGTTTGTGTTTATATTCAGGTAAACAGCTAGGTGTCCATTCCATGTCAGGGAGCTTATAAAAAATAAAGGTTATCTCAATAAGTTATTATTTAAGTGCGTTATATCAACGTTTATTGTGTTGTATACATTTTATTGATTCCTATTAGAAATGTTTGATAACATGCATTACTGACTGCAGCACTGTTTCAATCCAGAGGTCTCCTGTACATGAGCATTATACATCAGCCCTGAACCAGGAGTGACCACTGTCCATTGAGCACCACGCGTCAACAGAACCTTAGGGCACTTTAAAACTATATGATCCTTATGTAGGCATTTGAACTTGATACTGCCTTAAAGCAACATGGGTTCAGAAAGGACAGCAAATGTGATGAACTTCCAAAGACACTGCTATTATGTTAGCATGAGCGATAGCACAGTATAATGAGTAGAACTGGTCTTGTAACCCAAAGGTCACCGGTTTGATTCCCGCGTAGGACACAGCCATTGTACCTTTGATCAAGGTACCTAGCCTCCATTGTTTCACTATAGGTCCAGCTGTATAAATGGATTCAATGTAGATGCAAAGTAAAAGTTGTGTTAGTCGCAATGGATAACAGTGTTTGCTAAATGCCGGTAATGTAAATCACTTGTAGCCTACTTTCTCAAAAACACTTGCCAAGCCAACAGCCTATCCCATCATTGCCCTGGCCAATTGGTGCTGAACAATTATTTAAGATCAAATTAAATTCAGCTATTCTCATTTTTTATTTATGGTAGCCTATTTATTTTTCATATATGATTACTCTTAGTTATCATCAAAAACTCCATCATGCAAAGACAGATATACCGAAAAATAACATTTTTAATGATGATACGCTATTACAAGCAATATCAAAATGACAATGTAGTCAAAATAATATGGTGGAATCAGTATAATATAGTATCAAGAGAGACAAATGCCAGCTTTAGCCAATTATTTATTAATATTTATTTGTCACGATTCATCACCACGAAGAATGAACACAAGAAAGTTATAACTGGTAACATTGTTATTACAGTAGAAGTATTAAAAGTAATTATATAGAAATAATATTAAAAAAAACAATCAGCTTCTCTCTCCACATTCAGCTCACCATTCCTGCTCAGTTTCTCCTTCTCACTCTTGGATTAGATTGTGTTATTCACCACAGTGGAAGATGCTATAACTGACCTACTGGGGATGTTACATTACACATGTTTATTTTTTTCATTTATTTCTTATGTTAACAAAATAAAGAAGGAACAAAAGAGAACACACTTTAAAGTCCATTTAATTTAATAATAATAAAAGCAGACACATGACATGCATGTTGAGCATGTTGCAGAGTCTCAGCTGTTTAGACTGTATGTAAGCTTGCGGCGAATTCACTGCATAATATATAAAGTTCAGCGTAGGACCTGAAACCAACATACAGCAATGAAAGCAGACTAACTTAGACAAAGACCACAAGTGCAGCTCTGGTGAATCAGAACCTCAGATATATTATACAGATCCTGCACTCTAAAGGCATGACTGCTTCATTCCCAAAACTTACTGAGTGTCCCCATAACTGCACCCCCAATCAGGATTTCCCCTCCTGCAAGCTGAGAAGCATCACATTGAAAAATAATCCTGAGCTCTCAAACGTTCTTCATTCCACATGAGCACACTGATCCAGCTTCTGTGTGAAGGTTTTATAAGTCAACTTCCACATTCTCTTCATTGTACTTGACAGCTGCTTCATTAGACGACCCTGCACATCAACAAACATGTATAAACACAACAGAGGGAGAGAACTGGGAGTGAGGATGAACAGTGTTGTGGCCTGAAACCTGAAACGAAACACACGTTGTTTTGAGATGTGTTCCCCTGTAAAATGACATCACCTGGTTTCCTGCACCATTTCACACACAGTATAATGGAGGCCAGCAGCAGAGGAGCAGCTCCCAGACCGAACACCAGTCTACCTGTGGAGAGACACAGAGATGAGGGATATGTGGAGGATATAAACCTGTGCATATACAAGAATATATGGTGTGACAGGGTGGTAATCGGAACCCATGAAGTGGTTAATATCTCTTATACTATGGCTACAACTAAAATACATGGAATAATGTAAATTAAAAGGTATTATATAGACATTTTATTAATTACAAAACTAACACCATTACGTACACATCTGCCACTTCACTAAATATGGTTTCTTTGGTAATGATAAACCAGTGTTTCTCTTTTCTTATGTATGCAGAGTAGTCTCACTATCAGCCATCAAAAATATAAGAAAAGAGAAAAGACATTAAACAATGATAAACAAAGTTCACAACTATTGTCATGATGCATTTAGCAACTGGTATAGTGGGAAGACAGTCAGCTGTATCATATATTCTCATACACATAACTACGATAAGTTAATATCTCCAAGCTTAATAAATGCTGCACCCCTGACCACATAAATGTGAAATGTGTTCAAACTGAGATATTTTCTGGATAAAAAAATGCATTCTGTCTGCTTTCTATCTATCTTTTTAATAACGTGGTGTTAAGCTTCCTTTTATTTCAGGGTTTCTAAGTCAACAAATTGAAAGTCTTTGTGTAGTGATTTGACACCATAATGAGGCAAAATTACCCACATTGCCATGCCTATACACAAACACGAATAAAACGATTGGTTGACATTGCTGTCAACCAATCGGAATTAAATATTTGTCCAAGCCATAGTATAAATTGTCATACTGTTTGTTGCTCCTATGTATGGTAAGTGAATGGAAAGTAATGTAAATATTTTAAGGATATAAGTTTTATATATAATTTGAAAGCTTACCTGAGACTCACCTGCAACAGTCAGAGTGATGGAGTCGCTGTGCTGTGATGTCACATTTCTCCCCTCCAGCCTCCCCTCACACCAGTACTGCCCCTGGTCAGTCCCAGCAGCCCCAGTGATGTTTACACTGTACTCTTTAGTGAGAGATGTGGCTATCTGGTTATGGTCTCTGTACCAGAAATGTGTCCAGTTGCTGTAGGAGTCCACCTCACACCTCAGTGTGACGAGCTCTCCATTGTACAGTAGGCGCCATTTTGGCTCTATGGTCAGAGAGGCTTTAGGCAGGGCTGTGGAAAGGAGACAGACTGAGTCACAGTTTCTTCTGTCAGAATATAAAAGTGACTGAGGAGGAAACAGTTGTGTATAAAATGCAAGGGAAAAAGAACCATGTCAGAAAGATTAATTATCTTTGAATCAATAGGTGGTACTGCGCAATATTTCATAAAATATAAATATTTGAAGCATAACTTCAAAAGTAAATTATATATGTGAAATCATTCACAGAATATTTTTATTCTCTATAGTGTGAGCATAAGTTGAGTATCACTGAAATTAGGATAATTATACAAAGCCTCTAGCACTGCTGAGTTCATTAGAATCCCAAAAACATGTATAAAATTTACAGAGAGTGGTGCAATAAGCAAAACAATCCAGTGAGTGGCAGTTCTGTGGGTGAAAATACCTTATTAATGAGAGCGTCGGAGTAAAATGGTCAGACTCATTCAAGCTAGCAGAAAGGCCACAAATGGTTAAATAACAGCTATTTACAACAGTGCTGCGCAGAAGGACATCTCTGAATACACAACCCAAATTTAAACAATTGAAGAATGGATAAATGTCTGGTCTGATGAATCTCAATTTCTGCTACGACACATACGTAGATGGTAGGGTCAGAATTTGACAAAACAGGATGAATCCATACTGCATAAAAATCCTATCCTGCTTTGTGCCAGCAGTAACGGCTGGTAGTGGTAGTGTAATGGTATGTTTTTGTGACACACATTAAGCCCCTTAATACCAACTGACCATCAGTTGAGTGCCAGAACATACTTAAGCATTGTAGCGGACCATGTGCATCCCTTTAGGACCACAGTCTACCTTTTATCAAGTTGATACATCCAACAGGTAATACGCCATGTCACAAAGCACACGTCACCTCTAGCTGGTTCCACAAACAAGACGGCAACTTCATTTTACTCCAATGACCTGCACAGTCCCCAGATCTGAATCCAATAGAGCATGTGACATATCCAAATTGAAAGCGTATCTGAGACTCACCTGCAACAGTGATGGAGTCGCTGCGCTGTGATGTCACTTTTCTCCCCTCCAGCCTCCCCTCACACCAGTACTGCCCCTGGTCAGTCCCAGCTGCACCAGGGATGGTGAGTCTGTTACCAGTTACACTGTGACCAGCAGTCCGTGACAAAGCCATCTGGGCCTGGTCTTTGTACCAGGAATATGTCCAGTTGCTGTAGGAGTCCACCTCACACCTCAGGGTGACGGTCTCTCCATTGTACAGTGGGCGCCATTTTGGCTCTACTGTCAGAGTGGCTTTAGGCAGTGCTGTGGAAACAAACAGACTGGTTCACAGTTCTGTTGTCATGCCAGTATATTTATGACTATGGAAAAAACAAATCACCCTAAATGACGGACAGAAACGAGGGCAGCTGCATTCCTATTTTCAATGATATTAAGAGAAGATATTCAAAATTCAGAAATCCTGATCTTAATGGTACAAGAATTAAACTAAGGAACAGGATCCCAGAATCATCACAGCAGTTGGACCCACCTGATACCTGTATGTGGGTGGGGTAACTATACTCTGTGTACCAGACTGGGTCCCCCCCCTGTGTGTTTAAGAGGAGCAGCACTGAGGGTATACAAGCCTTTAGATGTTCTGGAAATATGGGCAATGTCATGTGATCCAGTTCCTTTTTACCAGTAATAGTCCCAGTCACTGTAACCTGACAAGAGAGACTGACATGTTCTCTTGCATATAACTGCCTGTGTGGAGAGACAGTCAGGACAGGCAGGGGTATCTCTATAACAGAGAGAACAGACTGAATCTCTCCCCCAGGTTCCTAATAATGGCATCATGAAACACACAGTGTAAACTGGCTTTAATCTGGGATACAGTAGAACATGGTCCGCTTATCCATGTACTGGGAAAGCATGTGACTATCTCAGAATGGGTGTGGGCGAGGCTGTGAAGACGGACAGACTGTGTCACAGCTCTAACTGCTCATTACATTACATTACATTACAGGCATTAGCAGATGCTCATACCCAGAGCTATTTACTCAACTTTTACATACAACTTTGCTCGTGGAGTGTAGACATGACTACAGAGGCACAGGCATGCTCTGATTGGGGTTGAGACATAGAGCTAAAGCAGTAGGTTCTCTCATTCTATCATAACAGATAGAAAAGGCTACATTCCATGGATTAAAACATACAGAAGCTCAAATATTAACAATACAAACAGTGTGACAGGCAGAAACTCAACTCAATTGGTGGTATACCCAGCCCATTTTAGTGAAAATAAGTAAATTTTATATTTGCCTGTAATAAATGAACTGGTACGGGAAGCACAATGTGCACTGGGGAAGATTGAATAAATGTCTTAAATATGGTCTCTCTGTGGGATGAGTGAGGCCACCAGTGTTCAGCTGCTGACCAGTTTTGACTCACCTGACACCTTCAGTCTGACAGGATCACTCGTGGATTCAGCCTCACAGTAGTATACACCACTGTGGGCTTCAGTAACAGGTGCGATGGTGTAGATGTTATCCTGGGATGTGTGCTTTGAAACATGACTATTTGATTCATTTCTGTACCACATGAATCCAAGATGTTTGAATGGCCGTCCCGAACACCTGAGAGTGGCGGTCTCTCCAGTGAAGAACAGGGGCCAGTTAGGCTGCAGAGTCAGTACATTCTTTGGACTCCCTGTACAAACAGTGCATGCACTACGTCAGTACATGTGTTTAAATACTCATGACATGTTTATAGTGTCCTGATTAATGCTGTGGCTTTATTATTTTAGAACAGTAATGAACTGATTCTAATTGGGATCTCTGTATCACCCCCTACTGTAGGACATGCCTCGAGCCTCACAGAATAATATTTCTACATTACCGTCCACATATGCAGTCAAATTAATCACATCATAATGCTGTGAGACAGTCTTATTGTGAAGCATGACATTCTGTTATCAATCATAAGTTTCACTAAACTGTCTGAATAAGGTTTTTCTCTGATAAATTATCAGGTAACAGAAGGTGGGGTTTGTTTTAAAATCTAGTAACACTCACCCAGTCTTGTCATTAGACTCAGCACTGTAAACAAAAACAAAAAAAAGACAGGAATCATTGACATCATCATCGAATTGGCCAATGAAATGCAATAAGTGCAAGAAAAATACAAAACCATAAATATGTTCCAAATAAAGTCTAAATACATCCTCACCATTGCTGTTTCATTTCAAGATGCAGTACTTTGCAGTCCATGCAGTACTTTGGAAGTTGGATAAACTCAGGTCCACCAGTCAGTGTCTGAGTTTGGCAATGATCAGTTTGAATGGAGCGTATATCTGTTTGTGTGAACATATTTGAAGCCTGTACATGTTCTGTGCAAAAATACACTGAAAGTTCTGGTTTAAAAGCCAGTTACATATCACCACTGTTATATTATTAAGTACAATTGTTTTACCTTTTATCGTGGAATTCTTTGTTTTATTATTTTATTTGTAGCACAATATGCTACATTGGTAACTTTTGCGATTAATTATTTATATTTTTTATTTTACTGCTAGAGTGCATTGATGCACACCAACCTTATTATTCTAATTGCAAATAGCTGCTTGTACATATTTTTTTGTAAAATTTCCCACTTTCCCACCTGCCAAGAGACTACTGATGAAATTTGGTTATCAAGCTAATTCTTGGGCAGTTACTAACTGTCCAATGTCTCTTTCAAATAACAAATAAATAAGATTGTATTTCTTCTTGCACAAACTATTGTTAGTAGGTATGTTATCTTCTGAAGCAAAAGCTTACTTCTTCACTCATACTTTTCTTCTTTTCCCATAACGCAGGTCATTCCAATGCAGCCCAAACGCTGTAGAGCATTTTAGTATTAGTGAGGTCAAATCATTCTTATTTATTTAAGCATAATTTAACAAATGTGTTGTTGTTGTTTATTTTTCTTCAATCAAATGCAAATTTCACCACAAAATCATAGTTGTCTGTAAAAAACCTTTACATTAAAAAACTGATTCAGCAGTACTCAAAGATCAATGTGACCCCTCTGTTTGCCTGCATGATTCAAGAGGAAGTTTAGTGCTTCAACTTCAGTGATCAAAACCCCTGGGCTATTATATATATTGTACAGCACCTCTAATGCATTCTTTTCTTATCTGCTTGTGTGAACAGCAAGTTGTGAAAAAATTCTCACAGACACTCCCACCCTTCTACTTCATCACTGCTTTACCATCCGCTTTCCTGTAACTAAAATCAACTAAATTTAAATATATATCTGCAGAAGATCACACTTACATTTCCTGTATTCTGACAAATAGCCACCAACAACAGAAGCCAGAAAACCCACAGGCACTCACAGTGCCAAACAGAGAATAAACTATCCAAACTTGTATGTGAGTTGTGTAGGCTACATACAACTCTAAGTACCTGTACTGCAGTTGATGACAGACGAATCCTGTGATGAGCTGTGAAGGAGAACCCTAAAACTATGGTCAGTGATGTCACCAGCAGTCTCCAGAGGGCAGGGGTAAAAATCTAGCAAGCTTCCAAATGCAGAAGACTCTGAGAGCAGAATTATAAAGGCTAAACAGCAAAATTCAAAACCTCACATCAACATCAAGAATAGAAATGCCAGACTAGAATTTGCCAAAAAAAATACAGAAACAAGCCAGAAGAGTTTTGAAACAGTTTTATGAACAGATGAGACAAAAAAATAAAAAATAAAAACCAAAGCAATGGAAAGCTGAAAGTGTGGAGAAAGAACTTCTACTTTTTAATTTGTTTGTTTTTTTACTTTTACACAGCTGAAAATAGGGGGACTCAACACAAAGACAGCAGTTTCTGTGAAATGGTAACACACATACCATGATATTAAAAGCTGACTGTACTTTTGTCTCATATTCATATCCAATTACCGCAAGCACAGAGCAAAAATAACCAATTTCCCGCTACCATTATAACACTTTTGGGGGGTTCTGTTTGTGAGAGCAAAAATAAGGAAGTAGGTCCTGCACAGCAAACCAGCTTCATGTTTTCTTCTCTTTTTTTTATAAACTAAAGAAAAAGTGCAGAACTTCACTCGTTATCACAGGGAATCAGAGAGACTTTAGGGCAGCACCTTGCTTAAATGCACTGGTCCTCTGTGAAATGAAACACTGCATGGTCTAAAAAACCTGACTGTGCCAGAGCTGACTGTGAATGCTGGACCCGCAGGACAGCTCACAATTGGCTAGAGTGAAGCCCTGGGTGTATATGATTGGCTACTGTGCTGTCCAGAGGCTGTAGTGTGGTCCACAGAAAGGTGGCTTCAGTTTGTGAGGAGTACCGTCCCATCACAACATAGCAGCTCCTCTGATTGGTCAAACTCAATAGTCAAGCAGCAGGCTGGTTGCATTCATTTGAAAAGATGGGGATGCTTGTCTGTGCACTAAAAAACGTACACAAGATTGAGGTGCTAGTCTGTGTGCTTACGAACTTACACAGGATGGGGTGCTTGTCTGTGGTCCTTTAAACTTACAGTGCATGTCCCTCTGACATTTACTTGAAAATAGAAGCTATTGTAAAATCATTTGGCCAGTAGGTGGGGCCCTTGAGCAATGAAATAATTCATTGAGTTAATAAATAAATAAATAAATAAATAAATAAATAAATAAATAAATAAATAAATAAATAAATAAATACTTCACTAATTTGGCTCCTGCCTAATCATTAGGGTACGCTCTAGTATACAGAATTTTCTACTATCCGGCACCACTGATTCCCTGATGGTGATGGAGAGTAGAGGTTCTACTATAATGACCTCTGCAAAAACAATGCCCAACAATGCCCAGTCAAAGCCCAACATCTGGCCACCATGCTCCGTCAGCTCAGAGACAGTCTAACTGGCTCCACCCTTCTTGCTCATGCGGACTTCATGGCTGCTTGGCCACAGAGTCATTTGTGTTCTGTCTGATTCTCCAGGCTTGGGAGCTGATTGGCTGCAGCAGAAGAGCTGTGTTAGGTCATAGCTAAGGACCACTATGTGGGAAACTGAAGAGCAAATAGATAGAGGGGGCGGAGTTACTGCACTCTGAGCTCTGAATAAACTAAAGACTTCTCATGAAACTGCTGCACTTCCTGTTCCAACTTCCCACAGCGCCTCCAGCCTGGTCCGCGGTTTTGCCAACGCCGCTGTACACTCTGGCTTCAAGGCTATGGCTTCTCCCCCCGACTGCCGCCAGATAAGCCCCTCGTCCAGGTTACAAGCACAACCAATCACAACACTGACACCACACAAAGGTGCTGTACTAAAGGTTAAAAGTATCTCGAGACACAACACAGACCTGGCCACCAAGAATAAACCAAAATAAAATTAACTGGCACACAAGGAATCTCCCCCCCGTCCCACAACCCTGAGGGAATCTCTTTATCCTCACCGATCCTACATGCACCTTTAATTTTATACCCATTCTGCTCAACTAATTCTCTCAATGAACACCAGAGATCTCCCACCTCTCTGGCAGTCTACAAATGATTCTGTTCTGCCCCCTAAAAAGGGGAGGCCACTAAACAAACAAATGAACAACACTGATTAATAAACTTAACTTAGACAATAACTTCATACCAACCACTCTTTGTTTTTATGTTTAAGTCTCTATACCGGAGTGAGATATCCTGCAGGGTGTTAATGCTGATGCTGTACTCATCTGTGACCAGGCGAGGTCAGCAGAGGCCATGTTTCACGGTCAGCCAAAACAGCAACTTTAAAAAATGGGCAAGAGCAAGCCTGAGCCTCCCAATATACAGCAAGTAATGTAAAAAGACTGAAAAAGTGATGATAAAATGGGTTATACTAGCCTGGTATCAACAGTTAATGACGGGCTAAATAGGAATCTGTTAAAGCAAATAATCACAGAGTTTGTACAGATTATGGCCTGAGGTATTAAATTAGCTGAGAAAATTAACAGCCTGTGTTTATTAAAATGCGGTGCAGAAAATCAAGGTCATCCATCCAGGCCCCCAAGTAGTGTCATAACAGGGATTTTGACCAGGAGAGGTTCAGCTCTGGAGACAAATGCAGTGTGAATATTCCCTTTCCTCTGACATTATGCTTAAATCACCCAATCCTCCTGCTGTTTTTCTCATCTGTGTCACTCCCTGGAGCTCCTGCCTCTTCCCACCCTCCTTTATTATGTTCTTTTCCTCTTCTTTTTCTTCTCTTCTTCCACTTCCCTCTGGATCTTCTCTGATGTCTCTCTCATGCTGCTGGAGCCTCCTCTGTTCCTCTCCTCCTCCATGATGTCAGTCGTCTGCAGGAGCTGTGTGATCTGAGTGTGGTCAGCCCTGTTCTTATTGCTTAACATGTGACGTCCGCCATGACACTGACCAATGAGCACCTGAAGCTCACAGCCATGCTGCACAAACGTCTCTACACATCTCCTTTCCCATCTGTGTCCATGTGTGAGCAATAACTGTTCTCACATACCATTGTTTTACTTTTAATAAACACTGAATTCCACTCGCTTTGTTGCCATGTACAATGAAACTCCAAAAGCTTAAAATTATTTGATTTTTTTTATTTTTAATAGCAGGAGTCACAAATACGGAATTATTGGACTGATCTCAGTAGTTTGGTAAATGTAGTGAATGTATTGACTACACTATAGAGTTTTCTGGTCTGTTAAACAGAAATGTAAACCGTTTCAGCAGTAAAGGGCTTTGATTGTGTTGTACAGGGGTGGGGTTCATATGCCTGCCATGGTGTGGGTGTGGTCTTAATCACAGGAGGCCAGATGGATGTGAATGCCTCCTTAAGGGTCTCTAAACAGCACAAACAATCATCTAATAATCTAGGAGGCCTTCTTCATGAGGTGCTCCAGATATTTCTCCTGAGACATGGCCATCCGTCTCTTCGGCTCAAGGACATCGCTTGCTGCTTTGCTTTGAATATGAGGGAAAAGAGGGGTAATTAATGTTCTGTCATGATCTGAGATACCAATTTAAAAAACAACTGATAGTGTCCTTCTTACCAAGTTTTACCTGTTTGATCTGAAGAACTGCAACCTGGAGAAAGACAAGTGACAGTCAGGAAAAGATCTGACAGGTGAGGCAAGTATTCATTGCCAGAACACGCGCGCACACACACACACACACACACACACACACGCACACACATACACAGACGGATCTTCCTGCCGACCTCCATTTCAGCCTCTCACCTCACACTCCTCGATTTGACGCTGCAGATCAGACAACAGTTTTAGTGAGTCCCTGTACTTGACCTCATAGTCACATATCTGCAATGAAATAGGAGATAGGAGATCATGGAGATTAAAGGTGTTCCTAAGACCCACACATATGGATGCAATCCTATAATAGGAGACAGACCTGACTGTAGAGAGGGTAGAGTGGAGCATTGGTACTCGCTGGATGTGCTCACCTGGGTCTGGTGCAGCTGCTCAGTCTTGAACAGCTTAAGGAGCAGAGCCTGGATCTCCTTCTTCACACGCTGCTCGTGCTCGCTCCTCTCCTCCATCACTCTTTCCAGCTTCGCTCTCCAGTCCTGCTCAAGCTGCCCCAGCTTCCTGCAGCACGGAGCACACAGGCTTCAGTCTTACACTGTGCTGGAGCCAGCAGTAACTCATGTGCTTTTTATAAACTGGCTCACAGCACATGGAGGTATGCACCACGTGACACTTATCTATCCTGTACAGGATTCCAGCACGTTAAAAAATAATCAAAAGCTTCATCATTCAAATACAATTTAAGCTTTCTGTTAAGTGTCTGTCCATTGTTAACTCAGATTCAGTTACTTCTAAAATTAGTATCAATACTATTCCCTTATCTCTTCAATGACTGTTACTTGGAATAAGACACAAGCCCTGAAATGGGTGGAGCTATTATGAGTTATTAACAGCTGATAAAACGGATCCAGTCAAAGTGGTCTGCTATGGAGACCAAACTTGATAGATTGGTTCATATCAATGTCAATGACTAACACGGTAGTCCCACCTATAATGGAGTTCATGAAGCCTCACTCTCCCATTGCCATGGTTACCTTATTTAGATGTCATATTTGGTTTCCCTTAACAAAGTCTTGCTTGGTACTCACTGCTGTAGAGCCATCTCTTTCTCTTGAAATGTCTTCTTAAATTCCTCCTGCTCCAGATCGGCACTTTTTATTATTTTCCCTCCCTCCTCCAGCATCAAGTCAAGTGCATCTCTCTCTTCACACATATTCATGCATCTCCTTTGCAGCTCTCTGATGCTTGCCTTTATGAAATATAAAATCACGTAAATACACATTTCTAATATAAGCTGTTGTACAAACAGCAGTGCACTACTTCAGCCATAGATTCCATTAAAGCTTCACATTCTGAAAGTAACTGAAATTAATCACACTCATCTACAGTATGACAGTATCGAGCAGTATTCATACAATTCTGGGAAATTTGCCAATTACTAATTTCTGTTTCTCACCTTCAGATTCTAGTTATTAACGATGGGAGGAAGAAAGCATTCTTTTGATTCTTCTAATTTTTTCTTTAGTGTCTCTAATCTAAAATGAACAAACACATGGATTATGACAAATACAAGCTCTCCTGAGGCAAATACTTTACATGTGCATAAAATTCATCTGAAGCTTACTTTTTTATTCAGGGCTGAAATTTTCACATGACTCTCATCCTTTTGTTGAGCAAACTGCTCCAAAAGTTGCTTGTTGGTCACTAAGAAATCAAAATAAAAAGGAAGCGGGTGTCTGGGTGGGGCTAGCAGGGGTTGAGGCGGGGCTAGTGGGTGTTTGGGCGGGGCTAGCGGGTGTCAGACCGGGGCTGCTCGTGGGCGGAGCCTCGTCCTCTGGGATGTGGATGTAGAGCTCAACCTGCTGAGGGCGGGGCCTGCCCGGCCCTATGCTGGGGCCCAGGAACTTGTGGCTCTTGAGCTGGACACTGAGCTGCCTCTTCTCCTCCTGCAGCACGGAGATCTTCACCTGCAGCACGGGGATGGTCTTCACCTGCTCCTCCAGCTCGCGGATCTTCCGCAAGGCCAGCGCCATCTGCTCGCGCATGTGATGCAGGTGGGCGGGGCTGGGCGAGATGGGCGTGGACAGGCCCGAGGAGCCGCCGCCCGGCCCCGCCCCCTGGGCGCGGCTGAGCGCCAGCCCGTGCGCGCTGGACAGGGAGGTGTTGGATCCCGCCACGCTGTTTCGCATGCTGCCCAGGTTGGAGAGCTTGCGCCCCTCCCTCTCCCGCTCCCTCTCCTCCTCCAGCCTCCGCCGCGCGTCCAGCAGCGTCTTCTCCACCCGCGCCGCGCTCACGCCGAACGCCGCGCCCGCCGCCGAGGGCCGGGCGCCGTGGTAACCGGGCACGCAGCAGGAGTAGGACGACTGGCGGCTGTCGGCGCTGGCGTTGGAGCAGAGCGACTCGGTGGAGGTCCACCAGGACCCCGTGTAGCCGTATCCGCCGCGCGGCAGCGAGCCGAAGCGCGGTCGCCGTGGCACCGGCGCCCTCCGGACGGTGTTGCCCTTCTCGATGTCGTTCACGTACTTCAGGAAGTCCAGGTCCAGCCGGTAGCCGTACGGGGTCTCCACTGAATACGGCACGTTCTCTTTGCCCAGGAAGGAGGGGCCGGGGGCGGGGTTAGACTTCCCTGTGGGAGAGAGTGGAGCATTGGGAAAAATACAGGGCAGAGCAGTAGGAATATTATTGAGGGGGTGTTGGGGGGCGGTGGCATTAGAAATAACAGTGGCAGTTGATGTACCTGGGAAGTTGGAATCCATCTGCAGCACCTGGGCCATGTTGAGCGTCTGTGATGGCCAGTCACTTCCTCGCCTGTAAAATCTTACCTGGAAAACAGAAACACAATCCCTTTAGAAACACTGCAACAGTACCTGACAGAAGCACACATTCACCAACAGTACTACACACAGTCAGTTTCAGTGTAATACACTAATCTACAGTATTAAATACAGAGCCAGTCAGTGTAAAGCACTCACTAACAGTGTTAAACACACACCAACAGCCTTACACACTGTGCGACTAGCGCATTCAGAAAGAGTTTCACCCAGAAACACAGTCACTTACAGTAAGGCAGCAGGGCAGCAGAGTGACATCATACTCATGGAATCTGGGGTGAGCAGGAGTGTGGGACAGAGGGATAGAGGGAGGAGGAGGAGTGTGAGATAATGTGGAAAGAGAATCCGAGTGCGAAAGGGGGGTGGGGTGGGGCCGGCCGTGGTCGGGGTGGGAGGCCTGGTAACGTCCTCAGCTCCCTCCTTCCAAAAAGTCAGCAGCTTTCACATGGCGACCCGAGCCCAGAGACCGAAGGCAATCGGGCTTCGCCCCGTCTTCTGTAAACAGCTCTGTCTGTCCCAGGGAGCCCTCGCCAGACACCCATTACAGCCACTTAAAGGCCGTCCCAGAACCAAAGCTTTAAATCCTACCCCCCACTTACAGGGGGCTTTGTATGAGGGGGATGGGGGGGATTAGGACTAGCCCTAAGGCATGGGGGGAGGAGGGGGGTACAGGGAGGGGGGGGGGGTGAAGGAGGGAATAATGCAGTGTGGGGATTTCACAGTGTTTGGTAAAGTAATGGATACGTTCTCCCCGCATGCCTGTTCAAAACGAAGGCCAAAGACTCTCTCTCTCTCCAAGCGGATATGAGATGAATTTGTTTTATATTAGCTGTAATAAATCCCTCATTAAAGAACAGATCCAAACTGCCCTGAGAATTACAAGCTTTTATGATCTTCTTTCCCTTTCCAAAAAAAAAGAAAAAGAAATTGGGCAAGGTTTTCGAGTTTGAGACAGCAAAAACACTTCACGTGAAAAAAAAGAACTGATAACTACTTTTGAATATATTATGAATATATTTTTGAATATATAAAATTTCTTTGCTTCTCAGCCAGTTCTACTTTTGCCATATTGTTCCTATGTTCTCCACCATGACTGAAAAACAAAATCTTTTTTTAAAAAAATCAGATTTTCATGTTCTTTGATGCATTGTGTAAAAAGGTCAATTAAAACCATGTGTTTTCTGGGCTGAATTAACCCTTTGAAGAGCATTCTAGAACTAGGTTACCAGGATAACAGTGATTGTTACATCAGTGTTATAATGTCTAGTTAAAAACATTCTGATCACACGTGTGATCTTATGCCTTAAAAGGTTGAAACCAGCTGCTAAATTTGTCTTAAAGAAACAAGAATCAGCACACAAGAACAGACTGTCTCCCCAGAGTCCCCATGCCCACATTTTTAAAGTTCAGGGTGTAAAGAAGTCAGGATCAGCTGGACAGAGTGAGGTGAAGCAAGCGAGGTGCACCTCTGTCCCACGTACTTCTGTAATAAACTTTTAGGGTACCCCCCACTCCCACATAATGATCGGCTAAAGAGTCCACAAATCTCCCTCCAAAGCAAAAAAAAAGGGCAATGTGGCCCCCTGGGACGGCAGTTTAAGATCCCTGATTATACGCCAAACACACGTCAACCCGAAAGACTTTCAACAGTCAACCGGTCACCTACTCAAGACACAGAGGCTTCCCCTGAATACATTGCAAATGAGGGGAAGTAAGTGGCACCTGATTTTGAGCCTCTGAAGTGCTTCCTGTGTGTGTGTGTGTGTTACCCCTTTGGAGAGGTTACTGGGAAGCTGGGGTGCCAGTTTAGCCTGGAATGCAGATGATTCAGGTCTCAGTGACACAGAAGGAAGCTCTATCAGTGGGGACGCTAACGACGCCAGGGACCGCGGCACTTATTTCTTTCTGTAAAAATCCTCTCTTTAAGAAGGACAGCCGAGGGTAGAGTGTTTACATCTGCGTTTGTGCGGGTGGGTGGAGAACAGCTGATAAGAAACAATTAATGTCTGCATTTCCGCTGAGCAACCCGCCATCACAGCTGTGGCAGGTGAGTGCCACCCCTCCTGGCTTGAAACACACGCACGGGAGACAACTGCTTTTGTTCGTAGCACTTTCGTGCTCTTTTATTAAAGCTCTCGGCTTTTGTTACAATAATCACGATACAGAGGTTCCATAGCGGTCTTTTCACCGGCGCTCCTCTCCCCTCCGGCTTCCGGTCTCGCTTTTAAAAACCCAAGGCTCACTGTTGAAAGCAATCAGAGGTAATCAGCGCAATTAAACAATTGACAATTATCGGCGCTGATTACCTCCACCTGTCAGTTGTGGCGAAGGATCCGAGAGCCGCTCCTCTCACACTCTCTCTCTCTCTGCAGCCGACGCTCAAACCACGCCCACCCCACCACAACAGCTTTCAGCAGTAGCACTGATCCAGTGCTTCACCGTTCATAGCACAAACTCACTCTCATGCACATGTGTGCGTGCATGCACACATACACACACACTCACACACACAAACTCACATACACACACTCACACAAACACACACACTCACACACACACGCATACTTGTTTATATTCAGTCGTGGGGACGCAAGTACTGACAGTGACTTGTGGGGACTCCCTGTTCCACACATGTCACAGAGTTTAAAAAAATCAAGCATGTTCTAATGCTGTTTCTAAGTACAAATACCACTTGAAATTTTCAGTAGGACCTAAATAAAGCAAATTGACATTTCGCTGCCTCCTGAGGACTAGAAATTTCAGGTATGAAATCATACTGAGGACCATCTGAAACACAGTGTTTTCAGGTACAACATCATACCGAGGACAATCTGAAACACGGTGTTTTCAGGTATAACATCATACCGAGGACAATCTGAAACACTGTGTTTTCAGGTATAACATCACACCGAGGACAATCTGAAACACAGTGTCTTCAGGTATAACATCATACCGAGGACAACCTGAAACACTGTGTTTTCAGGTATAACATCATACCGAGGACAATCTGAAACACGGTGTTTTCAGGTATAACATCATACCGAGGACAATCTGAAACACAGTGTCTTCAGGTATAACATACTGAGGACCATCTGAAACAGAAAATGTTTGGTCTTGTTATCCTAAGGACATGGGTGTATTCACTTTAAAATTGATCTTACAATACCAAAGGTAACAACTGACAACTGTTGTAATACTGTACATTTAAACAGATACTGTACTTTGTACATTTTAGAGAACTGCACTTCAGTACACTAATAAAATTATGTGACCGAGGCACCAAAATACTGTCATTTAAATGATTTCAAAACCTTCCACACATCCAAAAACTACAAAACTTTAATTTCTGGAAAGGATCCACACAGACATTGTGTACAGAAAAAATAAAGCCTCCATGTTGCTTGATGTAGTGTGGCAGCCAGCAATTGATTTAACCACAGACTCCCATTCAAATGCATGTCATGACCTAAGACCTAGACCAAAAAGCAAAACAAGCTGCACTCAATGAAATTCATATCAGTAATGTTGCCTGTTTATACTTTTGTGCATGTAAAACTGTAGCTCCTTAGGAATTTTTTCCCTATGGATGTCTACATTACCTATTAGAAATGTTTGAAGGCATATCTCTGAAAACCTATTCTGGTCACCTTATTTTAACATTTTTCACACACCCATTATCTAGTAAATTATCATATTCTCCTAATAGCAAAAATAGCTGGTTGGAGGACTAGCCGTTTAACTGTGAATCTATAAACGGGTGCACAATACACACATGACCTTCTGTATATACATAAGGGATTAAAAAATGAAAACATCAGGAGCAAAAATGTCTGGAAATAATTTATTTCCCCCAAAAAGGAACATTAACAAGTGTAACCCAAAGGTACATTACACATGTAGAACATGTAAATGCTAGTACATGTAGCATTTCTGAAAAGGAGCAGTGCATGTAACAGGACTGAAACAAAATAGGTGTACATTCTCAAATACCCCCTCTTTGTTTCTGGAGATCTCAAATGAATGTACTTAATGTACCAACATTAAACCAATGTTACACTTAACACTAGCTCTTCAGGATAGAAACCAACCAATTGTTAAATGTAACTCAAAATTGCTAAAGACAATGTCATAGCACGCAACACGTTGAACTTGTTACCTTCTCAAACGTTCAGTGTTCAAAATAAATGCACCGACTTTGGTGTCTTAGGATTTAATCTTTTCTCTGTAATGCCGTTATGCGGTTTTTAATGTAGAATTTAACAGCTAGCCAATTTCTATCCTTAAGAGATAGTGGCTCAGCCTTGATGCAAGCCTCGCATGCATCCTTTCCTGGGACCCGATATGTTTGGATGTAGTGCATCAAGTGTTTTTTTTCCACAGCGCGGACTTCCGGTCTGACCCAGCTCTTCCTTTCTTCTGCACTCCTTTACCTAAGTAAAGATATTTAAGTTATTTGAAAGAAAACAACTCAAATCAAAAATATGTATTCTTGTAAACCGAGACATTACCTTTACTGGTATACTCTAAAGCACATACTCTGAAGCATGCACTGGAGTGTGCCCTCGAGAGCATGGGAGTACAAAGCATAGAAGCAGTGCCTGAAATGGTCTGGTACTCACCGGTACTGAGTACCGGCACTTCCTATTTTGTGTCGACATGAGTACCCTTACTTCTTATTGTGTATTACAATACTCTTGCCACGGCATTACAACTCATGTCATGCAACTGCTGAATTAGGGTACTGGCACCTTTTTTGGTCCAATTCAGGCACTGCATAGAAGTATGTGGTTTGAGACACAACTACTGTCTTTTTCATTCTTGACTCTCAGCAACCCAATGTTGACACCCTATTAAACACCTAAGCTACCACCTGGCAACTATCTAGCAACACCACAGCAACCGCCTAGTACCCCTATCAACACCCTAGCAACCACATAGCAACACTTCACAAACCACCTAACAACCACTTAGTAACCCATAGCAACCACTTAGTAACCCTCATTTATCAAAAGAACGTAGAAACTCGTGCAGATCCGACCGCAAATATCATCTTATGCTAGGGTTCAGGTGTGATTCATGAAACTTCCGTATCTCGCCTATCACAGCGTAAGAATAATCGGGCGTTGATAAATGTCGTGGCAGATACCACGCCCCTATATATTCTCAATTTAGAGGCCTCGCCTCTAGAGTTTACGACACGGAGATGCATAATACGGCCAAGAAGAGACACTTCTCAGACTTAGAAATTGAGTTTAGTAAGGGATAATGTAGGCTACAGCGAGCCGATCATAATTGCGAAATAAACTTATGACCGGCTCGCTGTACATGATCCTGCTTATTACACGACTACTTACTAAATAAATCAATAATTCGAAACAAAATATTGATTTAAAAGATGATTTTATTGATTTAAAAATAATAGCCTATTTCGTTAGATTCGAACTTCGCAACGGTCTGTTTTTCATAGCAGCGGTGATAATTCATAAATTCACACCCCTAATTGACCGGTCAGAATCGATTATTTAACAAAGCCGTGTAATAAACAAATTAATTATATTTGGCAGGCTGAAAAGTGGCATCAAAGGACGTCAGAAAATGCAGTGTGGAAAGAAATTATTCTCAACCCAGAACGTGCACTTTTCGCCACATAAATGAACTATACATATCGTAACTAATGTAATTAGCCTATATACATTTTATAAAATTAGTTAGGCTATGTAACACAACGAACAACTGTAAAATTATATTGTTCATTCCCCTATATAAATGTATTGTGGTGAGCTCGGGAAATAACAGGCGAGAAAGTCTGGGATTCCAAAACAACTGAAGCAAGCTCCGCTTTATTTGCCGCCTCCCAGGCAGCCAGTTACCACCACGTAAAAAGTGCTTTTGAGTTCGCTTACAATGAGCAGTAAAACTTTTTAAACACGACTACGCTGCAAACTATCACACTGGTCACGATCACATACTAACTATCTGTAGGCGATTATAAGAAATGCATGTAGCCTATTTTTCAACGCTAATTTTAACTGGCATCTAAGTATATGCAGCCACATATTCATCACTTTAAAATATGTAGCCTATGGCAAAATATTCTATTTGGTAGGCTAATGGCCTACATACTATTATATGAATATATAGGCTATACATATCACGAATGTATAAATTGAATATTCAAACCTCAGCTGGAGTTCAATTGTCGACAGCAACACGCAGCAGTGCCTACGTTCATTTTGGCATTCATAACGAATTATAGGCTAATAGTTGTCTACTCTAAGTAGGCTTATTCAGCCATGATGTCTGTTTATATGAATTTATAAGAATTCGTTAGTGTGCGTTGTTTTTATGCATTCTATTTTTTAAACGTCCCCCCGGTTTTTCCACAAATCGCACTCTGCATGTTCTAATAACAGTTGTCCGAGACAGATTTACTATGCTGCACCGCAAGTACACGGTGACTCGGACTTGCGTACACGAGCTGAGACTTGACGTGACATTTGATCATAGCCTCCGCTCACGTCCAAATTGATAAATGCCGAGCTTTGCGTGAAAATGACCGTACACCCAGTTTTCTGCCGTACGTTCGTTTGATAAATGAGGGCCAGTAACACTCTAGCAATCACCTAACACCGTAGCACTGCCATAGCAACCACCTAGAAACACCCCAGCAACCACTGTACACCACTGCAACCACCTAATACTGTGTTAATGCCTAGCAACCCCCAGAAACTACTTAGAAAGTAGTATTTACCAACTAGTAGTGCTCTAGTATCAGGATATTCTTTGATTTAAAAGATATTTATATTTTTGCATTTATATGTAATTGGAAAAAATCTTTGTTGGTATGATAATGAAACTTCAAGTGTTTCAGCTTTGCATTCAGCTAGCCCACACACATTCTTCAGGAAATTTACTTTTCTAGTTATACCTGTTACTTCTGTTTCGGGGGACTCGCATTCTTCCATCAGCTGACATATCACTCTGTACCTGTATTTGTTCTAAGAGGAACAAAATATAAATAAATCAACGGAATCCAACTATGGAAGATGTTAACAATAAAAAAACAGCTGTGGAAAATGACTGTCTGACATACCTTCTGGATCAATGTGGATCTGGTCCAAGTTTTTCCCTCGTTTTTTCTGCATGGAATGTATTTACATTAATAAGCATAGGCATCCGGTGGTGGGTTAAACTCATAAAATTGAATAGTAAAGTTGTCCACACAACACAACTATCTTCGGTGCTCGGGAAGCATCATTGCAAAACAAAGTTGACTGTGCGGGTCCATGTTTTTCCGACATCCGCGCTTGGAACGCTCTGACGTTTTACCAAGGAGTTCCCAACATGGAATTACATCATCCCCGAGGACTCGCGAACGCAGCTTATGTAGTATTTCGGATGCGCTTCTATTACGTTTATTAAGGAATCGTGAACGCGCTTCCCATTTACGATTGTTTGGGATTTATCAACATACGCACGAGGTAGGATTGAAACCAGGTGCCTCCGAATTTTGATAAATGCGGCGGAGGTTTTTTCCGCCTTTCGGTCGTGAGCATTTTAGGCGGAAATTTAAGCAATATTTACGAACTTATTGATAAATGAGGCCCTATGTGTTTTCAGCAGGTACTACTGCTGGTGACGAAACAGCCAAAATGGTAACTAAATGTACACATGGTTTTCAAATGCAACTCTGGTTTTACTGTTGGTCAGTTCGATATATTTGAGACTGGCAAGTCACTGCTGCTAGAAAACATTTCCCAAGAATTAGAAATCACAAGTCGGCACTTTAACTCCTTTGAACCCGGATGATGCCAATTGGCATCATAAAGTGCTCCCTTTAATCTCCGTCAAATAACTCTTATTCCTGAACGTAGGACCGTTTTTTTGTTATGTAGTTAACTATTAAGATAATAGTATAAGTCAATGCTGATGTCAGAAACAACTGCAATGTTCATTGTGATTTTAAGTCCATTATGGTTTTTCTCTCGGTAATATTCGATTGGTTTTTAGTCCCCTTATGGGTCCCCACGAGATTCACCAAGAGAGTGTGTATGACAGATTTCATTGTCAAGCTTCTTGCAATCAGTGAGGTAGTTGGTGACACAAGGTTTCTGGTTTACCGTCACGGGGACCTGGTGAAGTGGCACAGGATGACACCTTGTTCTTAGTTTCACATGAAGTCACGGCGTCCTTCAGCTTGCCATGTAGAACTGTGCCAGAGTCACAGATCTCATCTTCATCCAACATATCAGCAACAAGCGTAGCCTCACCAGTTATCTGCAAATATTTCATAAAAACAGTCAGTACAAAGTGCACACACTTAACTTCAGTCACTTTCCGTGGAATTGACATTAATAAACCACAATACACACCCGCCTTTACATTTTACCACCAAAGCTTACCTGGTCAATCAGAAGTGGGCTACAGCTGGAGGTCATTTCAGTGTCCACAGTGTCTGTTCCAGTAGGTATGGCCACAGCAGTGACCTGCAAAGATTATTTAACATCACATATACAGATAAAGTGCTTTAAATGAATATTTAATGGAGAATACAGTGACTTTCAAGTTTTCTCTCTCCAAAACCAGTCAACAAAAGAAATAGACTGTTCATTGTGATTTTAAGTCCATTATGGTTTTTCTCTTGGTAATATTCGATTGGTTTTTAGTCCCCTTATGGGTCCCCACGAGATTCACCAAGAGAGTGTGTATGACAGATTTCACTGTCAAGCTTCTTGCAATCAGTGAGGTAGTTGGTCACACAAGGTTTCTGGTTTACCGTCACGGGGACCTGGTGAAGTGGCATATTCTCAATTAACTGTTGAACCATTTTCTTCTATGAAGACATGTAACTGTACGATTAGACATCTTAAACATTAAAAAAATAAAGAAATAGCCCTCACCGTTTAAAAATTTGAATAATAAGGCTATAACCTAGTCTTCAAATGGATACACAGGTGGTTACAGGATGCACTTCACCTGGTCCTTGACCATGACATTATACTGCCAAATCATTTGATATCAATATACCTACATCCTGTAACCACCTACATATCACATTACCAACTGTTAACTTCAGTAACTTTCTGTGATAAACCACAACACACCCTCCTTTCTATTTTACCAACAAAGCTTACCTGGTCAATCAGATGTGGACTTGAGCTGGAGGCCATTTCAGTGTCCACAGTGTCTGTTCCAAAGTTTACCAGAAAAAATATATTAGTTTATTGACTTGAAATTCTCCCATATTTTATCATATTTCACGGATTGCACAAACACATGCAGTATTTGTAATTTAGCTTAACAGCTAACGTGACCTCATATCTGCAGATGTTTGCTCGCAAGCTAGCTAGCTAGTAATGTTATTAATCTAACTTGTAGCTAGTAACATTAGCTAATGGTACGCATATTACAAAAATCTTGGGCACCCTACTTAACGTAAAAACAACCTCATATGCATATATGTATATTTGTTCAACATATTGTTCAACTTGTCCTATATTTTAACATATTCCACCAATTTCACAAACAAACAGTACTTTCAGTAGCTAACTTCTATGGGGAGCTCATGTCAACAGCAGAACGTTCAATAGCAAGCTAGCTCTAAAATACAGCTGAACAAGAAGAATTGATGGTAGCCACATTATAATAAATCCTGAGCAGAATCCAAGCCTATATAGCTATTTTTTATAAATAAAGGCTAAGCTACCTTTTCCTTGCTGTTTGTATTTAAGATTAGCTAGCTCAAAATTGCTGGCATTTTAGACATCCCATCTGCAACTGGCTAGCCAGCCACTTGTAGCTAGCTAAATGTAGCTAGCTAGAAAGCTACCATGCATTTTAATTTGTTATAACTTATAACATATTTTTCGGATTGCACAAGCACATAGCTTGTAGCAACTCGTAGCTACTAGCTACATTTACTCTAAAAGTAGCTTACACTACCTCTGGTGAGCTAATGGCAATTGCAGAAAGTTCGCTAACTAGCTAGCTAGCTAGCGATATTTAACCTAGCTAACTAGCCAGGTCTAAAACACATATTAACAATATATATTAATATATATTAACAATATTTTATTAATGGTAGCCATATCATGAAGTCTTACCTTTTTCCTTGTTATTTGTTCAGCTGAACTTCAAGTGGAGCTCGATTTTTGCACACTGCAGCTCCTTGGGTAGGCGTGTCTACGGGGACTGGCTTTTATAGTATGACGTAAACGAACGAGGTGACCAATCAATCGTAGGCGTGTGCTTATGCTTGCAATACCACCCCCTACCTCTAAGCTAAAAGTGCTTAATCATTCTCAAAAATTCGGTTTACACACTCACACACCAAATTGGGAATTGGTCAATCATGGGGACTACTGAGATTTTTTGAGCTAGCATATTAGCATGGTCTCCTGCATCATCTGTAATGGCCAGTTTCGTGGGGACGCAGTTTTGGGTCCCCACAATATTTTTGGTCCCCATCGCGTGAGTGTGCAAACAGGTCTTCGTCCCCAGCATGATATAAAAACAAGTGCACGCAAACTCACACACACACACACACACACTCACACACACCCACACATGCACACACACACACACACACACTCACACACACAAACTCACACACACACACACACAAACTCACACACACACACACACACACACACACTCACACTCATACTCACACACACACACACACACACTCACACTCATACTCACACACACACACACTCACACACGCAGACAAACTCACACACACACACTCACACACACACTCACACTCACACACACACACACACACACACATTCTTATGAACAAACAGAATCACACACATCTTCTCACGCACAGTCACATGTAAAAAGCCCTCAATGTCCAAAGCATCACCACAACCAAAGTAACTGATACTCCAACCATCACCCCCCCTCCTCCCCAATATAACCCTAATGACTAACACCCCCCCGCTGGCACCCATATGACTAACACCCCCACAATCAACCGAATAATGCACATAGATGCCCACAAACCTACTAGCCCCCACCTCATGCGAACTGGCAAATGCCCTCCACAACAAAACAAGCAACACAGTACTGCCCTATCACCACAACCCTAAATACTTATGACCCCTCCATGACCCTAATGACTTCCGACCCCGTAACAGCCCTAATAACCAACACCCCCAACACAACCCAAAACCACTAACAATTTAAACACATCCAAAATAACTAACACACCCCAAACCAGTCCAAATACTACCCCCCAAAACAACCACTAAAGCCACTAACATTTCAAACACATCCCAAAGAAGTAACAAACCCCAAAAAAGACAAAATACCACCCCCGCCCCCCCGCAACACAACCTATAGCCAGTAACATTTCAAACACATCCCAAAGAACTAACAAACCCCAAAAAAGACCAATAAACCCCCCCCCCCCCCCCCCCCCCCGCAACACAACCTAAACCCAGTAACATTTCAAACACATCCCAAAGAACTAACAAACCCCAAAAAAGACCAAATACCATCCCCCCCCCCGCAACACAACCTAAAGCCAGTAACATTTCAAACACATCCCAAATAACTACCACACCCTAAACCAGAAGTGTGTTCAAGTTCAGCGAACAAGGTGAACGTTTGCAAACTATTTCAAACTTTTTTCCGTTAGCTTTGTGTTCGCCGCGAACGTTTGCAAACATAAGCGAACGGTCTGAAAAGGTAGTTTGCAGAGAACAAAAATGGACGCTGGACTGAGGGAAATGTTCCCAGATGGGTATTTCAATTGAAGATGCCGTTAAGTGTGATCGTTTTTTTCAATAATGTTATTGCTAACGCTAGCCAATGTTATTATTGTTCGCTAACTAGCTATTGTTTTTTTATCATCGACGATCACAGAAGCGGCTGTGAGTACAAATGCCCTTATCGCCATGTCTGTTTATGTTTAATGCAAACAATTTGGAATGTTCGTAAAAAGCCGTTCAAATTGAACTGTTCAAAGAAAACATGTTTACCATGAACATTCGCCTCGGATCGCTGAACTTGAACACAACTCAGTCCAAATACTACCCCCAACAAAACCCAACTAAGACCTCAAAAACAACCAAAAACTAATAACACCTCCAGCGTAATTTAAATGTAACTCTTCCAATCCTTGCATCACAAAACCACAAACAACAGAAGCAACCCAACAGGATTTTAAGGCCATTTCTCAGCAGTAACCCAACAGGACTTTAAGGCCATTTCTCAGCAGTAACCCAACATGACTTTAAGGCTATTTCTCAGCAGTAACCCAACAGGACTTTAAGGACATTTCTCAGCAGTAACCAACAGGAATTTAAGGACATTTCTCAGCAGTACCCCAACAGGATTTAAGGCCATTTCTCAGCAGTAACCAAACAGGACTTTAAGCCTATTTCTCAGCAGTAACCCAACAGGACTTTAAGGACACTTCTCAGCACTAACCCAACAGGACTTTAAGGCCATTTCTCAGCAGTAACTCAACAGGAATTTAAGGACATTTCTCAGCAGTACCCCAACAGGACTTTAATGTCAGGACCTCTGCCTGAGTTTCTGTTGTGTTCCTGTTTCTTTAATTTGTTTCCCTTTTATTAGTTTTTTCCGTTTATTTTTTTTTTTTGCGTGTTTGCTTTTTCTGCTTGTGTGTGCGAGTGCATGGGGGGGGGTGCTTGGGTTTTCGTTTTAGGTTCCTGGTCCCCGCCCACACTCCGCCCCAGTCCTGCCTGCGCCTCATCATTCAATCAAGCCTCTGCCGCCGTCCCCACCTGCAACTCATCTGTTACTCATTTTCTGTTGCTATATATTTCTGTTAGCCCTTTAACCTGGGCCGAGATCGTGCCTCTGTACTTACTCAGTTGCCGTTTGAGCTTTTGCCCTGTTCTCTCGTGTACTCCCGGTTTTTTACTTCCTTGCCTGTTTGTTACTACGTTCGTTAGCCTGCCTGCTCTATTCTTAGCTTTCGGTATTTTTTACCCTCGCCTGTGCCCTCGACCTGATTTTTTGCTCCGTCTTCTGTACCTTTTGCCTTTTGGGTTTTGGAGTTCAGTTTTTTCCACCTGTGCCTGGTTTTGCCACCTCGAGACTGTTTTTCCTGTTTACCCTGTTTTGGTGTCAATAAATCGCCACTTTTTCACCTGAGCCTCTTGTCCGCGTTTGAGTCCCACCCCGGACCCTGACAGTACGATCTGGCCTGGATGGACTCAGCGGACTTGGGTCAGCTACAATCCGCGCTGGGACGGCAGGGAGCCTTGCTGGGCGAACACCAGCACCAGTTGGAGGCGGTGAAGCAGGCGCTGGATTCCTTCGCCCATACCATGACGGAGGTTACCACTCAACTACAGCGACTCCAGCAGACGCCAGC
Source organism: Anguilla japonica (assembly GCA_025169545.1). Taxonomy (NCBI): domain Eukaryota; kingdom Metazoa; phylum Chordata; class Actinopteri; order Anguilliformes; family Anguillidae; genus Anguilla; species Anguilla japonica. Next base: position 59,972,997 of record CM045884.1, read on the forward strand.
CAGCGCCCCGTCCCCACCAGCTACCTCCCCTAATCGGGGTTCGTTTGCCCTCCCAGCCCGAGAACCTCGCCTGTCGCCGCCGGAGCGCTATGCTGGGGAACCAGGTACATGCCGGTCGTTTCTAATTCAGTGCACCCTTATTTTCGACCAACAACCGTCCATTTTTCCTACCGAACGCGCTAAAGTCGCGTACGTGATCACCCTGCTATCAGGTCGGGCCAGGGAGTGGGGAACGGCGGTTTGGGAGGCTGGTGCTAACTTCTGCAATAATTACAGTTCGTTTGCGGAGGAGATGCGCAAGGTGTTCGACCGCTCCGTGCATGGGAGAGAGGCTGGTAGCCTAATGCTCCGGATACGCCAGGGGGGACGGTCGGTGTCGGACTATGCTATCGAGTTCCGCACTCTCGCCACCACTAGTGAGTGGGATGGGGTTGCCCGGTACGACGCCTTCCTTCATGGTCTAGCCGATCACATCAAGGATGAGATCGTTACCCGTGAGCTCCCCTCCGGCTTTGATGACCTGGTGGACCTGGCTATCCGAGTGGACAACCGGCTATCCCAACGGCGGCGGGAGAGAACCGTGAGTGCCCCCTTGTGGCCGTCCACAGAAGTTCGTTCACATGTCTCTCCGGTGTCTAGGTCCCCTCCTCGGCATGAGTCGGAGTCCATGCAGGTTGACCGCGCTCATCTGACCCCGGCAGAGAAGCAGAGGAGAATGAACAACAGGCTGTGCCTCTACTGTGGCCGGGCTGGGCACTTCATCGCCACGTGTGAGTTAAAAGGCAACGCTCACCAGTAGAACGGGGAGTACTGGTGAGCGTCACCTCTGTCCCGAGCTCCCCAGCCCTACGTACCCTGTTATCCGCCACTCTCTCCTGGGAGGGGCAGCGGCGGCCCGTCACCGTTCTGATCGATTCTGGCGCGGATGAGAGCTTCATCGACGCTTCTCTGGCTGCCCAGTGGAGACTGCCTGTCGTCGCCATGCCTACCCCGTTAAAGGCCAGCGCCCTCAACGGAGAGAGGTTAGCCACCATTACCCACGTCACAGCCCCGGTGAGTCTTCTCCTTTCTGGCAACCATGGCGAGGAGATCGTTCTGTACTTGTTTGACTCACCCCAGGTCCCGGTGGTGCTGGGCCACCCCTGGTTGGTAAAGCACAACCCGCACATTAATTGGTCTGAAAATTCTGTCATGGGATGGAGCACCTACTGCCACACCCACTGTCTCCGGTCTGCTCAGTGTTTCCTGCCCCCTGCTCCAGCGCCCCTGGAGGAGCACCTTGACCTGTCTACTGTTCCCCCCGAATATCAGGATCTACGGGCCGTGTTCAGCAAGGCCCGAGCGACCGCGCTGCCTCCGCATCGCCCGTACGACTGCTCCATCGAGCTGCTGCCTGGCACTTCTCCGCCCCGGGGCCGTCTCTACTCACTGTCTCCCCTAGAGGTCAAGGCGATGAACAAGTACATCGGTGAGTCTCTGGCTGCTGGAATCATTCGCCCCTCCTCCTCCCCCGCTGGCGCGGGGTTTTTTTTTGTGGGCAAGAGGGACGGCTCCCTGCGACCCTGCATTGACTACCGGGGGCTCAATGAAATTACCATCAAGAACCGCTACCCGTTGCCCCTCATGTCATCTGCGTTTGAGCTCCTGCAGGGGGCGACCATTTTTTCTAAGCTGGACCTCCGCAGCGCCTACCATCTGGTCCGTATTCGGGAGGGAGACGAATGGAAGACCGCTTTTAATACTCCTACCGGGCACTATGAATACCTGGTCATGCCATTTGGCCTCACCAACGCTCCTGCCGTGTTCCAAGCGCTGGTGAACGACATCTTGCGGGACATGGTAAACCGTTTTGTGTTTGTTTACATTGATGACATTTTGATTTTTTCCAAGTCTATCCAGGAGCACGTGCAGCACGTCCGGCGGGTGCTACAACGGCTGTTAGAGAACCAGCTGTTTGTTAAGGCCGAGAAGTGTGCCTTCCACCAGGTGTCGGTCTCCTTCCTGGGGTTCATCGTTTCCGCCAGCGGCGTCCAGATGGACGAGGGCAAGGTCCGGGCGGTGTCGGAGTGGCCCGTTCCCAAGACGCGTAAAGACCTCCAGAGGTTCCTGGGGTTCGCCAACTTTTACCGAAGATTCGTGCGCGATTACAGCAAGGTCGCTGCCCCCCTCACTGCGCTCACTTCTACTGCGGTAAGGTTTCATTGGACCGAGATCGCTAGCCAGGCCTTTGACACGCTCAAGAGGCGGTTTACTGAAGCACCCATTCTGACCTCCGCGGACCCCACCCGCCAGTTCATTGTTGAGGTAGATGCCTCTGATGTGGGAGTAGGGGCGGTTCTGTCACAACGCTCTAGCCAGGATAACAAGCTTCACCCCTGTGCGTTCTTCTCCCACCGTCTCACTCCTGCAGAACAAAATTACAGCATTGGAGACCGCGAGCTGCTGGCAGTTAAGCTGGCCCTAGAGGAGTGGCGCCACTGGCTGGAGGGCGCCCAGATTCCCTTTCTGGTCTGGACGGATCATAAAAACTTGGAATACATCAGGAGGGCTAAGCGCCTCAACTCGCGCCAGGCCCGCTGGGCCTTATTTTTTGCCCGCTTCAACTTCACCCTGTCGTACAGGCCCGGCTCCAAGAACACCAAGCCTGATGCCCTCTCCCGCCTGTTCTGCACTGCTGAGGAGAACCCGGAGCAGGAGACCATCCTGCCCGCTAACTGCCTTGTGGCCGCAGTGGGGTGGGAGGTGGAGAGCGCAGTGCGCAGCGCCCAGCAGACGGAGCCCTCTCCGAGTAACGTGCCCACTAACTTGTTGTTTGTCCCCAAGTCTGTTCGTTCCCAGGTGTTTCAGTGGGGGCATTCCTCTCAGCTGACCTGCCACCCCGGGGTTAGGAGAACCCTGGCCTTCATCCAACAGCGGTTCTGGTGGCCTGCCATGGGGGAGGAGATTAGGCGCTTTGTCGCTGCCTGCCAGGTCTGCGCGCGCAACAAGTCCGCCAACACCCCTCCCGCTGGGCTGCTTCGCCCCCTGCCGGTCCCCAAGCGCCCATGGTCCCACCTCGCCTTGGATTTCGTGACGGGGCTTCCCCCCTCCAATGGTAACACTACCATCCTCACAGTAATTGATCGGTTTTCTAAGTCAGTACATTTTATTCCGTTAACCAAACTCCCTTCTGCCAAGGAAACGGCCGAACTCGTCACTAACCACGTCTTTCGAATTCACGGTTTACCCACTAACATTGTCTCTGACAGAGGCCCCCAATTCATCTCTAACTTTTGGAGGGAGTTCTGCAGACTCATCGGGGCGTCTGTCAGCTTATCCTCCGGCTACCATCCCCAAACCAATGGCCAGACGGAGCGGGCCAATCAGGACCTGGAGCGCATGTTGCGCTGCCTGGCCTCCCACAACCCGTCGTCTTGGAGTGAGAAGCTGGCCTGGGCAGAGTATGCCCACAACTCCCTTCCTGCGGCCTCCACTGGTTTGTCCCCATTCCAATGCTGTCTCGGTTACCAACCCCCTCTGTTCCCCTCTCAGGAAGGGGAGGCCAGTGTCCCTTCTGTCCAGGCGTTTATCCGACGGTGTCGGCGTACCTGGAGGCAGGCTCGGGCGGCCTTGCTCCGGTCCGGTGAACGGGTAAGGAGAGCAGCAGACCGGCATAGAACCACGGCTCCCCGTTACCGGCGTGGGCAGAGGGTATGGTTATCTATGAGGGACCTTCCGCTGAGGGAGAGCTCCCGGAAGCTAGCACCCCGGTTCATCGGCCCTTACCTGATCTCCCGGGTCATCAACCCTTCGGTGGTTCGCCTCAAGCTACCGGGTTCCCTTCGCCGCGTCCACCCCTCCTTCCACGTCTCTCGGATCAAGCCCGCACTCCAAGATCCTCGCGTACCCCCCACCCCAGTTCCACCCCCCCCACGGCTCATCGATGGCACGCCCACCTACACGGTCAAGCGACTGCTCCAGGTTCGTCGCCGGGGGCGTGGCTTCCAGTACCTTGTGGACTGGGAGGGGTACGGTCCGGAGGAGAGGAGCTGGGTTCCTACCCGCGACATCCTGGACCAGTCCCTTATCCAGGAGTTCCAGCGTCGGCACCCCCAAGGGGGGACACCGGGAGGTGTCCGTCGGGGGGGGGGTACTGTCAGGACCTCTGCCTGAGTTTCTGTTGTGTTCCTGTTTCTTTAATTTGTTTCCCTTTTATTAGTTTTTTCCGTTTATTTTTTTTTTTTTTTTTGCGTGTTTGCTTTTTCTGCTTGTGTGTGCGAGTGCATGGGGGGGGGTGCTTGGGTTTTCGTTTTAGGTTCCTGGTCCCCGCCCACACTCCGCCCCAGTCCTGCCTGCGCCTCATCATTCAATCAAGCCTCTGCCGCCGTCCCCACCTGCAACTCATCTGTTACTCATTTTCTGTTGCTATATATTTCTGTTAGCCCTTTAACCTGTGCCAGATCGTGCCTCTGTACTTACTCAGTTGCCGTTCGAGCTTTTGCCCTGTTCTCTCGTGTACTCCCGGTTTTTTACTTCCTTGCCTGTTTGTTACTACGTTCGTTAGCCTGCCTGCTCTATTCTTAGCTTTCGGTATTTTTTTTACCCTCGCCTGTGCCCTCGACCTGATTTTTTGCTCCGTCTTCTGTACCTTTTGCCTTTTGGATTTTGGAGTTCAGTTTTTTCCACCTGTGCCTGGTTTTGCCACCTCGAGACTGTTTTTCCTGTTTACCCCCCTGTTTTGGTGTCAATAAATCGCCACTTTTTCACCTGAGCCCCCTCTTGTCCGCGTTTGAGT
>CM045884.1:59978270-60247325 GCA_025169545.1 Anguilla japonica
TTTTTTTTGCAACATATTCAAAATCATTTCATAAATAATAACATTAGAGACTAAACAAACAATCCATATTGCCTTCTTCTCCAGGCTTTTGAAACAAAGTTAGCCATTTTAAAAACGTCAAACTTAAATAGCCATTCCAATTTTTCATCATCCCCCCCCCCAAAACACTTCAGGATTACATACAGAAAATTCATGGAAAATTGGAGCTCTTAGATCATCATAATATGTGCAGTACAGCATAAAGTGGGATTCATTTTCGATTTCACCCAGATCACATAACAGACATAGTCTTTTCTCTTCAATTACGTCATTAAATCTGCCTACTTCAATAGCCAGAGGAAGGATACCAGTTCGTAACTGGGCAACCAGGGACCTTTGGCTTCTGGTTAGGTATGCCATAACATATGGTTCAGGGCCATAGTTTTGCTTAACATGAATATAAGTTCTTAATTTTGGTTTCAGCAATATATCATTAGACCACTTTTCTTCAAAGTTGGATAAAAGCTTATATTTAATCATGTTAATATTACACCTTAAGTTATTTCTGTAAATATATTGTAAATCAGCCTCCTCAAAAATTGCATCAAGTTCTTTAGTCCATGGGGTGCGGTGTAATTTATCCCAAAGAAAGACCTTTTTAGTTATCCTATCCTCTGGCATACTGATTAGGCGGTTCCACAGGCGGACCATCTCACATTTTTGTCGTATAGGACCAGGCACCCACCCCATATCACCCTGAATAGCTAGAACTGGAGCAAATTTATGTACACCCAGAAAACAACATATGGCTCTGTTCTGAATAGAATTGGCATTTTTGGACTCTTTAAAGCCCCATATGCCAGCAGCATAATTCAGTACAGGAGAAACACAGGCATCATAAAGTTGTGAATATGTTGAGTAACCATCTTTGCACACTATTAATTTATTAATCACTGAGCCTAACGCTCTCCCAGCCGAAGTTGCTAGGGATTTTATCCCCCCCTCATAGGTCATAAATTCATCCAGAGCAAACCCCAGGTATTTATACACACTAGCATATTCTAGTGGTGATGGTCCAAAAGTGATATTTTGTGTACTTCTTGCTGTACCCTTTTTCCTGAAATGCATTATCTGGGTTTTACTATGATTTATTGTTAATCTCCATCTAGAGCACCATAAGTTCACAAGGTTTAACATATTTTGTAAGTCAACTTCAGATTCAGCAATAAGGGCTATATCATCTGCATAGAGTAAAATACCAAGTGTTGTATCCTCCAGACTTACACCTAGGTTTGCATCCTTAATTTGTTGAGCCAAATCATTCACATATAAAGCAAACAGAGTTGGAGAAAGAATGTCACCTTGTTTGACTCCAAAGGGAGTAGGAAACCATCCAGTAAACATGCTATTTATCTCTACACAGGCAACTGGAGAACTGTATAAAGTTTTAATTGCTTTGTAGAATTTACCATCAATCCCAGATTTAATACGCTTGAAGGCAAGCAGATCCCTACTGACCCAATCAAAGGCCTTTTGGAAGTCGACAAAGCAAACAAATGTAGATTTTCCTTCCTCTATTCTGGCTCTAAGTACAGATGATACTGAATAGATATGATCAATGCAAGCTCTAGGCCTACTTTTCCTAAATCCATTCTGCTCATCAACAAGATATTCTGTCATTTCCAAGTATTGAATTAACCGGTTATTTAAAATGTTTGAGTATAATTTATAAACTGTACTTAAAAGGCTGATACCCCTATAGTTAAGGGGAACCCTTGGATCATTCTTAGCTGACTTTGGGATCGGTTTAATAATAGCTTATACCACACAGAAGGAATGATGCTATCCTCAAAGCAAGTTTGAAACAGACAGCATAACACCGCTAGTAATGACGGAGACTTTAGGACTTCATTTGGGATTCCCTCTACCCCTGCTGCTTTCTTTAACTTTGCCCTGTCTACAACACACTTTACTTCCTCCAGTGTGATATTATTATTCAAGAATTGATTTGGGATGTACCCAGATTGATTCATGGTTTTCTCCAACTCATAATTTACATTACATGTATCTTTTAGAAAAGTATCATCAGAAACCGGTGGAATATGATTTCCTGAAAGTAAGTCTGCAAAATCATTTTCCCATTTTCAGAGAACAAGCTCTTTTTTATTCTCAGGAGCGCCATTACTTAATACAATTTCCATTGGAATTTTTGTTGATCTCATAGGGCCCAATTTATTTATTTCGTTCCAAAACTGTTGTGGATTGCTGCATTGTAATTGGTCTAGGTGTAAAGCTTGTCCTCTCCTGAATTTCCTTTTATAGAATTGTAATCTCCTGTCAAAAGAAAATTGAGTTTGCCTAAATTTTTCCTTCAAGAGTCTTTTAGTCATTTGATCTTTACACTTTAGGAACTCATTTCAGCTTTTTTTTCTATCAATCCATAGTTTTTTGAGCTCCAAGTTCCAGTACGGTTTAGATCTACCTATTTTAAGGTATGCATTACCCTTACTCCCAAGGGCCGATTTCGCAGGTAAACATTTAACCATTTCTTTAGATAACATATCACATAATAATTCATACAACATGTCAATATTAGCTTGTGTTTTCTGACAATGTTCAAGTTTGTTAATAAGCTCCAATTAATCAAAACAACACCTGTCAGAAGAGAGGAAACTATCAGGGAAAACTCTAATTGGAGTTACAGCAAGCTCAGAAGTGCACCCATCCTCCATGCCATCACAAACTTTGAATTTTAAAAACAACAAAGAGTGGTCAGGTAATCTACATCTGTCCCCTATCAAACTAATACAATCGGAGCCATTACTATCCAAAAGATCGGATGAGGTAAACACTTTAAACTCTGTGCATGTATTCAAACAGTCATGGGGAGTTATTATGTAGTCCACCACTGCTTTGCCTTTTGTTGATATAGATGTAAAGTTATCGTTTGCAGGGTTTAGTCTGCCATTTAGGACACAACACTTAGAATCCCTAAGAAATTCAATAAGAGACTCTCCATGGCTGTTTGTAGTTGTATCCAGGCTAACTCTTGGTGGAAGACTATCAGTGTCCCCAATACAATCTTCTTTATCCGAAATACGACTGTTGAAATCTCCACACACATAAACGGCATCAACGTCCAGAGAATACACCTGAGCCAACAAGTGGCTAAAAAAAGTAATGGAGTCCCGTCCTCTCGGTGGTAAATAACAAGAAAAAATAACAAAACAATATTGCAGCTCTCGATGTTCAAATCGTACCCCTATTATACCATCTATGGATCTGTCCACCACATTTATTTTAAAGCGTTCAAACAAATTGTTTTTCACCAGAATTCCAACTCCCCCCGAAGCTTTACAGGCTCTTATGTGAGTATTTCTATTATTACCGTACCACGAATAGCCTTCGTAGTCAATTAAGGAGTCACCGGGTAAATGGGTCTCATTAAATGAAATGATATCGGGATTTAGGGACTGCAGTAATAAAGTTCTGAGCTCACAGTTCGAGGTAGTCCATCCATTAATGTTCCAGTGAATCAAAGAACAAAACAATGGCTCTCAAGCACTTACGGGCTGGGCTGGTGTTTCTCAGCGACTCTCCCCTGCAAGCGTATGACCGGCGGCAGCAGCATCAGGGGGAGCCCGCCTCAGCAATCGCCCATTCCCCGATATGTAGAAGCCCTTAACAGCCGGTATCTCTCGAAGAAGCGTTTTAAAGTTAATCTCGATGATTCGATCTGTATGTGACTTAGCCGATCTAATATAGATTTTTTCAAACCGAGGGTTGTTCTTCAGTTGATGTTTTAGCCGGAGAGTATAGCCACCTTGTCTTTCACTGCGCTAAACGCGGCCTTCACCACACCCGGGCCGGCTCCTCTCGCCCGCGTTCTCTCCACCTCTACGAGCTCTGGCACCGGCTCACATCCCAGTCCGACCGCCATCAACTCCCTCATTTTTTCGGTCACATCCTCGCCGTCATCGTAAGGTAGGCCCATCACCACAATTGACACATCAGGGTCAAATTTGTTGTATGGTTTTGAGATACTAGCCTGTATTTTTGTCTCAAGAATATCCAATCTTGATTTTAGCATACCGATTTCCAGGTCAATACTTTCCCGTATTTCTTTGACTGATTTTTTGAGTTCTGCCTTAACAAGATTTTCCACCGACACACGCAGACAATCGACTTTACTGTTGAGTTGTTTTTCAATATTGTCCATTTTTGTTTGGAGTATTTTCAACTCCTTAAACACATTTGCCTCTTTGTCTTTATCCGCCTGTCGCGTCTGCATCTGTTTCTCCGCCATTACACAGTCTGTTTTCCCGCGCTTCCTACTGGAGTGGGAGTTTACTGACACCTGTTGGTGAAAATATGCAAGCCTTTCACAATATAGACACACACCTGCCAGCATCTACCATTGCCAGACATAATGGATATGAAGGTTGCTACAACTACCCCAATCTCACTTCACACTCTGTTGCACCAATTTCCAATTACCTATGTTCTCACCTAATCCGTTTTCAAAATTAAAAAAATCATCAAACAGTCAAGTGAAAACTAAATTCTCTTTTGTTGTGACAGCTTTGGGAATTAATGTATGTGGGGAAGTGAAGGTGTTGTGTAACCTCTCAGATATAGGAGATCTGCTGATGGTCAGATATTTGTAGTACCTGACCTGCAGGTGAGAGAATCACCTGTGGCCAGTGACCATTCCACCACTGTCTGTGTTAATGTGTGAATTTTGCCTTGTGACTACACCCTCCTACAAGACAGAAACAAAAGGTATGAGAGCAAGTGGAGGCCACTAAATAAACAAATGAACAATACTGATTAATGAACTTAACTTAGACAATAACTTCATACCAACCTCTCTTTGTTTTAATGTTTAAGTCTCCATACCGGAGTGAGATATCCTGCAGGGGGTTAATGCGCATGCTGTACTCATCTGTGACCAGGCGAGGTCAGCAGAGGCCATGTTTCACGGTCAGCCAAAACAGCAAATTTAAAAAATGGGCAAGATCAAGTCTGAGCCTCCCAATACACAGCAAGTAAAGTAAAAAGACTGAAACAGTGATGATAAAATGGTTCATACAAGCCTGGTATCAACAGTTGAAGACGGGCTAAATAGGAATCTGTTAAAGCAAATAATCAGAGTTTGTACATATTATGGCCTGAGGTATTAAATTAGCTGAGAAAATTAACAGCCCGTGTTTATTAAAATGCGGTGCAGAAGATCGAGGTTATCCATCCGGCCCTCCAGGGAGTGGCATAACAGGGGTTGTGACCAGGAGAGGTTCAGCTCTGGAGAAAAATGCAGTGTGAATATTCCCTTTCCTCTGACATTATGCTTAAATCATCCAATCCTCCTGCTGTATTTCTCATCTGTGTCACTCCCTGGAGCTCCTGCCTATTCCCTTCCTCCTTTATTATGTTCATTTCCTCTTCTTATTTCTTCTCTTCTTCCACTTCCCTCTAGATCGTCTCTGATGTTTCATTCTCATGCTGCTAAAACCTCCTGTTCCTCTCCTCCTCCATGCTGTCAGTTGTCTGCAGGAGCTGTGTGATCTGAGTGTGGTCAGCCCTGTTCCTATTGCTTAACATGTGACGTCCGCCATGACACTGACCAATGAGCTCCTGAAGCTCACAGCCATGCAGCACAAACGTCTCTAAACATCTCCTTTCCCATCTGTGTCCATGTGTGAGCAGTCACTGTTCTCACATACCATTGTTTTACTTTTAGAGTGGACTGACAATCACCGCAATGCTTCTCCCAACCACCAGGGTGTGTGCTTCCTGACACTGCAGCTCTGCACTGATGCTCAGTTGAGAATTACAAAGCATCCCAACAGTATTTCCTTGTGACCTCATTTCCTCATTTAATAAACACTGAATTTCGCTCGCTTTGTTGCCATGTACAATGAACCTCCAAAAGCCTAAAATTATTTGATATTTTGTATTTTTAATAGGAGTCACAAACAGAGAATTATAGGACTGATCTCAGTAGTTTGGTAAATGTAGTAAATGTATTAACTATGCTATAGAGATTTCTGGTCTGTTAAACAGAAATGTAAACTGTCTCAGCAGTAAAGGGCTTTGATTGTGTGGTACAGGTGTGGGGTTCATATGCCTGCCATGGTGTGGGTGTGGCCTTAACCACAGGAGGCCAGATGGATGTGAATGCCTCCTTAAGGATCTCTAAACAGCACAAACAATCATCTAATAATCTAGGAGGCCTTCTTCATATGGTGCTCCACATATTTCTCCCGAGACATGGCCATCCGTCTCTTCTGCTCAAGGACATCGCTTGCTGCTTTTGCTTTGAATATGAGGGAAAAGGGGAGGGGAGAGGTAATTAATGTCCTGTCATGATACCAATTAAAAAACAACTGATAGTGTACTTCTTACCAAGTTTCTCCTGTTTGTTCTGAAGAACTGCAACCTGGAGAAAGACAAGTGACAGTCAGCAAAAGATCTGACAGGTGAGGCAAGTACTCATTGCCAGAACATGCGCGCACACACACACACACACACACACACACACACACACACACACATATATGGATCTTCCTGCCAACCTCCATTTCAGCCTCTCACTTCATGCTCCTCGAATTTGACGCTGCAGCTCAGACACCAGTTTTACATTACATTATATTACATTATAGGCATTTAGCAGACGCTCTTATCCAGAGCAACGTACAACAAGTGCAATAGTTCCAGGTGCAGAGGTGCAGAAGAACACACAAGAGCGAAGTAGATCGTAGTGCCAGAAGTGACCACAGATCAGGACTCCAACCCTGTAGAGTAACCTGTTCAGCAAACAAACAGTCCTGCCAAGTACAAACTAGCGCTGAAATCACATTTTCCTAATCAGAACCAGACAAACAATCCTGCAAAAGTTTTAGTGAGTCCCTGTACCTGACCTCATAGTCACATATCTGCAATGGAATAGGAGAACATGGAGATTAAAGGTGTTCCTATGACCCACACATATGCATGCAATCCTATAATAGGAGCCAGACCTGACTGTAGAGACAGTAGAGTGGAGCATTGGTACTCGCTGGATGTGCTCACCTGGGTCTGGTGCAGCTGCTCAGTCTTGAACAGCTTAAGGAGCAGAGCCTGGATCTCCTTCTTCACACGCTGCTCATGCACGCTCCTCTCCTCCATCACTCTTTCCAGCTTCGCTCTCCAGTCCTGCTCAAGCTGCCCCAGCTTCCTGCAGCACGAAGCACACTAGCTTCAGTTTTACACTGTGCTGGAGCCAGCAGTAACTTGTGTGCTTTTTATAAACCGGCTCACAGCACATGGAGGTGTGCACCATGTGACACTCATCTATCCTGTACAGGATTCCAGCACGTTAAAAAATAATCAAAAGCTTCGTCATTCAAGTACAATTTAAGCTTTCTGTTAAGTGTCTGTCCATTGTTAACTCAGATTCAATTACTTCTAAAATTAGCATCAATATTATTACCTTATCTCTCCAATCACTGTTACTTGGAATAAGACACAAACTCTGAAATGGGTGGAGCTATTATGAGTTATTAACAGCTGATAAAATTGATCCAGTCAAAGTGGTCTGCTATGGAGACCAAACTTGATAGATTGGTTCATATCAATGTCAATGACTAACAGCACACGGTAGTCCCACCTATAATGGAGTTCATGAAGCCTCACTCTCCCATTGCCATGGTTACCTTATTTAGATGTCATATCTGGTTTCCCTTAAAAGAGTCTTGCTCGGTACTTACTGCTGTAGAGCAATCTCTTTCTCTTGAAATGTCTTCTTAAATTCCTCCTGCTCCAGATCGGCACTTTTTATTCTTTTCTCTCCCTCATTCAGCATCAAGTCAAGTGCATCTCTCTCTTCATACATTTTCATGCATCTCCTTTACAGCTCCCTGGCACTTGCCTTTATGAAATATCAAATGGCGTAAATACACATTTCTAATATAAGCTGTTGCACAAACACCAGTGCACTACTTCAGCCATAGATTCCATTGAAGCTTCACATTCTGAAAGTAACTGAAATTAATCAAACTCATCTACAGTATGACAATATCGAGCAGTATTCATACAATTCTGGGAAATTCGCCAATTACTAATTTCTGTTTCTCACCTTCAGGTTCCAGTTATTAACGACGGGACGAAGAAAGCATTCTTTTGATTCTTCTAATTTTTTTCTTTAGTGTCTCTAATCTAAAATGGACAAACACATGGATTATGACAAATACAAGCTCTCCTGAGGCAAATACTTTACATGTGGATAAAATTCATCTGAAGCTTACTTTTGTATTTAGGGCTGAAATTTTCACATGACTCTCATCCTTTTGTTGAGCAAACTGCTCCAAAAGTTGCTTGTTGGTCACTAAGAAATCAAAATAGAAAGGAAGCGGGTGTCTGGGTGGGGCTAGCAGGGGTTGGGGCAGGGCTAGCAGGTGTCAGACCGGGGCTGCTCGGGGGCGGAGCTTCGTCTTCTGGGATGTGGATGTAGAGCTCCCCCTGTTGAGGGCGGATTGAGGGCCGGGCGCCGTGGTAACCGGGCACGCAGCAGGAGTAGGACGACTGGCGGCTGTCGGCTCTGGCGTTGGAGCAGAGCGACTCGGTGGAGGTCCACCAGGACCCCGTGTAGCCGTATCCGCCGCGCGGCAGCGAGCCGAAGCGCGGTCGCCGTGGCACCGGCGCCCGCCGGACGGTGTTGCCCTTCTCGATGTCGTTCACGTACTTCAGGAAGTCCAGGTCCAGCCGGTAGCCGTACGGGGTCTCCACTGAATACGGCACGTTCTCTTTGCCCAGGAGGGGCCGGGGGCGGGGTTAGACTTCTCTGTGGGAGAGAGTCGGGTATTGGGAAAAATATAGGGCAGAGCAGTAGGAATATTATTGGGGTGTGTGGGGGGGGGGGCGGGGTGTGGGGGCGGTGGCATTAGAAATAAAAATCTGCAGAGCTGGTCAGTCATCCTAACACTAACCCTGACCCCCCACACCAGAGAGGGGTGCTCTAGCTCTGAAAGATAAGGGAAACCCAGTCCCCCCTTCCCCCAAAGCCTGACCTCCTTCACCAGAGAGAGAGCTCTTCTGTCACAAGATGGGGAAAACCCTGCCCCCTCCCACCCCTGCCCCTTCTCCGAATCCTAACACTAACCCTCCGTACCAGAGGGGACGCTCTAGCGGCGTGCGATAAGAGAAACCCTGTGGCTGCAGACAGTTACAGGGGCAAAGAGAAAGAAAGAGACAAACAGAGAGAGACAGAGAAAGAGAGATTTAGATTTTTAAAACCCCTTTTATTGAGACATTGTTCCAACACAAAAAATATAGGACTTCATTAAAAAGAGAGGGGGGGAGAGATTGTCTGTGAGACAGTGAAAAAAAGAAAAAATAAAGAGTGTGAGAGAGAACCATGTTTCTTTGTTTCTTGAATTTTATACACTCATTTTTACATTTACTTTTGGCACAGCTGGCCATCCAAAATCACACAAGGAATTTGATGATACACCCGTTACACACCGACAGTCACAGTTCACACACCAGGCCTCTCACTGGGAATATACACACATACAGACACACACACACTCACACACACTCACAGACACACACACATGCACACACACACACTCGCGCACACACACACATACACACTCACAGACACACATTAACAGACACACACACACACACACACACACACACACACAGTCAGAACAGGACCTATTGTGAAACCAGCAGCTGAGTGCAGATCTTTCCACAGCAGATGGAAGCTTCGAAGCTCCGGAGGAGAGAGGGAGGGGAGAGGGAGGAGAGAGAGAGGTGAGAGGGAGGGGACGGAGGGGTCTGGCCATTCTCCAGACGGACGGATGGTGCCTCATTCCCCACCCCAAACTGAGCCTGTCAGGGTGACTCAGGGACGCTCTGCAGGGCCCCCTTAAACCCCCCCACTGTGACTCACTCCAGGTGACGCTCTCTCTCCAGGCATTCCAGTCTCTCCCGTGGGAATCCTTTTCTTTTTCTGTTATTGAATGGATGGAAAATAACACGCTGCCCCACCCTGCCCTGGTCCACCTCCCACTGCCCACTTCTACCAAATCAACACATTTCAGACTGCTGCCCCATTTTATTTAAAGGGGTAGTTCACCATGCATTCATGGGTTATGATGTTATGAACATTCATACCTCAAGGTATGTTTTTTGTTCTGTCACTGACCGCTCCCTTTTTTATTCACTTTTTGACTTTGACTGGTCCATCCAAAAAGAATTCCAAAGTGAAAGGGGGTCTAATGACCAAGATGAGCCAGCCACTATTTTGCTTTGAAATCTCTTCAAAATACCAGAAAAAATTAATAACATGTAAGAATGAGCGACTCCTCTGCCTTGGGCCGGTCATGGGACACTGACCTGCACTAGGCCTCACGCTTGGGATAATTTCTCTTTCTTCGAACAGAGGATCCAGAATATGGCCCACTTAAGCTGATGGTGACGAACTGCCCCTCGTGCAACCAATGTTGTTGTCTCACTCAAGCCAGATGGGGGCATTTATCTTATAGCTCTCTCCTGCTGAATCAATCCTGGCTTTACAGTCACAGTCTCAATAATAATAATAATAATAATGATAATAATAATAATAATAATAATAATTACAATAATTATAATAATAATAATACATTTCAGCTAAGAGCAGCAGCATAGGACTTTCAACCCAAAGGTCACAGGTTCAATTACCATGGTCCTTGTACCCTCAAGCCCCTAATTGGATGCTTGTGCTTTCTGATGTCACCATATTGAAACATGGAATCATATTCCTTTCATTGGCTTCCCAGGGCATCTGACAGCAGTTACTGAAGTACATGGCAGTGGGTCAAAAAATCTTTTTTTGCCAACAGAAAGCCTCTTTAAAACGATCAAATAGTTCATGTACAAGTGGCTAACCTACAAAATTGACCCCAATGCCACCAACAAGGAAAAGACTGAGGTGAGGAAGACTGTGGGGGTGGGATCATCCGGGGGGGTGTTGGTGATCAGCCTTCACCCCTGCTGAGGAGCTTGTGCTGCAGCACAGTGCCAACAGGCCGCTGGTGGAGGGCATCCCTGGGGGCACCTGCGCTGACCCGGTGGCTGGGTGCTGCAGCTCCTGTATTATCGGAAGGTGACCATGCAGTTCATACTTTTGTAAGTTGTTCTAATGACCTTTGGTATGCACTTATTGTACATTGCCTTGGATAAAAGTGTCTGCCAAATATATGTAATGTTTCATTAACTCTACTAAAAAACCCTTTTGGAATTTCCCCTAGGCTAATTCAACCCCCCCACCACCACTACCACCACCACCACCACCCCCTGGGAACAATACCGCCTAAATTGTGAACTTGCTTCATTAAAACCGAAAATCTGTGGTTCATCCCCAAAATGTCAACAATCTACTCGGGTTAACTCAGTTAGCCACGTATGTGAAACAGGGACCTCAAATGCTCCATGAAATATCCAGCTGTGCAAACTGATTGTATGTAATGGATGTAAGCTGTGTAAATCTCTCTATAGGAGAGTTTCTGCAAATGTATAATATGCAATTGTACATTTGAGAAGCAACCTTCACACAAGGAGAAAAGCAGCCCAAAGCACTTCACACTGGGAAAAAAACACAATTTGTTTACTATAAGGGTGAAATTTACACAAAATCAAATAATAAAACAGAAACAGAGGGTAAATTAACCTTTCTATCGAAGTCATCTTAAATAGGTAAGTGAGTTGTCCACCGAGACTAGCCAAAGGTGAAGCTTCTCTTACATTTTGTGACAAACTCATTGTGCTGCACTTGGTGCATGCCATCAGAGTGAATAAATGCTATGTCTCTGTAATTTAAACTGCCCAGAACAGACTCCGCCCAGTATGTCTGCTGTCACGGCAACGCCCTGAAAATCTGCCATCTCGGAGGTGACCGCCTTGCACTCCCAGCCTAGAGCCTCTCCCAGCGCTCTCTGTCAGAATGCATAGCTCAGATCTCCCGCAGCGCTCCTTCTCAAAGCAGCGATGGCTCGGTCAACCGTCGATGAGCGGGGTTACAGTATGTGAACAGCGGCTCGCTGGCTTTGACCAATCACTGTGTGACGCTGTGGTGAGCCAGGTCTTTTGATTTGTCCAAACAAGTCCCTGATCGTCTTTTTAGCTCCACCCAATGAGGAAGAGTGACTCTTCCATTACTAGTGATAAACAGTAATGCTGTTTAAAATGCTTTAAGAATAATAATACTTTCCTAGTTGTTTATTGTTTTTTTCTGTTTGTTTGTTTCTCCACAGTTTTCAACTTGGCAAACGCCGGCCCTCGAATGTGTGGCCCTCAAAAGTGTCGTCGACCATGCCCACACAAGGAGCCAATCAGAGGAGAGGTGCATCTCTAACCGAGGGCCCCGCTAATGAAGCCTCTCAGAGTCCAGGATCAGTTTACTCCAGCGACTAGCCTAACCTCATCCATTATGATCTAAAAGACAAGACCGATCCCAGATCAGTGGAATTACTCTAAAAATGTTTCATGAATAAGGGCCTGAGGGTAGTTGCAATCCTGTGGATGTCTGGCATCCTGCGGGGAGGAACTAGCCCAGCGGTAAGCTAGGGAACCGCAGTCAAATTAAACCCACACTGCTCCTGGCAGTGCGAAGCCATCAGGGTGCCTTGATCCCTGCATTCCCGCTCCTACCCAGCTATGAGCAGTGGGGGCATGGAATTTTGAGGTGAGATGATGTCATCATCGGTGGCAACGTCTACACCACCGATCAAATGAACATATGATGCTAATGTAGCACAGATGCTACATGTCTGCTAGCCAGCTGCAAGCCTAGTCCAGGCTAAAAAATGTAACCCGTCCACACAGAAGTGTGTTGCCTGTCTATTCGTCATTACAACTTACCAAATCAACGACCTATAAAAAGACAAGTAAAACACACTTAAATAAAGGGCTATGATGATGCAACCTGTTTATTTATTAAGTTTTTTGCATGAAAGCAGGTAAGCTAGAAAAGGAAAGAAAAAAACAGCTACGTACACCATCTCAGCCAGACCCCATATGTCAGTGATTGATTGCAGCAGTCGATAATGAAATAGGGGTAAGACTGCTGTGATGTTACTTTATAGAAAAAAAGAGAAGAGCTCCACCAATCATGAAAGGCATGCTGATAACACCCAACAGTACAACCTTGATGGTGATTGGTCGATCATTTCTGGCGACACTTCCAAGAATCCCTGCAGGAATTAACAGGAAGTTGCCAGAAAGTATTGACCAATCACCATCGCTTTTGTTCTGTCGGTTGCTACTGATGTACTTTATGATTGAAAGAGCCTGTCTCATGTTTTGTTGTATGAGTACAGTGACATCACAAACATCTTAGCCTGGAAGTGAATCTGGAGGATGATGTTGTCCTGTGTGGACAAGAGCAAATGAGAATGCTCCCCATCTCTGTACTTTATGTTTTAAAGTATGCTTTTATATTGCAAGTTGTAGCAAAGGCAGCCTGGTATATCCCAGAGACAGAGAGAAAGAGAAAGAGACTTTTGACATCTTTTAGTAAACCATATCCCCTGCACATACAAATCAATAAATGAACCCCCCCCCCCCCCCCTCCACCCCCCCCCACCCATAACCATAACACACTAATAATCCACCAAACGAACCAGGTTGCTCCAAACTAATACAAATTGACAGTTCCCTGCCCCTGATCACACCAAACATTCTGAAATAGATCTAGGTCATTCACAAAACTATAGAAATCATACTTTGCCCAAATGTGCGCAGAGACTAGTCCCCTAAACATCAAAACCGGATCCACAAGCCCACAACTCTCTGAGAAAAACAGAGAGAGCGAAAGATTGAGAAATAAAACTGATCTGTCACTACTAAAAGAGGCACCACATTTCCTGTACTACCTGTGCAATGCCTGTGCACTAATATAGTCACAGCACAGTTCTTGTGCCCCAACACAGTGAAGAATACCACATAGCTCCATTGGGAATGACAAACAAACCTGCCTGTTGCTCTAGCAACAGACACATGGTCCATAAATTCCTTGCCAACCATTTTCCTACCATTTCCAGGCACAAAACAATGCCTATCCAACAGTTTGAAACATATAATTCATGTGCATTTTAGTGTGAGTCTCAGTGTATTAGCACACGAGGGGGAAAAAAACACAAACAAGCCACATTATAGCGCCAACATATCCATGCAACTGTGTGCATCAGACTGATAATAGACACTACACACATTATACAATATATTTCATTATAAATGCTAAAAGTTATTTAGACAAAGGTTACACATACATAATTGTATAGATGATGTTGATTTTAAAAAATGCTATGTGAGCTATGTTTTTTCTATATTTAAAGCTTATTCGATATTTTAAACATATGTACATTTCATTTTTTTCAGTGATTGGTAGCCTAATTGTTTTTTTAAGTATAATTACAGCCTCGTATCATATAGACCTGTGTGTTCACATCTCACTAGAAACAGCCATTGTTTTCTGGATGCCTTCATTGTTGTTTCTACGGAAGAGGATTAGGGTCACATGTGAAAAAAATTTTTTGAGTTCTGACTTTATTCTCAGAATTCTGACTTTATTCTCAGAATTCTGACTTTATTCTCAGAATTCTGACTTTAAAGTCAGAACTCAAAAAAAAAATTGCACGTGGCCCTAATCCTCTTCCGTATGTTTCCCCGTCTGCAGCAACAGATAATTATTTTCGGAACATTTAATCAACGTCAAGGGTTTCAAATTTGATCACCCGTTGTGTAACCTAATTGGAATATGCGTCACAAAAAAACATCGCAAATCCGGAACATCTGTAAATAATGGTGACTCAGAAAAGAAACAGACCCACCCTCTCCCCTGTGTTGGGAATCATAAAATTGGAAGGAAAAAAACGATTTTTTCCATGGTCATCGTCAGAACAGCTTCAGGTTGCAATCAAGAGTTTGCTTCTTGAGCACAGACATATTCCGGCCAATGAATATAAGCATTGCCTATTGCTGTTCCGTAGGGATACTGTTAGGGACGCTCAAAACATTTTTTCTTTGATAAAGATATGAATTGCCAACTGTACTCGAATAAGATATATTTCATTGTTTGTTATATGGCGTGACACGTGGAAGAACCGTTATCCCAGCGAACAGAATAGATATTTCCTTTCTCGTCGTTACGGGAAACCACTGAACATCTTTCAATCTGAGTTATTTAGCCTACTGCGACAGTCGACAACGGTAACCGTCGGCAGATTTACTGCTAAACCCATCACCCGTATTGTGCGTATCCTTCCTTGTTTCCCACCGTTGCACTCGGTCAGAGATATCACAGGGCAGTTCCCAAAACGAATTTCTCGCTGGGATACCAAAACACAAGTTACACCACCACACGTGGACGCATGTAAACAAAGGGAAGCAGGTCGGAGAATTGAGATATCCGTGCTGAATGGGGAGCAAACTAAAAGGAAGCGGATACCGTTAGATCTGTGCCACCCGTCGCTGTTGTGGTGGAAATTTGTGATTGCTTCGGATTAACAGGGAATGGATGGTTAGATGAACAGGACATGGGTGGATGAATGTATGGATAGTGATGGCATAAGAAGGGAACACCAAAGGACGGTTTCGTATTGTTATATGTTTATGAACGTTTGCCATTAGCGCTCTCTGCAGGCGGACTGTGTAGAGTCCCTTGCACTCAAGTGGGGCTTGGCCGATCCGGGCTTGGCCGGGTGAAGCAGCACTCCTGTCCGTCCATGCCTGGCACCAGCACTGTCAGGATGTCATGCCAGTCCGCGGAGCACGTCACCGTGCTGGAATTCTGTGTTCTATCCGGATGAATCACGCCGCCAGCCCAAAGAACCCCAGAGATTTTCTGAGTTCACTGTAAAGCGTATCTGTGACAGCGTCTCTGCGTAAAGTGCTTTACAATTGCGGGAAAACTTAATTTAATTGAAAGATAATTCAATTAAATCAAGACCAGGCGATGCAAGCTTGGAGTTCCTCTAGGAATGGGTTGACTTATTCATTTTATTTTCTCTTACCCACATTTTCTCTTGGTTCTGGAAACCTCTGCATAGGTATGTTTGTGCATTTTTTTCTGTTTTCTCGTTTAGTTAGTGACATTGCGGAAAAGCACACACTCTCCGCTAAAACACATGATTCTTCTTTGTAGTCCGCCAGGAGTCTGAGAGCAACTTTTACCGGGTTTGTGCATGCAGGCTGTAGTCACCCAGTGGGCCAGAAGGGGTCACTGGTGAGCACCGAGACGCTCCAAGAACGGGTGATCTGATTTACTCATTTATTTTGGTTCATTGAGGTATCTAATGCTTTTGCGTTGCATCGTATCTGTAATCTCTCTCATTGTTTTCACAGGCGTTAACATCTGCAATTGTTCAGCTGAAAGCCTTTTTTCATATTTTTATTTATGGCTATCTAGAATCACCTTGAAAGTAGTCTTGAAATAATTTGATTTACTGTTTTCAGCATTTTTAATTAAAAGAAACCATATAACCCCTTCAGGATTCACTTTCAGATAATACTGAAGTACATCTATTACAGGTCTATGGGTAAATAAAATACCGTGAAAGCAGATGCATGTTGAAATAAGGAGCAGATAATTCTTCTGTGTTGAATAAAGATCCAGACCCATATTCATAGTATCTTGTAGTGGGAGCACTGATCTAAGACCATGTTTCCACTGTCAAAATCCTAATCTTATCCACTATAAACTAAAAGTCAAAAGCAGTCCTATTATGGCATACTTCATGAATATGAACCTAAGCTTTGATACAATATTTTATAGTCAGTAAAAAATAAAGTAAAAACACATTCAGCAATATTTGAAATGGGGAGGGGAAAATACTGATCTGTCCTGTGCTGTACTGATCCTCAAGGTCAGGCATCTATACGAGAATGCAGCGCTTTATAACCAGCATGAAGTAAAACCTGGTCTGGAGGAAATTATAAAGGCGGAGGATCAGGGAGCCAGTGTTGCTCTCTTTGTCCAGTCCTGACTGTGGAATACAGCACGTCTGCGTCGCCATCTGCAGGGGGAGGCAGAGAGCTGAGATCAAACCTGTAGCGCAGCATAGAGAATGATTTTGCTTGTGTCTACTTTCAAGATGAGGCTTTAAGGGTTCAGTGTTAATTCAACCACAACATCTGTATTTCAGTCCACAGGGGGATTAAAATGTGCTCTTGTCAATGTACAATGTTTATTTTTCTGTGACACAGAACTTTATTTTTGCCTGCAATGCAATGTAAAATGTGCACTGTGATTTGACTTAAGGCCAGCCATTTTGCTGTATGCTGGTGACAATTGGTACCCTATGGGAGACTGATAGATTCCAATAATTTCAGTACTGAATTGAGGAGGCCTGACTGATTCACCCATGCTGATTGTCAGCTATATGGTCTGTAATTTGCTGTGAATAAAATTATTCTTTTTTAAAATATTGTTTATTTTTCTGTGATACAGGGAAAGTCAGTGTTAATCTTACTGTCAGTGTTCTTCTCCTTCTTCTTCTTCTTCTGGTCCTCCAAGGCCAGGGTTGAATAAACAACATCATTGGACATTTGAGATTGAGAGAGAAAGAGAGAGAGAGAATGACAGACAGAGAGAGAGACAGATACAGAGAGATATTCCACTGTAAATATGTATTTTGAATTGATTTATGATGCTTTAGCAATATGTACCTATGTATTTCCTGCCAATAAAGCAATTTGAATTTGAATTTTACAGAGAGAGAAAGAGAGAAATGAGCATTTATGCCTTCATGAATACACTTTAAAAATCACAAAAAAATGTCATAGCATATAAGCTACAATACACTATTTTTAATTTCACAGAACAGGTAGAAAATCTTCTCTCACCATCTGTGTTCTTCTAGATCCTCTTATAGTTCACAGTTGAGTAAACCACATCCTCACAACCTCCAGCTTCTGTGAAATTTATCAAGCGAGTAAAAGAGACAGGCATTTAACTTGCAAATTTGAATTATTCATTACTCATACATCAAAGAAGGTCTGTATGTGGATTCCCACACAGTGCATTTGATTGTCACAGTATATTAACACAGTGCATTAACACAGTACATTAATACAGTGCATTAACATAGAGCATTAACACAGAACATTAACACAGTGCATTTACACAGTACATTAACGTAGTACATTAACACAGTGCATTCACACAGTACATTAACACAGTGCATTAACAGAGTACATTAACACAGTGCATTAACACAATACATTGAGTGTAAGTCTCTGTATAAGAGTGACTGCTAAATGCCTGTAATGTAAAGTAATTAACAGGCATTCAGTAGCCTCTCTTACGCAGAGCAGTTTTTTTCTATTTAATCCATTTGTACAGCTGGATAATTTCACTAAAGTTCAAGCACCTTGCACAAGCTGGGAGTCGAAACCACAGCCTTTCAACTGAAAGCCTGTCACATCAGTTTGTAGGATATCTGGTTCAGTTGTATACCCAGTACTTGTTAATCGAATGCAGTGAGCATTCCCTGTACTGTCTGATATCTCTAGTGACTGTTGAATGTCATAAATCACAGAGCATCTGCTTCATGGGCGTTGGGGTGGGTGTTTTACAGCAGAAACGTGAACGTAATACTGAGCAGCCTGCAGCCAGTGATCTGTCTCTTTTATTCAAATATAGCAAAGCCCAGTTCCTTAAAATTTGTACCACACTGCCACCAAAAGAATTTATAAAAATGCCGTTGCATTACATTCAGGCCATTTGGAGGATGCTCTTTGTAGAATGACTTAACTCAATTTACCCACAACTGGCATTTTACTGATGCAACTCAGATTAATTAGTTTGCACGAGGGCATAGTTCAAACCTACAACCACAGAGTCATAAGGTCAGTGTCTTACACATTACGGTAACCTGCCGGCCCTATGCAGGCAAAATCAATCCTCTAGGGATAACACCATGAAAACCTGTTCTTTTACATTTAACATTACAGGCATTTAGCAGGTGCCTTGTTCTTACTCTGAGTGTTCTTCTCCTTCCGCTTCTTTTTCACATGGTAAACTCCATTGCTTTTATTACATCAAAAATAAACCTGTCTATATGTATGTACTGTACACACACACACATTGTAGGCACAGATTAATGAACAAATTCAGCAGAAAAGTTCAATTAGGCAGCATGACAATCTCACCTTTGTTCCTGCGGTGTTTCTGGAAGAGAATGAAAATCAGGG
The DNA here is from genome assembly GCA_025169545.1 of Anguilla japonica. Lineage (NCBI taxonomy): Eukaryota > Metazoa > Chordata > Actinopteri > Anguilliformes > Anguillidae > Anguilla > Anguilla japonica. The sequence continues at coordinate 59,997,468 of CM045884.1, forward strand.
CTAAAACAATCAGACAGAATCCAACTCCAAGTGCAATGGACAGAATCACTGGTGCGTCTAATTAACGAGAAAAAGAAGCGAGAATGACCTGTAACACTGCCTCCTCTCTGTGCCTCATAGTCTGTCAGTGCTGGCGAAGAGTATTTGCATTTTTAGCGTATGACTATAACTCCCCCCCACAACCACCCATGCACGCATGCACACACCAAAAACACATATATGGTATTGACAGTATAAATGTATTAAACAGCATAAACCTGTATACACTACCTTGCTGTTCAATTAAAGTTGTAGGATATGACACAAGACTTCCTTAATGACACCACTGAATGGCTCAATTACCTGCAACAGTCAGAGTGATGGAGTTGCTGCGCTGTGATGTCACATTTCTCCCCTCCAGCCTCCCCTCACACCAGTACTGCCCCTGGTCAGACCCAGCAGCCCCAGTGATGTTTACACTGTACTCTTTAGAGAGAGATGTGGCTGTCTGGTTATGGTCTCTGTACCAGAAATGTGTCCAGTTGCTGTAGGAGTCCACCTCACACCTCAGTGTGACGGTCTCTCCATTGTACAGTGGGCGCCATTTTGACTTCACGATCAGAGAGGCCTTAGGCAGGGCTGTGGAAAGGAGACAGACTGGGTCACAGTTTCCTCTGTCAGAATTTAGAGATGACTGAGGCGGAAACAGTTGTGCATAAACTGCAAGGAAAAATAACTATGGCAGAAATATTAATTTTCTTTGACTCTGTAGGTGGTCCTGCACAATATTCCATTAATATTAAAATTTTAAGCATTTCACCCAAAATAAATTATATATGTGAAATTATAAACCAAATATTATTATTCTCTATAGTGTGAGCATAAGTTGAGTTTCATTGAAATTAGGATAATTATACAAAGCCTCCAGCACTGCTGAATTCATCAGAATGCGAAAAACATACTGGTGTGGAATGTTTTTTGTGACACACATTAGGCCCCATAATAAATTACCATAATTTGAGTGCCGGAGCATACTTAAGCATTGTATCTGACCATGAGCATCCCTTTATGACTACAGTCTACCTGTATTCAAGTGGATACTTCCAGCAGGTAATGCGTCTTTTCACAAAGCACACATCTCCTCTAGCTGGTTCCACAAACAAGATGATGACTTCATTTTACTACCAATGACTTACCAATGACATTCACAGTCCCCAGATCTCAATCCAATAGAGCATGTGACTTATAGAAATTGAAAGCGTACTTGAGACTCACCTGCAACAGTCAGAGTGATGGAGTTGCTGCGCTGTGATGTCACTTTTCTCCCCTCCAGCCTCCCCTCACACCAGTACTGCCCCTGGTCAGACCCAGCAGCACCAGGGATGGTGCGTCTGTTACCAGTTACACTGTGACCAGCAGTCTGAGACACAGCCATGTAGGGCTGGTCTTTGTACCAGGAATAGGTCCAGTTTCTGTAGGAGTCCACCTCACACCTCAGAGTGACGGTCTCTCCACTGTACAGTGGGTGCCATTTTGGCTCTACAGTCAGAGAGGCATTAGGCAGGGCTGTGGAAAGGAGACAGACTGGGTCACAGTTTTGATTGAGGAGGAAACAGTTGTGTATAAAATGCAAGGGAAAAATTACCATGTCAGAAAGATTAATTATCTTTGAATCAGTAGGTGGTCCTGCGCAATATTTCATAAAATATAAATATTTGAAGCATAACTTCAAAAGTAAATTAGATATGTGAAATCATTCACAGAATATTTTTATTCTCTATAGTGTGAGCATAAGTTGAATATCATTGAAATTAGGATAATTATACAAAGCCTATAGCACTGCTGAGTTCATTAGAATCCCAAAAACATGTCTGAAATTTACAGAGGGTGGTGCAATAAACAAAAAAATCCACCGAGTGGCAGTTCTGTGAGTGAAAACACCGTATTAATGAGAGTGTCGGAGCAGAATGGGCAGACTCATTCAAGCTAGCAGAAAGGCCACAAATGGTCAAATAACAGCTATTTACAACATTGCTGCGCAGAAGGACATCTCTGAATACACAACCCAAAACTAAACAATTAAAGAATGGATAAATGTCTGGTCTGACGAATCTGCTACGACACATACGTAGATGGTAGGGTCAGAATTTGACAAAACAGGATGAATCCATACTGCATAAAAATCCCATCCTGCTTTGTGTCAGCAGTAACGGCTGGTAGTGGTAGTGTAATGGTGTGTTTTTCTGACACACATTAAGCCCCTTAATATCAACTGACCATCAGTTGAGTGCCAGAACATGCTTAAGCATTGTAGCGGACCATGTGCATCCCTTTTGGACCACAGTCTACCTTTTATCAAGTGGATACTTCCAGCAGGTAATGTGTCATGTCACAAAGCACACATCACCTGCAGCTGTTTCCACAAACAAGACGACGACTTCATTTTACTCCAATGACCTGCACAGTCCCCAGATCTGAATCCAATAGAGCATGTAACATATCCAAATTGAAAGCGTACCTGAGACTCACCTGCAACAGTCAGATTGATGGAGTCGCTGCGCTGTGATGTCACTTTTCTCCCCTCCAGCCTCCCCTCACACCAGTACTGCCCCTGGTCAGACCCAGCAGCACCAGGGATGGTGAGTCTGTTACCAGTTACACTGTGACCAGCAGTCTGAGACACAGCCATCTGGGCCTGGTCTTTGTACCAGAAATATATCCAGTTGCTGTAGGAGTCCACCTCACACCTCAGGGTGACGGTCTCTCCATTGTACAGTGAGCGCCATTTTGGCTCTACCGTCAGAGTGGCTTTAGGCAGTGCTGTAGAAACAAACAGACTGGTTCACAGTTCTGTTGTCATGCCAGTATTTTTATGACTATGGAAAAAAACAAATCACCCTAAATGAAGGCCAGAAACCATGGCAGCTACATTCCTACTTTCAATGATATTAAGAGAAGATATTCAAAATTCAGAAATGAAAAAGCTCTAATCCTGATCGTAATGGTACAAGAATTAAACTTAGGAACAGGATCCCAGAATCTTCACAGCAGTTGGACCCAGTGCATTATGGGAATGTGCCAATTTTGCACACTGAATAATGCCTGTCAGTACTCACCACTCACCTGATACCTGTATGTGGGTGAGGTTACTGTACTCTGTGTTCCAGTCAGCACTCACCTGGTACCTGTATGTGGGTGGGGTAACTATACTCTGTGTACCAGACTGGGTCTCCCCCCTGTGTGCTTAAGAGGAGCAGCACTGAGGGTGTACAAGCCTTTAGATGTTCTGGAAATATGGGCAATGTCATGTGATCCAGTTCCTTTTTACCAGTAATATTCCCAGCCAGCTGAAGTCACTGTAACCTTACAAGAGAGACTGACGTGTTCTCTTGCATATAACTGCCTGTGTGGAGAGACAGTCAGGACAGATGGGGTTTCTCTATAACAGAGAGAACAGACTGAATCTCTCCCCCAGGTTCCTAATAATGGCATAATCAAACATACAGTGCAAACTGGCTTTAATCTGTGATACAGTAGAACATGGTTCGCTTATCCATGTACTGGGAAAGCATGTGACTATCTCAGAACGGGTGTGGGCGAGGCTGTGAAGACGGACAGACTGTGTCACAGCTCTTACTGCTCATTATATTACATTACATTACAGGCATTAGCAGATGCTCCTACCCAGAGGAATTTACACAACTTTTACATAAAACTTTGCTAGTGGAGTGTAGACATGACTACAGAGGGACAGGCATGCTCTGATTGGGGTTGAGACAAAGAGCTACAGCAGTAGGTTCTCTCATTCTATCATAACAGATAGAAAAGGCTACCTTCCATGGATTTAAACATACAGAAGCGCAAATATTAACAATACAAACAGAGTGACAGGCAGAAACTCAACTCAATTGGTGGTATACCCAGCCCATTTAAGTGAAAATAAGTAAATTTTATATTTGCCTGTAATAAATGAACTAGTACGGGAAGCACAATGTGCACTGGGGAAGATTGAATAAATGTGTTAAATATGGTCTCTCTGTGGGATGAGTGAGACCACCAGTGTTCAGCTGCTGACCAGTTTTGACTCACCTGACACGTTCAGTCTGACAGGATCACTCCTGGATTCAGCAGAACACGTGTATGAACCACTGTGGGCTTCAGTAACAGGTGCGATGGTGTAGATGTTATCCTGGGATATGTGTTTTATCAGAGGAATATTTGATTCATATCTGTACCATGTGAATCCATGATGTTTGAATGGCTGTCCCAAACACCTGAGTGTGACGGTCTCTCCAGTGAAGAACAGGGGCCAGTTAGGCTGCAGAGTCAGTACAGCCTTTGGGCTCCCTGTACAAACAGTGCATGCACTACATCAGTACATGTGTTTAAATACTCATGACATGTTTATAGTGTCCTGATTAATGCTGTGACTTCATTAGTTTAGAACAGTAAAGAACTGCTTCTGTTTGTGATCTCTGTATCACCCCCTACTGTAGGACATGCCTCGAGTCTCACAGAATAATATTTCTACATTACCGTCCACATATGCAGTCAAATTAATCACATCATAATGGTGTGAGACAGTCTTATTGTGAAGCATGACATTCTGCTATCAATAATAAGTTTCACTAAACTGTCTGAATAAAATTTTCCTCTGATATATTATCAGGTAACAGAAGGTGGGGTTTGTTTTAAAATCTAGTAACACTCACCCAGTCTTGTCATTAGACTCAGCACTGTAAAAAAAAAAAAAGACAGGAATCATTGACATCATCATCGAAATGGCCAAAGAAATGCAATAAGTGCAAAAAAAATACAAAACCATAAATATGTTCCAAATAAAGCCTAAATACATCCCCATCATTGCTGTTTGATTTTAAGATGTCATCCATGCAGTACTTTGGAAGTTGGGTAAACTCAGTGTTTGAGTTCGGCAATGATCAGTTTGAATGGAAAGTATCTGTTTGTGTGAACATATTTGAAGCCTTTACATGTTCTGTGCAAAAATACACTGAAAGCTCTGGTTAAAAAGCCAGTTACATATCACCACTGACATGTTATTATGTACAATTGTTTTACCATTTATCATGTCATTTTTGTTTTATTATTATATTTGTAGATCAATATGCTACATTGGTACCTTTTGCGATTATTTATATTTTCTATTTTACTGCTAGAGTGTATTGATGCACACCAACCTTTTTATTCTAATTGCAAATTGCTGCTTGCACATATTTTTTTGTAAGTTTTCCCACTTTCCCACCTGCCAAGGGACTACTGGAGAAATGTAATTATCAAGCTAATTCTGGGGCAGTTACTGTCCAATATCTCTTTCAAATAACAAATACATAAAATTGTATTTCTTCTTTCACAGAAAATGTTAGTGATCATTCAAGGTGTTATCTACTGAAGCAAAAGCATACTTCTTCACTCATACTTTTTTTCCCCCCATAATGCAGGTCATTCCAATGCAGTCCAAATGCTGTAGAGCATTTTAGTATTAGTGAGGTCAAATCCTACTTATTTATTTAAGCATAATTTAACAAATGTGTTGTTGTTGTTGTTGTTTCTTCAATCAAATGCAAATTTCACCCCAAAATCATACTTGTCTGTTAAAAACCTTTACATTAAAAAACTGATTCAGTAGTACTCACAGATCAATGTGACCCCTCTGTTTGCCTGCATGATTCAAGAGGAAGTTTAGTGCTTCAACATCAGTGGTCAAAAGAGCGATAAAAAAGAAACCCCTGCGCTATTATATATATTGTACAGCACCTCTAATTCATTCATTTCTTATCTGCTTGTGTGGACAGCAAGTTGCAAAAAAAATTCTTACAGAAGCTCCCACACTTCTACTTCATCACTGCGTTACCTTCCGCTTTTCTGTAACTACAATCAACTAAATTTAAATATATATCTTCAGAAGATCACTCTTACCTTTCCTGTCTACTGACAAGAGGCCACCAACAATAGAAGCCAGAAAACCCACAGGCACTCACAGTGCCAAACAGATAATAAACTATCCAAACTTGTATGTGAGTTGTGTAGGCTACATACAACTCTAAGTACCTGTATGAGTTGTATTGCAGTTGATGACAGACGAATCCTGTGAAGAGTTGTGAAGAAGAACCCTAAAACTACGGTCAGTGATGTCACCAGCAATCTCCAGAGGGCAGGGGTAACAATAAAGCAAGCCGCCAAATGCAGAAGTCTCTGAGAGTAGAATTATAGAGGCTAAACAGCAAAATGCAAAACCTCACATCAACGTCAAGAATCAAAAGGCCAAATTAGAATTTGCCAAAAAATACAGAGACAAGCCAGAAGACTTTTGAAACAGTTTTATGAACAGATGAGATAAAAAAATTAAAAAATAAAAACCAAAGCAATAGATAGCTGAACGTGTGGAGGAAAGAACTTCTGCTTTTTCATTTAATTTTTTTTTTTACTTTTACACAGCTGAAAATAGGGGGACTCAACATAAAGACAGCAGTTTCTGAGAAATGGTAACACACATACCATGATATTAAAAGCTGACTGTACTTTTGTCTCATATTCATATCCATTTACCGTAAGCACAGAGCAAAAATAACCAATTTCCCTCTACCATTACAACACTTTTGGGGGGCTCTGTTTGTGAGAGAAAAAATAAGGAAATAGGTCCTGCACAGCAAACCAGCTTCATGTTTTCTTCTCTTCATTTTTATAAACTAAAGAAAAAGTGCAGAACTCCACTCGTTATCACAGGGAATCAGAGAGACTTTAGGGCAGCACCTTGCTTAAATGCACTGGTCCTCTGTGAAATGAAACACTGCATGGTCTAAAAAAACCTGACTATGCCAGAGCTGACTGTGAATGTTGGACCCGCAGGACAGCTCACAATTGGCTAGAGTGAAGCCCTGGGAGAATGTGATTGGCTACTGTGCTGTCCAGAGGCTGTAGTGTGGTCCACAGAAAGGTGGCTTCAGTTTGTGAGGAGTACCGTCCCATCACAACATAGCAGCTCCTCTGATTGGTCAGACTCAATAGTCAAGCAGCAGGCTGGTTGCATGAATTTGAAAAGATGGGGATGCTTGTCTGTGCGCTAATAAACGTACACAAGATTGAGGTGCTAGTCTGTGTGCTTACAAACTTACACAGGATGGGGTGCTTGTCGTGCTCCTTTGAACTTACAGTGCATGTCCCTCTGACATTTACTTGAAAATAGAAGCTATTGTAAAATCATTTGGCCAGCAGGTGGGGCCCTTGAGCAATAAAATAATACATTGAGATTTTTTTAAAAATTAATAAATAAATACTTCAGTAATTTGGGTCCTGCATTATCTTTAGGGTACGCTCTACTATACAAAATTTTCTACTATCCGGCAACACGGATTCCCTGATGGTGATGGAGAGTAGAGGTTCTACTATAATGACCTCTGCAAAAACAACGCCCAACAATGCCCAGTCAAAGCCCAACACCACCATCCTCCGTCAGCTCAGAGAGTCTAACTGGCTCCACACTTCTCAGCCACATCATTTGTGTTCTGTCTGTTTCTCTAGGCTTGGGAGCTGATTGGTTGCAGCAGAAGAGCTGTGTTAGGTCATAGCTAAGGACCACTATGTGGGAAACTGGAGAGCAAATAGATAGAGGGGGCAGAGTTACTGCACTCTAAGCTCTGAATAAACTAAAGACTTCTCAAGAAACTGCTGCACTTCCTGTTCCAACTTCCCACAGCGCTTCCAGGCTGATCCGCAGTTTTGCCAACGCCGCTGTACACTCTGGCTTCCAGGCTATGGCTTCTCCCGCCGTCTGCCGCCAGATAAGCCCCTCGTCCAGGTTACAAGCACAACCAATCACAACACTGACACCACACAAAGGTGCTGTACCAAAGGCTAAAAGTATCTTGAGACACAACACAGACCTGGCCACCAAGAATAAACCAAAATAAAATTAACTGGCACACAAGGAATCTCCCCCCCATCCCACCCCCCTGGGGGAATCTCTTTATCCTCACCAATCCTACATGCCCCTTTAATTTTATACCCGTTCTGCTCAACAAATTCTCTCAATGAACACCAGAGATCTCCCACTAGTCTACAAATGATTCTGTTCTGCCATCAGCATTCCACATGTGCGCCCAAGCCGCATTACTCCCGTAGTTCCGGCCCAATAAATTTAGGAGACAGCGCTACTCCTGACGTACAGACACTCGCTTATTTCGTGGCATTTCTGTTGACCTGCTGAAAGGCAGAACCGGTGAACAGAAGTCTGGTTATGTCCCAGAGAAAGACCGTTGTTTCCCCACATTTTTAGTGGGAGTTTACTGACACCTATTGGTGAAAATCTGCAAGCCTTTCACAACACAGACACACACCTGCCAGTATCTACCATTGCCAGACATAATGGATATGAATGTTGCTCCAACTACCCCAATCTCACTTCACACTCCAATATCCAATTACCTATGTTCTCACTTTATCCCTTTTCAAGTTTCAGTTTAACAGGTTGGAAAACTCTATAGTATATTATATACATTCACTACATTCGGTCCAAGAATTCTATATTTGCAACTCCTGCTATTAAAAATGAAAAACATCAAATAATCATTTGTTTCTCTTTTGGGGGTTAGTTGTACGTGGCAACAAAAGTGAGTGACAGACAGGGTTTATTAAATGAAGGAGTACACAAGGCTTTGGGATGCAGTGGAATTCTTCACTCAGCGGCACTTCAGCTCTGCAATGTCAGGAAGCACACACTCAGATCACACAGTTCCTCCAGAAAACTGACAGCATGGAGGAGGAGGGGAACTGAGGAGGCTCCAGCAGCATGAGAAAGAGACATCAGAGAAGATCCAGAGAGAAGTGGATGAAGAAAAGAACATAATACATTAAGAACATAAAGGCAGGCAAGAGGCAGGAGCCCCAGAGAGTGACACAAACCAGAAAAACTGTGGTGATTAAAGCATGATGTCAGAAGAAATAGAATATTCTCACTGCATCTTAGTTCAAACTCCTGTCATGACACTACCTGGAGACCTGGATGGATGATCTCGCTGTTCTGAACCAGATTTTACTGTACAAGCGGATGTATATTGTTCCAGCTAGTTTAACACCTCAGGCCATCATCTGTTCAATCATTATGATTATTTGCTTTGACAGATTCCCATTAGCTCTCTATTGACATGAGCCCATCTTTAACTGTTAATACCAGGCTAGCCAGTGGCAAATGGGCTTCCTCTGTAGCCAGCTTCACCTAAGCCTGGGAACCTTTTTATTATCGCTGTTTCAGTTTTTTTTTTTTTTTACTTTACTTGCTGTTTTTTTGGGGGGGGGGGGGGGGGGGGGGGGGGGGGGGGGAGTTCAGTTTTTCTTTTTGTTTTTTCTCAGCTGACAGTGAAACATGTCCTCTGCTGACCTCACCTGGACACAAGTAAGTACTGCATCAGCCAGAAGTCAGCATGGCCAACAGCAGGACATCTCACGCAGGTACTGGGACTTTAACATTAAAACCAGAAGAGGTGGGTTTAAGTTCATTGATCTGTGTTGTTGTTTTTTAATTTACTTAGTGGCATCCCCTGTTCAGTGAACATGCGCAAAGGCCAGGTCTTTCTCTGGGACAGTATTAGGCTTCTGTTCACAAGCTCAGAACTTTAGCAGGTCATGAGAAATGGCACAAGTGATGATCAAAATAGACAAGTGTGCGTATGTCATGAGTAGCGCTGTCTTCTAACTTCATTGGGCAAGAACTGCGGGAGCAGCGGGGGTTGGGCGCACGTGTGGAATGCTGATCGCGGCAAGAGACCTCAGTTGTTCATTGAGAGAATTAGTAGAGTGGTACGGGCATTAAATTAAATGCTGAAGGATGGCTGCCCGCACACTGTCTTAGCCAGGAACAGAAAGTGTAGTGGTTTTTTGAGTGCATTAACTCTGCCCCCTCTGCCCATTTGCTGCTCAGTTTCCCACAGAGTGGTCCTCAGCTGTGAGTACAGCTCTTCTGCTGCAGCCAATCAGCTGCCAAGCCTGGAGAAACAGACAGAACACAAATAATTCTGTGTCCAAGCAGCCATGAAGTCCATGTCTGCAAGAAGGATGGAGCCAATTAGACTGTCTCTCTGAGCTGTTGTAAGGGGGGTAGAGAACCGCAGATGAACTGCTGTGTCATGCCAACACATCAGACAACACAGTCCTGCAGTAAGTTGAATATCAGACCTGCAGTCAACATGGAAGAAAACAGGGGATTCTCTTATTGTTTAACTGGGTTATTCACACTTCAGACCCCAACAGTATTGGAGTGAGTCTCTCTGTCTGCTCAGATTAACTTCAGCCTTGGACACATGCAGACATATTGGCCTGTTTCTATGTATTTACAGGAAAAGCTTTCATTTCACACCATGCTGAAGAACACTGGCAAACTACAGCCTTATTGGTGGCTATAAATGGAAGGAAGAAGGAAGAACTATAGTGAGTGCAGCACAGCAGAGAAACATCACTCTGACAGTCCAGCCCCTACAGGGGTGACCTTGATTAATGCCTATAGGAGACTGTAGCCACTACATGCTATTTACACAGCTGCTCCTTCAGTAGGGCGGGACCTCACACATTAGCCTCAATGTTACATCTCTGACACTGTCTGTTTTTTTAAAGATCATTATAGTAGAACCTCTACTCTCCATCACCATTGTTGAATTAGTGGTGCCAGATTTCAGGAAATCCCGCATACTACAACGTACCCTAAAGATAAGGCATACTAGCACCATATTTTTCTTGAAATACTCTATTGTTTTATTGCTCTATGGCCCCACCTGCTGGCCAAATGCTGCTATTTTCAAAGAAAAATACATTTTGTGACGTCTTCACAAATCTGCAACAAAATAAAGGCTTTATTTATTTATTTATTTATTTATTTATTTATTTATTTATTTATTTATTTAATGTATTTATTTAATGTATTTATTTATTGTAACATATTATTTATTCCCTCACCCATACCCATGAGTGTTTGGGAGAGGATTATGGTGGGCTGATTGCATTGGTCACTTTGGATTGGGGCAGGGAAAAAAAGGGAGGGGGGTTTATGGGGATGCACACACCAAGAAAAAAAACCTCAGCCCAATTCCCAGGATTGAATGTTCTGCAAAGTAAAATGCAGGATAGTAGAGGTTCTCATGCTTTTTCTCAGAGTGACATTCACTGTATGTTTAAAGGGCCACAGACCTGCACCCAATTCTGTGTAAGTTTGTTAGCGGGCGTTCTAGCAGCCCCATCCTTTCAAACGCATGCAACCAGCCTGCTGCTTGGCTATGCCAGACAGAGAAGCGGCCATTTTGTGAAACTGAAGCTGTCAAACTGAAATAGCCTTTGGCTGGACACTATAGCTAATCCTGCGCTCTCTGGACAGCACAATAGCCTATCACACACACCCAGGACAGCACTTTAGCCAATTGTGCATTGTTCAATTGTTCATTGTTCATTGTCCAACATTCCCAGTCAGCTCTGACACAGTCAGGTTTTTGAACCATGCAGTGTTTCATTGCACAGAGGACCAGTGCATTTAGGCACAGTTCTGCCCTAAAATCACTCTGATTTCTGGTGATAATGAGAGTGAAGTTTTCCACTTTTTCTTTAGTTTATACTTCCTTATTTTTGCTTTCACATTGTGTCCTCTAAAAGTATGGTAAATGTCAAGTGAACTCTTTTCTCTGTACGTAATGATGGACAGCTGAGAGTGTAAAGCAAGAAACTTTTAGCCTACTTTTTGATTTTATATTCATAATTTAAATTACTTTTGCACAGCTGAAAATCAAGGGACTCAACAAAAAAACAGCTTTTTCGGTAAAATGGTGATACAAATACCATAAAATAAAAGCTGATTGTTTCTAATTTTGTCTCATATACATCTTTCGATCTTAAATCCAAATTCCTTAAATAAAAGGTAAAAAAAAATAATAATTTCAGATTACCGTTACCATTCTTTTTGAGGGCACTGTTTTTTGAATTTCATTTATGCAAATTGACTTGACGTACCTCCAAGCACCTCATGCTTCACCTCTATTGTTCAGGAATATAAAAAACAATATAAGTTATGCATTAGAGTTTTTTTTAAATGTTAATCCCTAATTAAAAAAAAAAAAAAAACAGTTGTTCCAGTAACAGTTTACAAAAAATGTATTTCATTTTCTATTTACAACATGCCCCGCCTCCACCCCCACCCCAAGTCTTTTCCAGGAACTGTACAGTTAAACATCAGAGCAGACTCTTTAGTGTGAACCTTCTTCCATAAGTCAATCTCAGGGTTCTTGTGAATTGGCCCAGAGCTCCCAGAGAAGGATGTTCGACAGAGAGCGAACAGAACCTCCAGAAAATCAGATGCAGAGGTATCTAGTGTCAGCAGGTCATACAAAGTGGCTTAGTTCTGAATGTAGCCTACACAATTCAAGCACATGTTTGCGTAATGTGTTCCCTGCTTGGCACTGTGAGTGCCTGCGGGTTTTCTGGCTCCTGCTGTTGGTGACTTTTTTGTCAGTAGGCAGGAAATGTGTGAGCTTGTGTGAGAATGATTTCACAACTCACTGACCACCCAAGCAGATAAGAAAAGAATGCAGTAGCTGTGCTATACTGCAAAGAAATTGCCAGGGTTTTTTTCTGCCCTTTTGACCACTGAAGTTGTAGCACTAAACTTCTTCTTGAATCATGCGGGCAAACAGAGGGGTCACATTGATCTGTGAGTACTACCGAATCAGTTTTATAATGTAAAGGTTTTTAGCCCACAAGTATGTTTTTGTGGTGAAATTTGCATTTTATTGAGAAAAGAACAACACATTTACGAAGTTATGTTGAAGTAACTCAGTATTATTTGACCTCATCAACACTAGAATGCTCTACAGCCTTTGGGCTGCCTTGAAATTACCTGCATTATCAGATAAGAAGAAAAGTATGAGTGAAGAAGTATGCGTTTAATTCTGCAGATAAAGTACCTTGAATGATCACTAACAAAATTTAGTGAGAGAAGATAACAAACACGGTCTTGTAATAGGTTTTGGATGTGAAGTGTGTTAGACTTGGATTTGGGCCATATTAAGGGGCACGTTTTTGACTTGAGGTCTTGGAAAACACAATAGATAACAGTAAGAGTTACTACTCTGTTACTATGCAGTTAATTGTTCTGTCTCTATAGCCATTTTCTTGTTACAGGGGTTTAAATTTTTTCTATTTCCTGTTCATCTGTAAAACATCTTTGTGACAGTATGTCTATAAAAAAGGGTTATAGAAGTATATTTCAATCTCATAAAAAACACGTTTTCAACGTACAAAAATGCCAAGTTACTCAAAAGTATTGATATCAAAATGAGGCCAAGTTACGGTACTACAAACACTATAGGCTATCTTGCCTCACCGAAATTACATAAGATGTATTTCAAAGCAATGCTACCCAATATTTCCTCAATTCTTTCAAGTCACTTGGCCCTGTGTGTATAAGCATGCACTACATGGACAGGCCAAACATATGTGTGGATGACTCTCTCACAGTCAAGATTGATTGAATAGGCGTGTATATGTCCAATTTGTATTGGTATGTATGTATTTCGCTGCCCAGCCTTTCTGTTGCGTGAATGATAGCATGTTTCTTGGTGTGTTTTTGTAAATGTGAATGTAACATGCTGGGAGGGAAATGTCCCCATGGGGATAAAGAAGTTCTCTATGTATGTATGTACAATATGTATTTTACATGCAGTATTTATTGTACGTAGCAAATATACAATAACTTGTACATGTACTCGAATTCAGTTCAGAAGCAAGTATAAACATGTTTTCTGGAGAAATGTGCTTCCAGTAGTTACTCAGCAGCAGTTTCGTACATGAATTTCAATATGTTCCATGAGGCAATTCAAAATATTTCACACTTTGATCTGACTCAAAGTTTGCATGACATTGTAACATGGTAAGATTACAAAACACAGGGCCAAGTGACTTGAAAGAATTGGGTAGCATTGCTTTGAAATACATCTTATGTAATTTCGGTGAGGCAAGATAGCCTATATTGTTTGTAGTACCATAACTTGGCGTCATTTTGATATCAATACTTTTGAGTAACTTGGCATTTTTGTACGTTGAAAACCTGTTTTTTTATGAGATATCATTTCTTTTTGAAAAGCGTTTTATTATGAGAGTGAGAAATGCGAAGTGACCCTGTAAGAAACGGTTGTGGATTATGGCTATCCTTGTGTGAATTTGTACAGTCTGATGAGCGTGCACTGTTTAGCAGTTTCGGTTTGCTATATATGTAAAACAGTGGCTGTGACAAAGGGTGCGGTGGCGTAAGTGTAAACGCAACAGAAACGCAGGTGAAATATGGCCAGTGTATGCACTCACGGATTTGACGGCCATCCAACGAGCCTTGATTGAGAAAAGAATCAGCAAGCCCGTAGAATTAGAGCTGCCTAGGTCGCAACTTGTGTACCCTGCTGTCCTGCTCTGTTGTCTGTTATTTCGTGGAGATGCACTTTTAGTGTTTGTAAGGTTTATAAGGCATTTTGATAGGCTTATTTGCAGGTGGGAATCCTCTTCGCTGTTTTGCTAAGCTAGAACCGGAACACTTGATAGTGGAGAATAGGAGTAGACGCATATGTCCCAGCAGGCTTTGCATATGAGAAAATAACAACAGTGTGAGAGAAATTAGGACGAAATGATAAAATTGCGTAGTTGAAACAATACGTTTTTAGCAGAATGGCCATGTAGGTGAAGGTTGACAAGATCAGAGACTATAGTGCGGAGTAAATAAAGTGACCATGAGCGAGCTTTGTGTCCTTATGGAACGGTATATATTAACGTTTTTAAAATGGCTAACTTTGTTTCAAAAACCTGGAAGAGACGGCAAGATGGATTGTTTGTTTAGTCTCTAATGAGGTGTTATTATTTATGAAATGATTTTGAATATGTTGCAAAAAACTTGGAAAAGAAGATAAGAAGGTTTGATTATGGAGACTGTACTCTTGTGTACAGGGTATATGTATCAGATATGTGTCCGTAGCATTTTAATAGGTGTAGGATTTACTCTGGATCTGTTATATACAAAATATTGGTGTCATATAAGCCCATGTGGGCTGGGCATCCATGTGATGCATGACACAATAATAAAATTCATTCATTCATTCATTCATTCATTCATATAATAGTCGGTGTAAAGCATCAACTGTTAAAGTGGAGGGTTAAGTAACGTGTGGAATCTATTGCACTGATGTGCTTTTCTCATGTTCAGTACTAGTAGTTATACTTATGAGTGAGTCATGATTTTAAATGTAATGTTTTAATGGGGAGTTGCAGAACGTACATACGTAGTAATTGTTTGTATGTGGCTAGATAGAGAGCAGGGCGAGGTAACATGAATGTAGAAACATGGCGTTTGTTGATAAGAAGGTTTTGTACGGTAGCCAAGTGAAGAAATATAGTTAGTAGAAATTGCACAGTGGTGAACTGGTTTAACTTTTTAATAAAATGAATACATTTGCCGTCATGAAATGCATACGGGTGGCCGTGAGTGAGTTTTGGTAAAGCAAATATAAAAGCGTAAGAAAACGTTAGTGTAAAAGAGGAAATTATCTGCTTGAGAGCGAGGCGGGATTCAGTCCTTCAACCGGAGGTTTATCAGTCTGTGACTTTGTTAGTGCAGCACCATGACATAGCTATGCAATGTGTGAAATATCATTAGCAAACCTGTCCGTGGTTTTAAAGAACACAGGCCAGTAAGCACAGAAGAGCTCCCGTTGAATCCATATGGGTTTGCAATATTGTAGCCGGTTAATAACTGAACGTGCAGACGGTACGTCATAATGCAGTGTGTATACGTTGGGTGAATGGCGGGTAGACATGGTGCAACAGCAATAATTGAGAAGTAGCAGACAATTATTAGTAAGGGTAAAAGCAGGTTAAAGAAACATGTCCCTTGCTGGGCTTGAACCTACAACCCCATATTCCCAAGACTGTAACCTTACCCACTAGGCCACAGGCAGAATAGCTGTTTGTACAGAAGATGTTTCAGAGTAAAAAGGTATGGGTATTTTGCGTGTGTATGCGAGTTTTTGATTGGGTCATGAGGATGAGGATTTGGCTGATGTCGGTAAAATGTCCAATGGGGAGACATGTTGTTAGTGGGATAAGCGGCAGAAAAAATAAGTATGAGAAGAAGAAGAATGAGAAGAAGAAGAATGAGAAGAAGAAGAAGAAGAAGAAGAAGAAGAAGAAGAAGAAGAAGAAGAAGAAGAAGAAGAAGAAGAAGAAGAAGAAGAAGAAGAAGAAGAAAGAGAAGAAGAAGGAGAAATCGCAAAATCCCCTTAGTTTGGGGCTTTATTGTGTGGACATGTGAAGTTATTTATGAAATCCGTCTGTTGAAAGGGGTCAGAATGTACAGAATTTAATGTTTTTAAGGGCTGAGTGTCTGTGGCTGTTGTGGTTATTTCTGTGGGGAACCCTAAAAAGTGCCAAACTCTCGGTGCTGTATAGGTATGGGGCATGCCCCCACCAAGGCATAACTTGGCGGGATGGCATACCTGCCATCCCAACAAGGCGTAACTTGGCGGGATGGCATACCTCCCATCCCAATATATTCAAATGTTGCTTCAAACAAATGAACACACTACATTCAAACTGATTTTTCACATAACTGGTTTACTTAAGTTTACCCCGCATCCAAAATACTACAGAGAACATATCATGTAATCAGATTGAAATGATGGGGTCTATTCAGTGCTAGTTTAATGAAACGCATGATTGATAACAGAATGTCAGTATTCACATTAAGACTATATAACAGCATAATGATGTGATGAGTTTGAATGCATATGTGGATTGTAATGTGGAGATAATATTCTGTGAGACTCAAGGCATGTCCTACAATAGGGGGCGATACAGAAGTCACAAACAGAAGCAGATCTTTACTGTTCTAAACTAATAAAGTCACAGTATTAATCAGGACACTATAAACATGTCATGAGTATTTAAACACATGTACTGACGTAGTGCATGCACTGTTTGTACAGGGAGCCCAAAGGCTGTACTGACTCTGCAGCCTAACTGGCCCCTGTTCTTCACTGGAGAGACTGTCGGTTTCAGGTGTTTGGGACAGCCATTCAAACATTATGGATTCATATGGTACAGAAATGAATCAAATCGTTCGGTGGTACAGCACACATCCTATGAAAACACTTACATCATCTCACCTGTTACTGAAGCCCACAGTGGTATATACAGGTGCGCTGATTTTGGCTCCTATAGTGATCATGTCGGACTGAACGTGTCAGGTGAGTCAAAACTGATCAACAGCTGAACACTGGTGGTCTCACTCACCCTGAGGTGTGAGGTAGACTCCTACAGCAACTGGACATATTCCTGGTACAAAGACCAGACCCAGATGGCCGTGTCCCAGGCTGCTGGTCGCAGTGTAACTGGTAACAGACTCACCATCCCTGGTGCTGCTGGGTCTGACCAGGGGCAGTACTGGTGTGAGGGGAGGTTGGAGGGGAGAAATGTGACATCACAGCGCAGCGACTCCATCAATCTGACTGTAGGTGAGTCTCAGGTAGGCCTTTTATTTAGATATAGAACTTCACCTTAATATATTTACAGTGCATTACATTGTATTCCATTAACTGATTGGTTGACATCCCTGTATTATTTTTTTATTTAACCTTTATTTACCCAGGGTAGGTTCGCTGAGCATGGATGCTCTTTTGCAGCAACGCCCTGCTTGACACTAATATACATTTACACCTGGGAGCTGCCCAGTACAACCACAATCCTCTATTGCTGGCCACTGAGCAGCTCCACTGGAGGGAGAGAACTTTTTTTTAGCCAATTAGATCAGGGGATGATTAGGTGCCAAGTTTTTTTTTTTTTGCTAGAGCCAGATCTGGGATTTTAGCCAGGACACCAAGGAACCACCTACTCTTTGCGAATAGTGTCATGGGATCTTTGATGACCACAGTGAGTCAGGACCTCGGTTTAACGTCTCATCCGAAAGATGGCATCTCCTACAGCCCAGTGTCCCCGTCACTGCACTGGGGCATTGGGGTTTATTTGACCAGAGGGAAGATTGCCCCCTGCTGGCCCACCAACAGCACTTCCTCAGTATTCCCTGGTGGTCTCCCATCCAAGTACTAACCGTACTAACCAAGCCCACACTTGCTTAGCTTCAGCCAGTCGGCAGGAGCAGAGTGCATGGTGGTATGGCTGCTGTATATATTTGTGTATAGGCATGGCAATGTGGGCAATTTGCCTCATTATGGTTCTAAATCGCTACACGAAAACTTTCAATTTGTTGACTCAGAAATCCTGAAATAAAAGGAAACTGAACACCACGTTATTGAAAAAAAATCAATAGCTAATGTTCAATATGCGGATAGAAAGCATTTTTATCCAGAAAATATCTCAGCTGCAACACATTTCACATTTTTGTGGTCAGGGGTGCAGCATTTATTAAGCTTGGAGATATTAGGGTAGCGTAGTTATGTGGATTAGAATAAATGACACAGCTGACTGTCTGCCCATTATACCAGTTGCTAAATGAATCATATCAATGGTTGTGAACTTTGTTTTTCATTGTTTAATGTCTTTTCTCTTTTCTAATATTTTTGATGGCTGATAGTGAGACTACTCTGCATACATATGAAAAGAGAAACACTGGTGCCATCTATCATTACCAGAGAAACCATATTTAGTGAAGTGACAGATGTGTACACAATGGTTTTAGTTAATGAAATGTCTTTAAAAAAAATACCTTCTTATTTTAATTGTTTCATGCATTTTAGTTGTAGCCATAGTATAAGAGATATTAACAACTTCATGGGTTCCGATTGCCGCCCTGTCAGGCCATATATTCTTGTATATGCACAGGTTTATATCCTCCACATATCCCTCCTCTCTGTGTCTCTCCACAGGTAGACTGGTATTTGGTCTGGGAGCTGCTCCTCTGCTGCTGGCCTCCATTATACTGTGTGTGAAATGGTGCAGGAAACCAGGTGATGTCATTTTACAGGGGAACACATCTAAAAACAACGTGTGTTTCAGGTTTCAGGCTGCAACACTGTTCATTCTCACTCACAGTTCTCTCCCTCTGTTGTGTTTATACATGTTTGTTGATGTGCAGGGTCATCTAATGAAGCAGCTGTCAAATACACTGAAGAGAATGTGGAAGTTGACTTATAAAACCTTCACACAGAAGCTGGATCAGTGTGCTCATGTTGAATGAAGAACGTTTGAGAGCTCAGGATTATTTTTCAATGTGATGTTTCTCAGCTTGCAGGGAAATCCTGATTGGGGGTACAGTCATGGGGACACACATTGAGTTTTGGGAATGAGAACAGGAAGTTGTTGTGCCTTTAGAGTGCAGAATTTGTGTAATATTTATCTGAGGTTGTGATTCACCAGCGCTGCACATGACATCTTTGTCTAAGTTAGTCAGCTTTGATCGCTGTATGTTTGTTTCAGGTCCTACGTTGAACTTTATATATGATGCAAAAAACTCGCCAAAGACGCACATACAGCCTAAACAGCTGAGACTCTGCAACATGTTCAACATGCATTTCATGGGTCTGTGTGTATTAGTATTAAATTAAATTGACTTTAAAGTGTGTTATTTTTTGTTTCTTCTTTAATTTTGTAACATGATGAGAAACAAAGGAAAAAAGAAACATACGTGTAATGTTATATGCCCAGCAGGTCAGTTATAGCACCTTCCACTGCGCTGAGAAACACAATCAAATCCAAGTGTGAGCAGGACAGACTGAATAGGAATGGTGAGCTGAATGTGGAAGGAGAAGCTGAGGGCCCTAAACCATGAAACACAGCGCAGACTCCAGTATACGACAAACAACCTAAACTGTACAATGCGTATCTCTTAATATTTTCTGACAAATATATAAATGAATATACAACAGACGTAAAAAGGAATTCAGTCTTCAAGCTTTATTTAAAAAACCACATTTATGTATATCTGTTAAAAATATAGATATTGCTCAAGAAGGCAAAGAAATACATTGTGAGTATGTTGGAAAAATATATTTCATTTTTATAAAATATTGTCTATCGAAGCTGCATAACTCTCCAAGATGTAGAATCCAAATATCTAAAAATATTTAGTATAAAAAGTTTTTTGTTAATAAAAAAAAAGGCAACAGATTTTTAAATGCTGAAAGAAAATAGTTCCAGTCTATTGAACCAGTTTGGGTAGAAATGAAAGCAGCATGAAACGAGTAGTATTGCAATAATTGATTCATTGTGTCAATGAATGAAAGCTGTTTTAGCCAATCTATACAAGTACCATCACTTACAATGGTCTAATTTATGAACGAGCTAAGGATCCTACTGTCAATAATTCCAGGTGAATTACTAATTGATGAATGGCTGATCTACTAGGATGTGGTTTTATCACATTAAAATATTTTTCTTGTGACACTGTGTAGGATAAATGTGTCCTTGTACGCTCTGCTATCCAAACTTGAGTGAGCAGACTCTTCCTCAGTTAGAAGTGCCAATCTCAAGATGCTCCTCCTCATTCAGGAGGCTCCTCCCCCACATCATCATAGTCCATCCCACTGGGAGCTGGAGGGCTTTCGGGGGCCAGGACGCTCTCCCCTACAAGGTGGATCAGAAGACAGACAGACACAGTCAGCAGAAGGTCATTTTCAACAAATACCTGCCGTGATATTGTAATTCTATACTGAAATTAAAAGTTTAATTCAAAATATTTTAACAGGCTTACATCAACACTCAAATGCCTGCTTTCAGCAAAGTTTGCAGGTGGAAAGGAATGCACATATTCTCATAATTGCCTATGAAGCCATCACTAAAACTGCCTTCAAAGAGCCAGTATATGAAACAAAATGAGGCGGATTGATGAATTTTGCTAAAACCATAAAACCTTGTAGTAATTTGTTTTAGATATTGATCACTTTGCACAGACTCACCCACTTGAATCCAGTCCAGAGTCACGGCATCATCATAATTCTCCTCTGTGTCTGTCACATGATACCCTGTAACAAACCACACAGACAGGAAGTAACCCAGGGTAGTGAGTTTCACAAATCAGACAAACAGGAAGTAACCCAGGGTAGTGAGTTTCACAAATCAGACAAACAGGAAGTAACCCAGGGTAGTGAGTTTTACAAATCACACAGACACAAAGTAACCCACGGTAGTGAGTTTCAAAAATCAGACAAACAGGAAGTAACCCAGGGCAGTCAGTTTCCCAAATCACACAAACAGGAAGTAACGCAGGGCAGTGAGTTTCACAAATCACACAGACAGGAAGTAACCCAGGGTAGTGAGTTTCACAAATCACACAAACAGGAAGTAACCCAGGGCAGTCAGTTTCACAAATCACACAAACAGGAAGTAACGCAGGGCAGTGAGTTTCACAAATCACACAGACACAAAGTAACCCAGGGTAGTGAGTTTCACAAATCACACAAACAGGAATTAACCCAGGGCAGTCAGTTTCACAAATCACACAAACAGGAAGTAATGCAGGGCAGTGAGTTTCACAAATCACACAGACAGGAAGTAACGCAGGGCAGTGACTTTCACAAATCACACAGACAGAAGTAACCCAGGGCAGTGATTTTCACAAGACACACAGACGGGAAGTAACCCAGGGCAGTGACTTTCAGAAGTCACACGGACAGGAAGTAGAGACTTTTAGCACAGGATGGAGACTTAAAGTGAATAAATGCAATAATTAACTAAACATCAATACCTAGAATGTAAAAATAAGATTGATAATGAATAAATAACACGATTGCAGTCAGAGACACAAAAACCACCTGAGCAGAACACGGTGAATTTGATGGCAGAGATTGTGCTTCACTCCAACATTCTGTCTAAAAAGAGATACTCAACCTGGAAAAGAATCTGGGCCTGGCTGCATGGTGATGACATCATTATAGCACTCTGGTGCATCTCCGTCCACCAGCTCCCCTTAAACAAGCAGAGAGAAGCAGCAGCTGTGCTGATTAAACTGGGCACACTGGTTATAGTACTCATAATGGATCATTTTTGGGGGAACAACTTTCAAAGTAATTTTTCCATGTCCAAGGCTGGACCACAAAAGTATTTTCAACAAGAGCGGCTCTATGTGATCAAATAATTTCAGTAATGCACAACTTTTATTCTTCTAAAGAGGACAAAGTAAATTCCCCCTCCAAATCTATACTGGTCACATAACACAAACAACTAATTACAATATATTATAATGAAGGCCAATAGATGTATTCATGAAGAGAAAATATTTAATCGTCCCACAAACCAATTAAAGCACTCACCTGTCACACTGTCTGGATGCTTATCTGCAGTGATGACATCATCATAGTTCTCTGGTGTGTCCTCTGTCACGAGGTCCCCTGAAAGCAAAGAGACTTCTGGGGACTTTAACTTTAACACAGCAAAACAGCAGAGCCCTTCAGAGCAGCACTGAATAACACTTCAGCTAGCTGTGTTTGCACACTGCAGTCACAGCTGACTGACGATGTGGGGACACCTTTCACAGTCTAACTGACCCCATATTTAAACCTTGGTATGCGGGTAATGGGGACTCCGCATCACTGTGTCCCACAGGAACTGAACTGACCCGGCAATAACAATTAGACAGAACACAGAAGAGCACAGCTCCACTTCCTGGAAGATGTATCTAAGTATTCAAAAATATAGGCCTGAAGGATCATATTTCAGTGTTTCTGTGAGGTATAAGGAATGATTAACAGTGTATCCCTGTGTGCCTATAACCGCTGTTTTAATGTATGTCATGAATTTCGAAGGAATCAAAAATACGATTACATTACAGGCATTTCTCAGACCCTTTCATCAGACCAACTTACACAGCTTTGGCATTTTTATACAGTATCCATTTCCAGCTGGACCTGAATTACTGACCTGGATATATTCAGGTCAGTAATTCAGGTCAAGTACCCGGCAGTTCTATCAGGGAATTGAACCTGCAACCTTGAGGTTACAACCCCAATTCCCTACCAATCAAATTACATTGCTGTCTGGTTTGTGGATCATGTTAACCCACCAAATCCACCAAAACTCTGAGGACCACTCAGGAGTCCCACCCCTTCCAAAATCACACTGGAACCACAGCATCACCCTCTTCACCCACTGAGAGCTCCACAGAGCTCCGCCCCCTTACCTGAGAGGGAGAGTCCCTCGCCTTCTCCCACGTCTTCATACCCAGAGGGCGGATCCTCAGATAGGCGACTCCCTGTGAACAGGAGAGAGGTTGTGTACTGACCCCGCCCACACCACACATGCTCTGTGGAGGTCTTCCACAATGTGCTTAAGACTTTACTGTGAAGCTCGACGAGGACAGATCAGATTCACTCACCCCACCGAGGGGCGCTGTCAGTTCGTCCTTCAGCCAGTTTGCATTCAAGCTCCTCGTAGACGGCTTCGTGCAGAGGGGAGTGGTCCCGTTGAGACAGGGCTGTGAGAGCAGAGACAGAGAATCACAGAGTCAAAGTCTCCTGTCAGAGACCATATCTCTCTCTGCATGTGAGCAGCAGAGGTACAGCACACAGCTACTGTCACACACCAGCCACCTGACAGAGACCAAGGTCCTGTAGGACTGCTGATCTGAGATCAGTTTAACCCTTTATCACATAAGGGATAGCTTATCTGGGCAGACCTCAGGAATAGACTACAGGGGGCGCTGGTGCACAAAAAGACATAGTGAGCATGCCAACTGAAACCCTCCCTCTCTTGACAACACTACAACCAATCACACAGTGCCCTGAAGTCTTCTTGCTTTCAGGGGACCAGGTGATGGAGGAATCACACACTGTCCAGAGCCCACTAACACACACTGGTGCAGGGTCACACTGGGTGAGCCTCCCATCAGCCCCTATTCAAAACTGCCTGGTTCACCGACTAAGCTGATTACTGAAGTGGCTTTGTCAGTCACAGCCAGCGTGTGATGGTGGTTTGCCCAGTGTCCATCCGTCCCCTACCTCTCCTCAGCTCTCTATTCTGGAACAGCAGAACACCCAGCACCACCAGAAGCAGGAACAACAGCACCACTACCACCAGGAAGGCCACTGTTGGGACAGACAGCCTGGGCAGAGCCTCTAATGGGGGCACTGTCCGTTTGGTCGCAACTGAAAATGAGGAAGTAAAAGGGTTGGGCATCAGCAGACAACATGGTGTACTGATACTCAACTTACAATGAACACTTAGATAGGTTTCGACCAGCTAACTGTCACTGTACATATATAGCCAGTCATCTTGCTACCTATAAAAGCAAAGCACCCATCTGCATTAACCAAGTCATTCCACGAGATTCCCAATGCAATAACCTAAAAAGTGGTCTGACAACAAGTGTACAGTTAAGCTTCCAGCTAGTAAATGTTAGCTAGGTTTGCTAAGCCTGTGCTCTCTGTACAAGAATGAGGGTTTTCAGTCTTATCTGTAAAAGAACATTGGCTATTTAAATTCAGTAAGCTCCTAGCTTGACATCAATATTCTGTGAGCTTAGCTAGTCACACCACATTTATTTTTAGATAGAACCCTAGAGGATTATATTCTCTTTTAATGCATCTGAAATCAATGCAGAGGTACTGTTGCTAACCGGCAACAAAAAACTGCAAGGAGCAGTTGGTGTTAACCAATGAACTGTATAAGAACTAGAAGGGAAACTGCATTCCCAAAACGGTGCTTTTTCCATGGCCCATCGTTAATTCTCTGATTGGCCAAGGTAACATTTCACGTCAGCCCCAGAATGTCACAGTTCCACTATATTGACAGAATAAACTGTCATCTTGTATTTTATTGCAGGTGGGGTTAGCTTAATTTGAAATCAGTACCCAACCATAAATTCAATTTTGACTAACATGCACATTTTGCAAGTAGTTTAACCCGACGTTGCGATATTTCTCAGTTGAAATTACCTAAACTTATTTCACAAGGGAAACCTGGTTTCACTTCTTTACATTGCTATAAAGTCTGATTTTAATGGTGCAAACCATTTAGATCACAGCAGATTTAGCAAACAAACTTGCAGCATTTTATTTCATTTTTAAAAATCTGCAGCCGCAAACCAGTTTGTTTCTTGTTCATTGTGCTTCGACACATCAACATGGAGTTACAGAAGAAATCATCTGACAGATGGACCAACGACGAAGTCCAGGCCTTATTGAGCATTTATGTTGAGGACGAAATCCAGCGGGAATTGGAAACGGCGACCCGCAATGATAAGGTTTACGCAAAAATCTCCTGTAAGTTAAGCGAGGTGAACACTGTTCACACTGGGAAACAGTGCTGGGAGAAGCTCAAAAAATTAAAACAGGATTACAACAAAATTAAGAACCACAATAACAGCCGTCGCTTTTTCATACGTCAGTGGACATATTTGCCTAATCTTCACTGGTCTTTAGACCGCGATGAAAACACAGAAAACAATGGGCTGAAGGAACCTTTTAGTTCCTTGAAAAGTAGTTCCTGTGACTAAAAGTTCTGGGTACTTTGGATGGAAACGTGGCCAATGAATGACTCCTGGGGCAGCTTTACCTGACTGTGTTGTTGGTTTGGTAGTCATTCCAGGAGTACCTAAAACAATAAAATAAATAACTTAAAATGCATTGTTCTTCATTGGGCATGAGAAAGGCCTTTGTGTGCTCAGCCTAAGGGTTTATTTCCCAAGCACCATCCAGAGAAATCTATACCTGCAGTGGAGCTGGAGTCAGATAAATGACCTGTAAAAGAAAAATTGAGAGATTTGTTATTTATTCATTCAATTGTCCCACTTCCTGTTCCTGCGCACTGTCATTGGCTGTGACACTGATGGTGTCACATCCTCTCTGCTTGTTGCCTAAAGCTTGATGGACGCACTTCTGTAAGCTGTGCTGGATAAGAGCTTCTGATAAATGTGAATGCCGTTCCAATGCATCATTGTTTCAGCTGGCATTATTAGTGAATACATAGAGTGCCATGACAAAGTATTTCCTTTATTATTGCATATTTGTCAGACTGAAAGATTTCAGATCTTTAAACAAAATATAATAATTAGACAAAACATAAAACACATTTTAATTATTTTTCATTAATCAAACACCCATATCACCCAGGTGAAAAAGTAATTGCCCCCTTAGTTACTCAATCAACCAAATTTAACTGCTAACTAGATTCAGCTGATTGAACACAGCCAGGCTTGATTGCAGCCAGACCTGTTAATTTGAAACCTTACTCATTTCAACCATTACCATCTGAGTGAAGTAGTCACCACAAAATTTCTACAAGCACACTATGCTACAATCAAAGGGAATTCCAGAAGAGATGAGAAAAAATTAAAATATGTCAGTCTAGAAAGGGCAACAGAGCCATTTCTAAGGCTCTGGGACTCCACTGAACTCACAGTGAGAGCCATTATCTCCAAATGGAGATGACTTGGAGCAGTGGTGAATCTTCCCAGGACTGGTCAGCCAGCTTTACCAATTACTAATTACCAATCACTTTACCAATATTTTAGAAACTCCTGAATTTCCTGACGGTGTGGCATTCGGTCCGCAGGTATAAGTCAGGATGAAAAGCTGTATATTCCGTTAGTCACTGCTCTCCTGGGATGGATCAAATCACTTTACCAATATTTTGTTGAAACATTTGAATTTCTTGACCAATTGGGTATCATGTATTCACCCCAATTTAATAACAGTGTAAAAGCAAAAATGTTAGAAGCTCCATTGAGTTCCAAACCTGAACACACGACTCCCACGTCCTCCTTGTGTCCACAGTCAGTTTGTCCCCATCCGGCTGTGGGACAGTCCCACAGAGATGTCTCGCTCCCCACACAGCCCACCTCATCCAGCCAGATGGGTCCATCTCCTGGTCCAAAGAAGGAGGGTATCAAGGCACTGAGGTTCATCCAACACTGGAGCTGCCTGCACACCACCTGAGCATCCTCCAGGTCCCAGGAGTCATCACAAACTGTCCCCCAGGAGCCCCTGTGGAACACCTCCAACCGTCCTGCACATTCCCCCCCTCCCCCCACCAGCCTGAGAGACCTGTGATCTGAGAGAGAGAGAGAGAGAGAGAGAGAGAGAGAGAGAGAGAGAGAGAGAGAGGGGTTTGTTAGAACTTATCTGAACTTAAGAGTTGTATCAGAAACTCTTTGCCAGTTTTAAGTACTTACCCTCATTCGTCATACTTAAAACAAATCCTTCACATTGAGTGTACAATATTCACCATGTCAAACATGCAGCTAGAGACTGCAGAGAAGCTTCATTAGTAACCTGTACTCACTCGAACAGACGATGGACACCTGTTCCTTGGAGCTGCAGGAGAGTTTGTGTGGAGCGCTGCAGTTCCCCAGGTGAGCCTCTCTCCCGGAGCACTGAAACCCAATCAGACACTCCCCACTGTCCCCCATCCCAGATGGAGAGGAACTGTAGACCTGCACTGCAGAGCCACAGCCCAGCTGCCTGCAGACCACCGAGGCCTCGCTGAAGCTCCAGGACCCCCCCACTCTGATCCAGGTCTGCTGGTAGTACACCTCCACCCGGCCCTCACACGCACTCTCTCCAGCCAGCTGGACCGTCCCTGTCCAGAGCTGAGAGGGCAGAGCCTGAGGATCCCAAATGTATGAGGGTTAGGGTTCCAAATGTAATGAGAGAGAGAGAGAGAGAGCTGGGGATGATAGTACCTAATAGTTAGTAGCTTACACTGTCATTGTTATGGTTATTGCTGTTTGTTACCATTTTTTAATTTCTTAACAAATTCCCTCAGCATTGCCCTCCATACTGAGGTCCAAACACCTGAGTGTTTATTATTATTGCTTATATAGTTCATGTTGCAGCTATTGTTTTTTGTGTGAACAATCCCTTTTGAAGTAATATGCTGAAATGTGGTCATGCCAATAAAGCTTATTTGAGAGAGAGAGAGAGAGAGAGAGAGAGAGAGAGAGAGAGAGAGAGAGAGAGAGAGCGAGCCCTCCTAATGCCCTCAATTTAAGTGACAGTGAGACTGAGATAAACTGACAGAGAGATGGAGAGCGGGGGTGTGAAGGGAAATATTGGAAGGTAAAGCGAATGGCAAGAAAGACAGTGAGAAATAGATTTGTGTCTGGCTGCGTAAGATCTATACAGTGTCAGAGAGATTCAAAATGTAATAACAAGATCATCCTGTACCCCTGCAAGGTGAAACAAATAATGACAAAACACAACACTACTGTGCAAGCCCTCAAAATGAAGGCCCAGCCTCCCCTCCCAATCCACATGAATGACACAGAACCCCATCAATTTCCCACAGTAACACAGACTTTGGTACATCGTGCACAACTGAGTAATACAAAAATAATACCCTCGGCCCCATTGCCACCAGCCCCTCAGTACATCACCTGCCTCCACAGAACCTGTCCCCACTCGTTTAGCCAAGTAGCCAGCTTGGCCTGCCCAAATTGTGAGTAAGCACACTCTCCCTTTCCCTGACACCCTGTACCTCCCAGCCCTGCACAACAACCCCTCACTGTCCCCAGCAGACACTCCAACTTACCACACTCAAGAAACAAGAGAGAGAGAGGCAGTGAGAGAGAAAGAGAGAGGGAGAGAGAGATTGTGTGTATCTAATCACCATCAAAAAGACAAAACTGAGGAAGGACAGAGTCTTGAAAACGGCAAGCATTGTTGGGCTGAATGGTCTGTTCTCGTCATTTTATGTTATGTTATGTTTTATGTTATGTTATGTTATGTTATGTTAATTTAACGAACAATAAGTCTTTTAATTACTAGTCAGCTAGCCAACAGTGCCAAAAGGAGTGAAGATTATACATGATTTTTATACTGCACACAGTACATGAACCACTCACAGAAAAACCTAGTTCGTATGTACAAATCAGAGATACGAGCTCTGCCAGTGAGGCCTGTCACATGACTGAATAAGCAGGTGACGCTCGTGTGACAGCACTCATCCCTCAGGAGATGAAACCCTACTGCAGGTGCACACGTTGGCCACAATGAAGAAAAAAAAAAAAAAAGATTTGCTTTCAAATTTCAATAAACCAAATAAATACATGTTTAACTTTCTCAGATTTTAGAAGGGTTGTGCTAAATTGAAAATAGGAAATGAGAATATTGAGATGGTTTTAAAAACCTGGTAGTTGACACTTCCAGAAATGTGCGGCGTGCAGACACTAAGAAGTTGAATTCAGCATTACCAGTGTCGGCTTTCTACAGAAACTCAGAGCTTTAACAGTAGACTAGGACATTGTGCATTTTTTTAAGTTTGGTACTAAGACTTTTCACTTTCTGTTGAATAAAAGCATCTGGTAAATGGCAGTAAAGTGGACATGTAACTGGATGAAGACCGGAAAAGTGAAAATAATTGAAAACCATCTTCTGCACACAGCTGTGATCCCCAGCAGATCGGGAAGAACGGTTCCTCTAAAGACACAGACAAGCCAGAGCAGACCATCCTCCCTCCCGAGCCCTGTGCATCTTTTTAGCTTTCATTTTATATTTGTAGTGAGTCTGACTTTTATACTTGTGCTTTATAAAACTGCTGTTAAACAATCCCTTTTACATTTTATCTAATCTATGGCATACAGTGAGCACCATAATTCATTGGACAGTGACACATTTTTTGTTATTTTGGTTCTGTACTCTAGCACTTTGAATTTGAAAGGATACAATGACAATGAGGTTGAAGTGCAGACTGCCAGCTTTAATTTGAGGGTATTTTCATCCATATCGGATGAACCATTTAGAAATGACAGCACCTTTTGTACATGGTTCCCCCATTCTAAGGTACTACAAGTATTCGTTGAATTGACTTCACAGACGTGTTTCGTTAGGCAGGTGTATTCATTTGTGTCGTTAGTGAACGCAGAAGAGAGCTGCTGATGTCTAGTCTTGATTCTAGACTTTGCAATTGCCTTTGGAGATTGTTGTTGGGGTGTGACAACATGAGGAAGACAGCAGTGTCAATGCAAATTAAGCTGGCCATTATAAGGCTCAGAAATGAAAATCAATCAATCAGGAACACTGCAAAAACCC
The DNA here is from genome assembly GCA_025169545.1 of Anguilla japonica. Lineage (NCBI taxonomy): Eukaryota > Metazoa > Chordata > Actinopteri > Anguilliformes > Anguillidae > Anguilla > Anguilla japonica. The sequence continues at coordinate 60,027,449 of CM045884.1, forward strand.
TGGGCATGCCCAAGTCAACAGTTTGGTTCATCATTAACAAGAAAAAAACAACTGGTGAACTCAATTATGTCAAAAAACCCGGCAGCTCGAGGAAGACCACTATACTGGATGACTGGAGAATACTCTCTATGTTGAAGAAAACCCCCCTGACAACAGCCCAACAGATCAAAAACACTCCCCCCTGGATGCAGGTGTAGATGTATCAAAGTCTACCATATGTAAAAGACTACACCAGCAGGACTACAGAGGGTACACTACAAGATGCAAACCACTGATAAGCCTGAAGAACAGAAAGGCAAGATTACAGTTTGCTAAAAAGCACCTAAAAGAGCCCCAAGAGTTCTGGAACAAAGTCTGGTGGACAGATGAGACAAAGATTAACATGTACCAGAGTGATGGAAGGAGGAAAGTGTGGAGAAAAAAAGGAAATGCCCATGATCCAAAGCATACCACCTCATCCGTGAAACATGGTGGAGGGGGTGTTATGGCTTGGGCCTGTATGGCTGCCAGTGGAACAGGCTCACTTGTCTTCATCGATGATGTGACTGCAGACAGAAGCAGAACAATGAATTCTGAAGTCTACAGAAATATTTTATCTGCTCAGATAAAAACAAAAGCCTCCAAACTCACTGGAAGGCACTTCATCATGCAACAAGACAATGACCCGAAACATAGGCTACTGCTAGAGCAACAAAGGGGTTTTTGACGGCCAAAAAGTGGAAAATCCTTGACTGGCCGAGTCAATAACCGGGTCTGAATCCAATTGAACATGCATTTTACACGCTGAAGAGGAGACTGAAGGCAAAAAGTTCCCGAAACAAGCAGGAACTGAAAATGGCTGCAGTACAGGCCTGGCAGAGCATCACCAGGGAAGATACCCAGCGACTGGTGATGTCTACGCATCGCAGACTTCAAGCAGTCATTGCATGCAAAGGATATGCGACCAAATATTAAAAATGATTACTTTATTCTACATTATGTTAAACTGTCCAATATTTTTTGATACCCGAAAATGGGGGGGACTATGTACAAAAGGTTCTATAAACGGTTAATCCAATAAGTATGAAAATACCCTCAAATTAAAGCTGACAGTCTGCACTTCAACCCTATCGTCATTGTATCCTTTCAAACTCAATGTGCTAGAGAACAGAACCAAAATAACAAAAAATGTGTCACTGTCCAATGAATTATGGTGCTCACTGTATATATCTGTCATATTTGTTATTTCATATCCATAGTTATTTTATTTGAATATTTACATTTTTAAACTGAGAAACTGTTTCTAAATATTTTGTATGAAATATGGCAAATATAGAAACTTACGTGAGCTTGAAATAAAATAATCTCCTTTTGCTGTTTTAAGCAGCAGTGGAGGATAATATCTGTTCAGACAGTTATTTAAAAAGATTTACACAGGAAGTCTGACTGGATCAACGCTGCTTCAGCCCCACTTTTGAAATTGAGTTTCGCATGGGTCTTTCTACTGATGCACTAACATTCGCCAAGTTTTTTTGTAATAAGTTTTATGAGATGAGTACAAGATATAATTAATGTGCAGCCAGAATGAAATCTATGTATCGCTGTGAAAACAGTGCGTGAAATTTCCGTTCAGTAAAAATTCTTCAGGGACTGAAGCTTTATCACAAAATTTAATTACTAAAAAGCTTGCAACTACAGAAAGTGAGGTAATATATTAGGCCAATTTTTGACATGTACATTAAACTGCAGGTTGTCTTTTGGACCCAGCTATTATCTGAAATTTTTTCTATGAATATCAGGTGCCAACTTCCATAGAAATGAAAATGATAAAAACAATAGGCTACTATAAAAATTGTTCAATTCACTAAAAACACAATCATCAGCAAACAAACGGTTTTATTCTTACTGGATTATTCACAGTGTTTTATATACCAGTGAATTGAATACACAAACATTTCTTAAATGATTCATAATAAAATTAGTTTGATAAAAAAAACATCATGAATCATGCAGAGAAATCTTACAACACTAATCTCTGGACGGCCTGTAGCCCTGCCCTGGCTGGAGAGCTGCCCTTTGACAACCTGACCCTCTGACCCCTTGGCCCTGACCCCCAGTCTCTTAGCTCTGACGGGGTGTGGAGAAGCTGGAGACGAGGATGAAGCCGGTACTCACTGGCTATGGAGAGCAGGAGCAGGGAGGAGAGAGAGAGGCAGAACAGACTTCTCTCCATCTTCTTCAGCGCAAACAGAACCTTCCTCAGAGCAGAGTGGATGCTCACACCTTCACCTCTGAGCTCTGAGAGAAACTGAGCCCTATGCATGCACCCGGCCCCCCTCTGAGAGAGCACACTCTTCCCCCCCACCAATCACACTCGCTGTCGCCTTATAAGAGCACTGCAGGGACACTTTGAATGGTCACAGTGACAAATCAGCGCACGCCATTTACATTTTCTCCATATATTCCAACTCTGCGTCACTGCAATCTGACACAAACTGTCAGGACTCCTCCCACCAGCAAAAAATCGCAATCCCGTGATGCTGTGCGTAGAGACACAAAAGAAGAAAACGTCTTTTTTTCTAAAAAGTTTTTAGTGCGGTGTTTGGCCATGCAGTCTTTACAAGATTAACATATTGTTTATGTCCTTAAATTCATTTTCATTTTATCAAGGTTTTAAAAAGCTATTTCAGCAGAAATGTATAAGTACAACGTCAGAAACACTCAAACAAAGCAATATCTTAGATTTTGCATGAATCAATACATGCTGTGAGATGAAGGCAATATATTTTGTTTAAAAATGATAATATTCGTGATATATTTGCACTGTAAATGCACATGTAAAAGACAATGTAATAACACAGCAAGAGACTGAATTTTAATTAAAATACATGCATTTTTATTAAAGGTTTACAAATAATAATTACATTTTATTACAATTTACAAACAAAAAAGTAACAATGTTGGCAGCCCAGCAGTCTGGACATCCCTCTACACTAATTTCAATAGGAAAATTCTGGATTTTAGTTTTTCTTTCCATGCAGAAACAATAATATGGTTCTACAACAAAATGTGTGAAGATAGTGCAGTATTTAACACATGATGTGACTGCTATGGGTTCACAGTGAAATATTGAATACACGAAGTCAGTGCTGTGTGTGAACAGTGAAATCTTACCTGTCCCAGGGGGAGCGCAGTCACAGGCTGGGGAGGAGTGCACTGTTGGGCCAGGGCACTGGGGACAGGCCCCAGGGCAACAGGGTGGGTGGTTTACCTGAAGGTGGGGGGGATTATGGGATTCTCTTGTCCTCCATATCTTCAAATCCCCTCATCATCCACGCGCAGCCCTTCTTCGTCAGGGGTCCAAGCTGGTCCTGCAGCACAGACAGTGCAGCTACTGTCCCCTTTCAGCTCCCCCGCAACGCAGCAACGCACAGCACGCATTAATCCACCCGTCGCATTATTCATCATATTGTCCCATCTTTTCGATGATTAACATAAGCATTGCACCGGTGGAAGTTACCAATCAGATTATTTAGCCTAATCAATTAACCACTTTTCAATGTAACGTGAAAACTGCCTGACTTGTTTACATTTTGGACAGATGTGGCTAAATTAATCGTTGTTTCCGTCGCAGCACTTTCGACACAATTTATATCAGAAAAATCCTTAAAAGAAATACCATCTTGGTGGAAAAAACGCTACGGTTCAGGGTTACAACGTTACAACATCCCCTATTACTAACTAGCTTGCAACCAATACATTTCATATTTACACCCAAAAATCCCAAGTATCGAAAATAAATATTTATAACCATCCATCCATCTGAATGCTCGATATTTTGCTTTAAAATAAATAAAGGTGGTTAACGTTGCAGCTAACAAGCCGTAGAGCTGGCAGTTTCAACAGGCTAATTTTAGCAAGCTAAATAAGCCTGAATACGCTTCTTTACCACGACGCCAATCGTTAACTTTCAGCACAGAGATACATTTGCTAAAGTATTTGCGGGTCAGTGGACATTAATTACTTGAATCATCGCAAAAAATGCTGAAACAATTCTAAAAGTTCACTAGCTTCACGGATCTTACACATTATACTGCACTGAATGCTTACCAGAAAGTTTCGTTCGACTTAACCGCCGTCAACAGGAAATGATGTAATGGAAGAAAAGCAGGGCACCGATTGGCCTGGGCAGTGACCAGAACATGAAGAAAAGGCTGTCGGCTAACCAACGTTTCGAACAGTTATTTGACGTGTAGCACTAACTGGTTGTAACTTCATCACACTAGCAGACTTTCTGAACTGATATTGCTTTAAAGAAATATGCGCACACATTGATGTAATAGTTTGAAAGCGCTGTGAGGATCTGTTGACCCAGTGCTGGTGTTTACAGTGTGAGACACAGTTGTGAACTCGTGCTGGCGGACATTTGCAACGAGAGGGCACTCTGGCAGGACTTGGTGCTGAATGGACAGCAGTCACTCCTCGATCCGAGCTGAGTTACAATTAATGCTTGCATACTGGAGACATTTGGATTAAATATTGTTACTGTCAATAAAGCATGTTTTAAAACATGTGCATTAGGAATCAATAAAATATGCAACATCATACACTTTGATAGAGTGTTTTTAAAGTATAACTTAGAAATATATCATTTACATTTTATACGCTCCCAGATACGAAATTGACATCAAGCTGTTTACCAGAGTATGAATACAAACACATGGACATTCACATTTCACAAGAGGAAGAAACTGCTGCATCTGTTTATTTCACACACATACGCACTCGCGTATGCACACCCGTTATTTTCCTGCCATACACGGGAAGCCGCAGAACGGTTGTAAAATACGTGGGCATGTCGCACTTATCTGATTATCTCCTCAAGAAAACATTTAAAGTATAAAAATAGCGGACGCTGCGGCTCATAAGCGTCTCTTCATGAGCACGTGATCAAAGCGCAGAAACCACGCGAGCGGATCTAACCTGCAGCTCCGTCTGTATCTCGAGCAGAGGATAGAGGAGGATGGCACAAAAATGCAGACGAATAAGACGCACGTGGTAACCGGTACAGCTTCCTGCACCTGTGTTTCGGTTCGGATATGATTTCGGAGGGGGTGGAAGTCCCTCTGAGAGCTCCTCAGTGTCACAGTTAGCCTAAATGTTCCTTTTTCGCAGGTCTTTAAGTCAGGTTATCAAAAATTACACCTCAGGCAACATACTAATTTAAATGATATTTCAGTAAATAGTATTTCATACAGAATTTGGAGTTCAAATATAGTTGCATGATCCAAATTGGGGGTTTCTTTTACCGCAGGCAACATGATCAGTTTCTAAATAACATCTGAAGAAAAACACGTTTTCAGCGTAAAAAAATGCCAAGTTACTCACACATACAATGCACCGTCTATAACTCATTAATTCAAACTTGCTTAATCTAGGGCTGCCATTAAAAGTATTGATATTCAAATGAGCCCAAGTTACAAGAAACAATATTTGCTATCTTAGCTCACACAAATTTAGTTATTTCTAAAAGCAATACTGCTACCCAATGTTTCCTAAATTATTTGTATCATCATAATTCTTTGTGAGTGATAATATGAGACGGGCCTCTATGTATGCAAAGTGGAATTTGTCAGTGGAAAGGGATACTTCCCTGTTAATTCCAACCTGAATTTGGTCATACAGTATATTAACTGTTTGCGATTTTTAAAGATGTTTCATTTTGAAATTCCACATTGGATAATCATAATTCTTCTGGGTGATACTATGTGATGCCCCTCTTTGCATGCAATGTGTAATTTGTTTTGTGGAAACACAGTTTCCCTTTAATTACAATCTGAAATTGTCTGTATATTTACTGTATGTGATTTATGAAGTGGTTTTATTTCAAAATTCCACATCGGATCATCACAATTCTCTTTGAGTGATACCACGAGATGCAATGTATGCAAAGTGCAATACATAGAGCATGTCATGTTTGTCCAATCTGAATTTGGCCATATGTGACGTTAATGCAATTTTTTTTTTTTTTGTATGTAGATTGTCCAACCTCTCACACATTACCTGTAACTTTTTACACCTAGCATTTGTTTAATCACAATTCCTCTGTGCTCTTTGTCTCATTTCAGAAGGGCCAACCCTTGCAGGCATACCCCAGCGAACCTGGTCTACCCGCCCCTGTCCTCATCTGAGGAACTCACAGTGGTGGGTGGACTATGAAATTGCCATTGTTGTTCTGTACCATCCTTCAGGTCCACTTGGCTGCTTCCTGGATGAGCTGGACACTATCCTGAGCTCCCTCTCTGAGGAAGGCACTCCTGCTATTCAACTGGGAGACTTCAATCTCCCACCAGAGAGCTCCCAGTTTCTTTCTTTAGCCTACATGTTGACCTTGCTGCCTCTACCTTTAACTCATGCCTCTCCCAGTATCTTGACTCACTTTGTCCTCTTGTCCCCTAACCAGCACAATCATCTCCCCCTTGCCCATGGCTGCCTTGCTGCAGGCTGCTGAGGGGACGTGGAGGAAATCTAGATTCTCCGACAACCTGACCTCATACCACACCTCGCTGGCAGCCTTCATATCTGCTATCATATTGGCTAAGAGTTTATTACCAATCTAAGATTGGTGCATGCTTCTCTAACCCATATAAACTTTTCTCCACCTCTTCCCAGCTCATTCCCCTTCCACTCCGCTCTCCCTCTTCCCCTCTTTCTACAGATGCCTTTCTGGCCAACTTTGAGGGGAAAGTGGCCAGTACCCAGAATGCCTTCACTTATCCAGTGATGCCCTGTACTCCCCATGGTAAACACACTCCTACACTTACCTCCTTCAAGCTTCTGGAGGACATAGATGTACTCAAACTCATGACCACTCATCGTGCAACCATGGGTCTGCTAGATCCCATCCCATCAGCAGTGCTTCAGTCTATATCCAGTGAGGACCTTCCTAATCTGTTCCCCATTATTATTGCCTCCCTTGCCTGTGGCAGTGTTAATTTTAAAATGGCTTGTGTAACCTTAAGAAACCCACCTTAGACCCCTCTAATGACAAGCACTATCAATCTGTATCACTTTTACCTTTTCTGTTCAAAACTGTTGAGTGTGCAGTGCTTAACCAACTTTAATATTTTTTCCATCAGAAAAACCTGCTTGACCCACCCCAGTCTGGCTTTTGAAATAGGCACTCAACCGAGACTGCCCTCCTGACTGTGACAGAGCACTTGTCACTGCAAGAACCTCATCCCTCTCCTCTGTCCTGATCCTTCTAGACCTGTCTGCAGCATTCATGGTCAACTACCAACTACTCATTTCCACACTGGCTGAGATGGGCATTTCTGGAACTGCCCTCTCTTGGTTTGCTTCCTATATTGCAGATAGGTCCTACCAGGTCACCTGGATGGGGTCTGTCTCTGCACTTCATCCCCTTGTTGCAGGAATCCCACATAGATCTATACTGGAGCTTCTGATGTTCTCCAGTTACACCAAATCTCTTGGCTCAGTCATTACTTCATATGGTGTAGGAATTTCCAAACAAAAATCATGGTTTTGAAGATGAAGATAACAAACAGTGTCAGGAGCTCATTTTGATGTTTTGATAAAACGACCAGTTGGGAGGAGGTACAAGTACAGTCTTCATACATGAGTTTATATATTTTTAAGTACTGTTGTTCCAGTCTATTAGATTCATTCAATCACCATATTCAAAAGTTAAATTTGTGGCCAATCACAGGTTAGGGAGTCCATACCAAGACTGACTATGTGGGCCTCCTCCAACTTGACAGTCCTTTGATTCCTTAATGCACTTTATTTGTACTGCAGCTGGGGTTTATCTCCTCTTACTTACACAGCAACAGATGCATTGTGTAGGTTGAAACATCATACAATTATATGTGTAGGCTATTGAAAGTAGACATTAAGCAGACATTCAGGACTTACATTGAATTACATTTATCAGATTACTATAAGGTCAATATGACATTTTATTGCTTATATAATGCTTTATGTAAATCAACTTTTCAACCATCCAGAAATCTTAGGAGGGAAGAATGTATAACATTCTATGTCCATACATATAGGAAAAATATGTGCTTTTATTCTTACAGAATTATTTACAAGAGCATGTTTCATTGAGTAATACACAAAAAAAAAAAATTTCTCCAAAAAATACAGGTGTAGGAAGCGGCGCCGGTTACATGTCTTATTCGTCTGCATTTTAGTGCCATGCCCATGCTTCTCTTTCCTCTGCTCGAGAAATAGACGGAGCTGCGGGTTAGAGCCGCTCGCGTGGTTTCTGCGCTTTGATCACATACTCAAGAAGGGAAGCTAATGAGCCGCAGCGTTCGCTATTTTTATTCTTTCATTTTTTTCTAGACGAGCTAATCAGATGCGTAAGATATGCCTGTGTTTTTTATAACAGTTCTGCAGCTTTCTTCCTGTGTGTGGCAGGAAAATAACGGGGTGTGCATACTAGCGCGTAGGCTACAAGTTTGAAATAAACAAATGCAGCGGGTTTAATCCTCTGGGGAAATGTGTATGTACGTTTGTTTGTGTGTATGTTCTTGAACAGCTTGGTGTCCATTCCATGTTCCATGTCCCAGGTTATTGTATTGTATGGTCTACGTTTATTGATTCCTAATGCAAAGATTTTAAAACATGCATTATTGACTGCAGCACTATTTCGATCCAAAGTTCCAGTCTGCGAGCATTACAACTCAGCCTGGACCAAGGAGTGACCGCTGTCCATTCAGAACCACGTGCTGCCAGGCCACCGTCTCACCGCAAATATCCATCAGCGTGAGGTCACAGCTGTATGGGGGTATTATTGCCTCAGAATGAATGAATAAATAAATAAATAAATGTAACTGATGCACAAATAAATATAGCTGATTCACAAATAAATGCATCTGAGTCACATTTTATATTACCTTGCGCTTAGACTCAAAGAAAAAAAAAAGTGCCGCAATGATTGTCTCAAAAATCCACAAATAGGTTTTATTTCTCACTGTGTCTAGTTCAGATTTTAAGACACCCTTTCGCCAACGCCCGCATTACCCTCCGACCAATCACGGATACACTTCGGGGTTGTGTTGTATAGCGCCAAAACAACTGCTCCGTTGGGATGGTTGCTATTATGACTCTTTCATATAGGAATGAAACCTTCTCTGGCAAGCCCTTTTAACATTTAATATCTTCGCTTGATTATCCATAATCACATATATATATCTTCTTAAAACAATATCGGTTCAGAAAGGACTGTAGGTGTGACTAAGTTATGAACAGTTAGTGCTTTTGTAAAATAACGATTCTGTTGTTCCACGAAACGTTTCCGGTGTCGGCAATCTTCATTTTCTCTTCACTGGCCAGGCCAATCGGTGCTTAGCTTTTCTCGCATGACGTCATTACAGTTTAACGGCGGTAAAGACGAACAAGTCTGCCGTAAGCTTTCAGTGCGGTTTTTCTACGGTCTGTGGTGTATGTATCTCAGTGAATTACAGCGACACGACTATTGCAGTGAGTTTTTTTCATGGCAGCATTTAGTAACAATTCAAGTAATCAATGTTCACTGATCCGCAAATATTTTAGCAGTTATTTCTTTTTGGTGAATGTTTACGTTTGTCAACTTGGTGAAGAACGATAATGAGGAAAGGATGGTGGCTGTTTAGCTTGCTCAAATTAACTTGTTGAATATGATAGCTCTACCGCTTATTTAGCTAGCTCTAATGTTAGCTACCTTTATTTAATTTTAAAGCAAGATATGAAGTAAGATATTCACATCACTTGCTAGATGGGTATAAATATCTCACGTAAGATTTTTGGGTGTCAATAAGAAGGCTATTAGTAAAGCATTGTGAAGCATACAGGTTGCTGTGAGACCTCTGCTGAACGAGTTAAAGAATATAGTGTACGTAAAAAAGCGGTTCATTGATTAAATAAGCTGAATTGGCAGCTTCCATCGGTACGATGCTTAATTATGTCTGGTCCTGCAACACTGACTGGGAACGCAGCTACTGTCCCCGTTCAGCTCCCCTGCAACGCAATAACGCACAGCACACCCATTATTCCACTCTTTAAGTTTTAAGATATCACTTTGTTTGAATGATTCTGATCTCAACTGAACACAACAATACAGTTTATCTTTCCAGTACATATATCACTATAGGATATATATGATATTTTGCAGCTTCTATTACATGTCAGCTGAAATAAGTTTTTAAAAATCCTTGAATAAAGGAGTCTTTTGTCCAAAATGTCAAGGCTTTGCTGCATAGGATTTCATACTGCACAGCTAAACACTGCATTAAAAACTTTATCCTTTTTAAAATAAGTACTTTCTTCTTCTGCCTGTCAGTGCAGCGTGTCACAATATATTAATCTTGCAAAGACTGCATGGCCAAACACCACACTAAAAACTTTATCCTTTTTAGAAAAAAAGACGTTTTCTTCTTTTGTGTCTCTACGCACAGCATCATGGGGTTGGGATCTTTTGCTGGTGGGAGGAGTCCTGACAGTTTGTGTCAGATTGCAGTGACGCAGAGTTGGAATATATGGAGAAAATGTAAATGGCGTACGCTGATTTGTCACTGTGACCATTCAAAGTGTCCCTGCAATGCTCTTATAAGGTGACAGTGAGTGTGATTGGTGGGGGGGAAGAGTGTGCTCTCTCAGAGGGGGGTCGGGTGCATGCATAGGGCTCAGTTTCTCTCAGAGCTCAGAGGTGAAGGTGTGAGCATCCACTCTGCTCTGAGGAAGGTTCTGTTTGCGCTGAAGAAGATGGAGAGATGTCTGTTCTGCCTCTCTCTCTCCTCCCTGCTCCTGCTCTCCATAGCCAGTGAGTACCGGCCTCCTCTCAAGCTTCGCCACACCACATCAGAGCTAAGAGACTGGGGGTCAGGGCCAAGGGGTCAGGTTGTCAAAGGGCAACTCTCCAGCCAGGGCAGGGCTACAGGCCGTCTCTAAACACCAGAGATTAGTGTAGTAATATTTCACTGCAATATTTCATGAAGTTTTCACAAAATTAATTTCTTTATTAATTATTTAGGAAATGTTTCTATATTTGATTAACTGGTATATGAAAAACTATATTTGAATAATCCAGCCAGAATAAAGCTGTATGTTTGCTCATGTTTGTGTTGTAGTGAATTTAACAATTTTTTTAAAGTATTGTTTTTATCATTTTCATGTCTAATTAAGCTGGCATGTGATATTCATGAAAAACAATTGCTGGCTCAAAATTAAGTCCACAGTTTAATGTTCATGTCATAAATTTATATATTAATAATATATTATTACCATTATTAATAATGTTAATTATTAATATTATATTATTCTCAGTTTCTGTAGTTGCAAGCTGCTTTTTAGTCGTTTAATTCTCTTCAGTCTCTGATGAGTTTTAACTGAAGGGAAATGTGAACTGTCTTCATAGTGACACACTGATTTCATTATGGCAGAACATTAATTATATAGTACACTTATTAAAATGTACTCATCTCATAAAATGTATTACAACAAAAAAATTAAAAATTAAAAAAAAAAACTTTACACATTAGTGCATGAGTAGAAAGACCCGTGCGAACCTCAACTTCAAAAGCAGGGCTGAAGCAGCATTTATCCAGTCAGACTTCCTGTGAAAATCTTTTAAAATAACTGTCTGAACAGATATTATCCTCCACTGCTGCTTACAACAGAAAATGGAGATGATTATTTTATTTCAAGAACACATACATTTCAACATACAAAGTTTCTTTGTTAAAAAAAATTCAAATAAAATAATTGTGGAAACTTAACAAGAACTATCCCAATTAAATACTGAGATAATATGAAATCTAAAAGTGATTATTTAAAAGGTATCTTATGAAATACAGGTATAGAAGTCGCTACAAATATATGAGCTAAAAATTCTGATTTGCATTTAATCATTACTCATTTGACTGAAAACAAAACCATGAATAATTTAAAATGTTACAAACCAGTATAATGCATGTGTACACACACCCGGCCTGTACACACATATAATTAATTGGTTGATTTAAACCATTCCAGATAAGTCTTCTACTTTATCACTTATAAATGAGTTGCTATAAAGATGCACAGGGCTCGGGAGGGAGGATGGTCTGCTCTGGCTTGTCTGTGTCTTTAGAGGAACCGTTCTTCCCGATCTGCTGGGGGTCACAGCTGTGCACAGAAGATGGCTTTCATCTGTGGAAATTCCTTTCACTTTTCCAGTCTCTGTCCAGTCACATGTCCACTTTACTGCCATTTACTAGACACTTTTATCCAGAGAAAGTTACAATGCAAACAAAGGTAGAAAGATCAGAATGGAAGTGCAGTAATTCTCTAGAGAAATAAATTATTGTGCCAAAAGAGGCAGCATATCTGTAAAATCTGTGTTTTGCAATGCACAGGAGTTTATTGTGGTTCATGTCTGAATGACATTTTAGCCAGGAAATTAAATAAAATGTGAACATTCTTTGTACCAAACTGCAATACAATTGCATGATATCCCAGTCTAGAATGTAGAAAGTAGACACTAATAATTCTCATTACATTTTGAGCATATCTCTTTTACTTCTGTACTCCATTTTAGATATCTGCAAATGTGAACTCTCAAGTTTTTAATACCATCTCAGCATTCTAATTTTCTATTTTCAGGGCAGTAAAACAGCTCTTAGCATGAGAAAGCAAAGGGGTTTTATCCACCTTGTGGCCAAAGTGTGCACTTGCAGTATTTAGGGGCTTCATGTCCCTGAGAGATGAGCACTGTCACTTGAGCGTCATCTGCTTATTCAGTCATGTGACAGCCTCACTGGCAGAGCTGATGTCACTGGTGGACAGTGTGCAAAGCATAGGTGGTAGAGTGTACCTTAGTGTTGTGGCTGTGTTCCCGCAGATGCTGCTAGGTCCTATTCCCTGAATTTACTGTGACAATTTGGAGTTTGCAGTTACAGACTAAACACTATTTAAAAATCTATAAGCCAGGTTTATCTAGAAGATTTTATGTATTATCTGCAGTATAAAAACCTATGCATAATCTTCACTACTTTTGGCACTGTTGGCTACAGTTAATGACTGGAATTATTAAGACTTATTTTTGTTCAGTTAAAATGTCCTTTGCAACTCAAGGCATTTAATGGGTATACTTAGGATTGTTACAGGAAAATGATCATTAATGTGACAAGATTTGGCTTCTTTGAATTGTAATTATAGCAGATCTTTCAGTCATGTGGTACCAGAAGAGAGCTGACCAGTTAAAGAGCATTCTACAGTGTTTACTGGCAAAAGTTCAAACACCTTATATTTTAAGTTAGTTGGGACAGTGAGAACTTGTTGAGTGATTTTAAAGCAGTAGTTCATTCATAAAGTTAATTTAAGTATCTAAAGACCAGACCTTATAATGTCTTATAAATTAGCAATGTAAGGTAGTTTACAGAAGTGTAAACTACCTTACAAACTAAAGGAAAACAGACTCTGTTAGCTGTGCTGACAGGGAGTCAGCAGAGTCTGATAAAGAGACAGTGCTCAGTTCCAAAATATCCTACTGGATCAGCATTATGTATAACTAAGGTTCTCCGTAATACAGGGTAATCGTGTTTTGTATAGTCGGAAAGCCGGTGTCCTGGAGAACAAGCTGGTGTCTTTGGTGGTGGATTATTGACTAAGGATCTTGATATCTACGGGTTAGCGCCCAGCCACATACAAAGGTTAACCTGGTATGGTATTCTTACAGAGATAGCATAACATGACATACCATAACATTACATAACGACAAGAACAGGCCATTCAGTTCAACAATGCTTGCCATTTTCCTGACTATATTGAATCTAGTGCTCTGATTACCTACAGACAAGATAATATCTAACACCGTATCAAGCCTAGTCTTGAAAATCCCCCAGAATTTCTGCCTCTACTACGTGACCCAGCACATTATTCCACACATTGACTACGCTCTGCGTGAAAAGAATTCACCCTAATGTCTGTATGGAATTTACCTTTTGCTAATTTTCATTTATGTCCCCTCATTATACTAACAGAACTCAACCTGAATAATCTCTTGTAGTTCACTTTGTGTTAATCCCCTTTATAAATTTAAAAGCCTAAATCAAATCACCTCTAAGTGTCCTTTTACTAAGCTTGAAGAGATTATACATCTTAAGTCTTTCCTCAAAGCTTCCCACATGCAGAATTTTACATCTGGCTATTTTAATTTCAATTGCCAGGTTTCTGCCAATTTCTGGATTTTGTTTAAATCTTGAATTACTTTAGTGGATTCCAAACTATTAGCTGGGTCTCCTAGTTTTGTATCATCTGCAAATGTGACTTATGTACTTGTATGTCCCTTTCAAGGTCACTGATATGAATGAGAACTATCCACAGTTTCCTCAGATAATATCCCTCCTACTACTACTTTTTGCATTCCACCCTGTAGCCAATTCTGAATCCACTCTGAAATACTTCCTGTAATTCCTACTGTCTTCATTTTGCTAACAAGTCTCTCATGCGGTACCTTATCAAATGCTTTTTGGAAATCTAAGCATATAATATAAGGCTTCTTGTAGTCAAAGCATTGGTAGGCTCTTCAAAGAATACAAGAAGGTTTGTCAGCAATGACCTTCTCTTGTGAAAACCATGCTGGCTATCTTTTCAGATGTTACTATTCAAGAAATACTTCCAACTTTTCTCTAATGATAGATTCTGATTTTTTATGTTAAACACGTCAAACTGACAGCCCTGTAGTTTACTGGATCAGCAAGGTCCCCTTTCTTATATATTGGTATTATATGAGCATGCTTCCAGTCCTCTTGTATTTCTACAGTTTCTGAAGACAGTAAAAATACCTGCCAGTGGTTTAAAGATGACCACACCTAACCCTAGAATACTCTTGGGTATATGCCATCAGGGCCTGCTGCCTATTTATCTTTAGTTTATGTAATTTATCCAGTACTTCTTCATCCTCTATCTCAATATCTGCTATGACATATTGAGTACTGCATTCCGGTGCACCTGATATCCTCCTTAAGTTTCCTTTTCCTACAATGATATTGAAAGAAACATTTAGGATTACTTTTTGCATCTTGAGCAATTTGCCTTTCAAAGAGCCTCTTGGCTTCCCATACTTCTTTTTTAATCATATCACACATATTACAGTATTCAGCCTTATCCCTCTCAGTTCTGTTATTTTTATATATCTCAGAACAGTTTTGTGTTCATCCACTAGGGAGACTTCAACTTACTTTTCCTTACCTTTGGAAAATAAATTTACATTGTGCCTCAGAATAACCATTTTGAACCTGCCCCACTTTTCATTCACAGTCTTGCAGTCTGAAGTTGCACCCAGTCAATATTACTTAAATCTTCTCGGATCTTGTTAAAATTGGCTGATCTAAAATAAAAAATTCTGGCTAAAGTGGAGGCCTTGTTATGTGCCGAAATACATCAAAACTGACCGCAGAATGATCGCTATTCCCAAGGTTTACATCCATACTACTGTTATGCTTACAGTAGACGTCTTTTATACTTCTTGTTCCACATAATGTAAATTCTTATATTTATTTTTCAATATAATCTCTCTCCCTCTCTCACTCTCTCTCTCTCTCTTCTCTATCTATTCTCTCTTTTCTGCCTGTGGTTAGTTTTTTTAATTGTTTATCTCTTTATGTTGCTTGTCTATTATTTTTATTTTGAAGTACAGTAATTTCTGTGGTTGAACAATGTCCCAATAAAAGGGTTTTTTAAATCTCTCTCTCTCTCTCTCTCTCTCTCTCTCTCTCTCTCTCTCTCTCTCTCTCTCTCTCTCAGGACAGTGAGGATGTGAGGCTGGTGAATGGTAGCAGTCCCTGTGCTGGAAGAGTGGAGGTTTACCATCTGGAAGAGTGGGGGACAGTGTGTAGTCTTTTCTGGGATATGATCGATGCTGAGTGGTGTGCAGACAGCTGGGCTGTGGAGATGCTGTAGATGCACTAGGAGGTGCATCACTTTGGGCCAGGGTCTGGGCCAATATGGATGGCTCATGTGTCCTGCAGGGGATCAGAATCCACACTGAAGGAGTGTGAGTCACAAAAATGGCGTATACCTGACTGTAAACATGGAATGGTTGCCAGAGTGATCTGCTCAGGTAGGACTCAAAGACTCAGTGTTATTCACCCGTTACCAATGTTCTTATCCAAGCACAGCCCTTTTGTTTTAAATGAGGAAATATAATTTTTCATAAAATAAAAGATAATACACAAAACTGAAATATAGTATATTCCTAAATGTTGTGCTATAAAGTAAATTTGTGCACTGTTCCATTCACTTTTGCACAGTTGCAACAGAACCTCATATTCATGTTTCTCATATACTTGTTCTTTGTTGTGGCTATCAGAATTTTCATATTTTAGGGCTCTATCTTAACGATCTAAGCGCACGGCCTAAAGCGCATGGTGCAAGTGCGTTTAGGGCGTGTCCAAATCAACTTTTGCTAGTTTAATTCTTATTCTGAGCACAAAGTAAGGCGCATGGTTCAAAGGGTTGTACTTAGTCTCTTAA
This sequence comes from Anguilla japonica, assembly GCA_025169545.1. Taxonomy (NCBI): domain Eukaryota; kingdom Metazoa; phylum Chordata; class Actinopteri; order Anguilliformes; family Anguillidae; genus Anguilla; species Anguilla japonica. The sequence goes on from CM045884.1 coordinate 60,043,949, forward strand.
TTAACCATAGGTGTGTTTTGGGCGTAACATGAAATAAACCAATCAGAGTGTCATCTTCCGTTCCCTTTAAAAGCCAGGTGCGCTTGCCCCTTGGCGGATTGCTATTATAAGGGCTGTATTGTAATGTTCCACCTGACTTACCCAAACATCTGAAGCGCATTTTTAGCACTCCAAACGTTCTTTCTATTACAGTTCGTGTTTTCGATTGAACCAAAATTCATGCACAGTTGTACGCATGATATACATGATTAGCTAATTGTGATAAATATTATGACTAACCATTATGCCATGTATTTTTTTTTAAATATCGCGCGTTGTGCTCCCGCCTATGTAGGCGCATATTACTATCTTAATAATGTGCCCTTAAAATAACAGTTAAATACTGCGCCATTGACTTAAGACCAGGTTTTTGTTGGTCAATCGCGCAACCGCGTTCCGCTGCCTCAAGACAGCAATGCGCCAACAATGCGCCTGACCACACCTCATTTTAAGACCAACACGCTCATGGGCGCTCAGATGGGTGCAAGTACATTTGCTATTTAAACAACGTGGGCGCTGGACGGGAAAATGACGACTGCGTCGGTCTGAAACTAGCAAAGACACTTGCGTTGCGCTTGGCGCCGCTTGGCGCCGCTTGGCGCCGCTTTGCGCCGGGTGTAAAATAGAGCCCTATGTCTTTTTTGGTTTGTCACTGCAGTTTACATGTGATTGGTTCATCTCACACTACAGTTTACATGTGATTGGTTCATCTCACTGCTGTACTCCATGTATTATAGCTGTGCAGACCTGTATTCATACAGCTGGGATAAGGTGCAAGTCATTGCTGATAATCCTCTCTTCTGTTTAGCTCCAGCCCCTCGAAAGGTGAGGCTGATGGGCGGGGCTGACCTGTGCTCTGGAAGAGTAGAGGTGTATCATGGGAGCTCCTGGGGCACAGTGTGTGATGCTGACTTTGACCAGCAGGACGCGGAGGTTGTGTGCAGAGAACTGGGCTGTGGAGCTCTTAAAGAGCTGCGGGGGGCAGCTGCATTTGGCCAGGGTGAGGGCCAGGTATGGGCGGAGGAGATTCAGTGTAGAGGCAATGAGTCTCAGATTCAATTCTGTCCCACAGCACCCTCACAGAATCATCCTGCTCCCATGGAAACGATGTGGGACTGGTGTGTTCTGGTAAGTCTTCTATGCACTATGACTGTTTCAGTGGTAGTGGGTAAATATAGTTCCTTAAAGGCATACTATGCAGGGTTTTTACCATGAAAGTATTGTAAAATAACCATGCTAAGGCATTTCTTTGATGCACTGCAATCTCTGTATTTATGCACTTTTGCCAAATTTGTGCGTGCTTACCTGTATTTGTCATCCTAAAATATGGAATTTTGGAACCTTTCTGAGCATGGCAGTCTTTCCTGTGTGTGGAGGGGTGGGTTGGCAACAGAGCCTGTGGTTTGGGATCAGATTTGTGATTTGTTGCTAGCTAGCCGCTTCATTGGCTCAGACAGGGAAGCAAAAAGACGATAGGGCTCGTTCAATAAAGTTGACCTTGGAATTGGTTTTTCTCGGTGACATCAGCTGAAGTTCGCAACACTGAAAAGGAATGTGGTGTTGGCTTGTTTTCTGTTGGACCTGTAAGTAATATTACCTTCTAGCTAGCCAGCTAGGTTTGTCAGAGGTCCCATTTTCAAATTATTTGTACATGTCTGGTTTGTAGTCTCGACAATATAATGTCAATCTGAGTAATTGATGGGAAAAATTTATCGGTAGTGTCTCATGAATTTGCGTGTCGATAACTTAGTTGGGTACTCGGGTTGAGTGGGCGGGGTTGAAGATCGAGGAGGAGACTTCTTTGATAGTAAACACAGGCTAAAAAATCCTGCATAATATGCCTTTAACAGATCAGATGCATTTATATTTAACCATATCTTTACTAATTAGTGTGGTTGCTTCAGCAACCCACTACCTGTTCTTTTTCATATTTATTAGGGGTCCAAGCTGCGAAGTGGAAGTGGAATTCATTCAAAATCACTGTTCTTTTGCAGAGATTTAAAACTTGCTACAATGACAAAAGCCCTCATTAGCAACACAGTTATGTGCTAATTGGGTTGACGCCATCTTTAATTGACCGCCATTTTATAATATATTTATTCATCTATTACTTTTCTGAGTTATTCCTGAACCGCTCGGCTGATTCTTACTAAACTTAGCATATTGCTAGAGTGTGACACCCAGTAACCCTATACCAAATTTGATGGTGATTGGCTGCTTGGTGGTGCTATTATAGTAAGTTGGAATTGTTAAACAATTAAACATAACTCCTGCTGTGTTTGACCTACAGGCTTGAAAATAATGGCAGTAGATGTCCTTTTTACTAAGAACAAATGTGCCCCAAGGAACCATAAGATCACCATATTGTATTTTCCCCCATTTTAAATATTTTTAAAAACTCTTCAATGCTTCTCCTCCAACAAAAATTCCCAGATTTTCACAAAATCTCAAATACCGTATTACTTTTCTGACACTTCTGTCCAAATGTAGCCAAATTATGATCCAATAAAATTGCAGTGTGGCATGGCTTTTTCGCAAAAATGCTGATTCAAAAACAATTTGATATGAAGTTATAAAACTTGGTAAGTATATTGACAATTACATCATGACTCCAGTCGTTTTAGCCAAATCCAATTACATGGTACCACTATAGAGATCTGAATATAAAAAATATTGGAAATATTCACCATTTTGTATTTTCTGGCAATTACAATTTTTTGAAAAACACTTCAAATGCTTCTGCTCCTCCAAAACTGATTTGCACAAAATTTGGTATTTTGGCTCACCTCACATACCATTATACAGGTCTTTCCATTCTAGCACTTACGTCAAAGTAGATAGACTGTACCCTGTCTTCCTACAGACAGAGCTGCCGAGGTGTTTTCTAGTTCTTACTAGTGGTGGGCGTTCCAGTTGCTTTCAGGGACACAAATCCTTTAACTCAGTTTCCAGATTCGTTCACTGGTTCCTATACAGCTGTTGTCCAGACTCACGCGAACGAGAACTAGAGTCATGCGGTGACTGGTTCCGAGATCAGACTCTTCGTTCACTAACTCCAGTTCCTAGTGAACAACAAGAGTTATGCAGTGACTGATTCCAACCTCTGACTCTAGTTCCTGTGGAAGGAAATGTGGTATACTGTGCTTTGTATGTGAATTCCTACAGACACTTGGCATAGGCTGACTCTATAATGCGATTCACAGATATTTTCAAAACATTTCGCCAATTTAAAAATGAATAGCTTATATGAGCATGTTTTTTGTGAAATTTACTCAACTAGCGTTTACTGTTAGCTTGCAAATAAGTGACATGAGCAAACAATAACTAGAATATCTTTTTTGATTCTTGTATTTGTGTATTATATAATTTTATGAGGAGCATTTACTCTGCATTTCTATACACTTGTATCTGTTCATGTACTTTAAGTGGTGCTGGTGTTTTATAACTCAGACATAAATACATCATTGGATAATTGGCTTACATCCATACTACTGTTATGCTTACAGTAGACGTCTTTTATACTTCTTGTTCCACATAAGGTAAATTCTTATATTTATTTTTCAATATAATCTCTCTCTCTCTCTCTCTCTCTCTCTCTCTCTCTCAGGCAGCGTGAGGCTGGTAAAAATAGGGGTGCGAGAGTACTGCCATCGTGGGCGCACCTGCTGACCATCAATACGCATCACTTTGGTCATAGGCAAAGCGTAAGGTGTTCCCGAGACTGCTCGTGGGAAATCCTCCGCGGTTGGAACACAGGACCCCGGGAGTTCTCAACCATAGGCTCGCCTGGTCCCCCTCCCCGCCCCGGCCGTGTCGGACGGCCCTGCGTAGCACACACGTCACACTTTCCTATCGGTCGTGATCGCACCCCCAGCCCATGTTTCTAGAAATCTCCCGAAACCGCCCATCATACCCAATTCGGGGATGCGCAAGCCGGGAGCTAACCGCAGCCTTCACGATATTGCGTTTTTCCCTGTTAAACAAATTTCCACGGGCAAGCTTGTGCACAATGCACACAACACCGAATGGAAACCCGGGTGCCTTTACCATGCCTCGGTATGAATGGTAGCAGCTCCTGTGCTGGGAGAGTGGAGGTTTACCATCAAGGAGAGTGGGGAACAGTCTGCAGTGATGAGTGGGATATGATCGATGCTGGAGTGGTGTGCAGACAGCTGGGCTGTGGAAATGCTGTAGATGCCCCAGGAGGTGCGTACTTTGGGCCAGGGTCTGGGCCAATATGGATGGATGATGTGCTCTGCCGGGGATCAGAATCCACACTGAAGAGGTGTGAGTCACGCGGATGGGGTAAACATAACTGCCATCATGGAGAGGATGCTGGAGTAATCTGCGCAGGTAGGACCTATTCAGGTGTTACCAATGTTCTTGGTACCAAACGGCACTTTTTTTCAAATGAGGAAATATTATTTTTTTATAAGCAAATATACAATATTACATATAACTAAAAAAGAGAATTTCATTTGGGAATGTTGTATTCTAAAGTAAATGTGTGCATACTAATCCAGAATTTACAGCGACAAGACAGTCTTTATGTTTCTGATGTACTTGCTCTTGTTCTGTTGTTCTGCTATCTGAATGTTTATTTAAGTCTGTGTCTTACACTGCAGTTTATATGTGATTGGTTCATCACACACTGCTGTACTCCATTTGTAATAGTACTGCAGTCGTGTATTCATACGGCTGTGATGAATGCTGTTTCTGGAATAAAGTGCCAGTCATTACTGATTATTCTCTCTTTATTCTCTGTTTAACTACAGAGGTGAGGCTGGTGGGCGGGGCTGACCTGTGCTCTGGGAGAGTAGAGGTGCATCATGGGAGCTCCTGGGGCACAGTGTGTGATGCTGACTTTGACCAGCAGGACGCAGATGTTGTGTGCAGAGAACTGGGCTGTGGAGCTCTTAAAGAGCTGCGGGGGGCAGCTGCATTTGGCCAGGGGGAGGGCCAGGTGTGGGCAGAGGAGATTCAGTGTACAGGCAATGAATCTCAGATTTACTTCTGTCCCAAAGCACCCTCACTGAATCAACCCTGCTCCCATGGAAACAACGTGGGACTGGTGTGTTCTGGTAAGAGTCTTCTGTGCACTGTGAGTGTTTCAGTGATAATGGGTAAATATAGTTCCTGACAGATTATATGATTTTATATTTAAAGTAATAATCTCAAAGATTTTTATTAAAATAAATGTCTTTTAAGTTACTATCTATCGCTGCATTGGCTAACACAATGGTGATTGAGCCTATTTTTATATTAATTTATACTATTATTATTATCATAATTCATGATTTAAAAACTTGGTGTCTGTGGCGACATTCCCGGGAAAAAATCACAAGCGGCGCAGTTAGTGACGCGTTTTTCATCACCCATCGGTGGTTGGTCCGCCAGAGAGGGTAGGTGGAACTAACGCAACAGGCTCGCTCTTCAACTCACTTGTATGTGAGCGGCGTACTGTTTTTTCCGGTGTCTGCATGCGTTACAATAACAGAGAAAGGGGGGGTTGGGGGAGTTATGGAACCCTAAAAAGGTTTTGTGTAACATATCATCACAGATCATATTATTTGTTGATGTAGATTTCGTATTACATTTAATGACAATGTAACTTTACTAAATTACATAGCTATTTGCACAGCTAACGCTAGCTACCGGACCATGTCAAGAAACACAACATGAGTTTAGACAACGTTGCGCACAGTATCCATCTCTCATATCAGGTAACGTTGCGTTAGCTAGCTAGCTAATGTAATTAACACAATCTAATGTCGGCTAACAATTAGAAAAAAACGCTAGCTAACGCTACCGACCGGTACCGACCTCGCAAACCGTCTCTCAAATGCAATGCTACCTTGTTGCAACGTTGCAGTGTAGCTAACTTAAGGCCAGTTCAGATCAATGATTCGCAACGAGACTGGGTGCAACTTGCAAAATTCCAAGACATCTGATTGTAAACGTTATAAAACTGCACTTGGCGATTTGACAAGGACGGTCTTTTAAAACCTCAGGGCAGGCAACGGCTCTGCTACTAGCCAGTTCACACCGCTGCAATTTTCTCTGCAACATTCTAAAACCGTTTCGCCTCGTTGCAAATCATTGATCTGAACTGGCCTTAGCGTTACCGTTATTTACATTGTCATCGAGTTCATCAATATATTATAATGATCGGAATAAAGCCGGGGTATGTGGAGCAGAGCCGGGTCTGATTTCTGTGTAAAGATGTCAAGCCGGAGAAAACTAAATAAAAGAATACGGCAGTATAGATTAGCATTGTTATTATTTTATTACGCTTCCTCATATGTTCCTTCAGCCTTTATGCCCTTTTTGATGAAATCTCCTTTGTTTTTGTTTTATTCTTCTTGTTCTGATTGCTAATTTAACACCCAGCACAGCTTTATTCTCGAACAGTTTAACTAGCAAAACCAGAAACACCAGGGGTAACATTTTGCAAGGCAGTTGTTTCAAAAATACCACACAACAATCATTCACGAAAAAGACTGCTTATTGTGCACGAGATACATAATTGCACGAGCCACAGCGAATCCCGCAAATTCTTCTCTGCAGTATAAAGATGTTCATACCGGGCAAAAGGTGGATAAAGAACGTTTGCAGAAATTGATCATCACTAATTCTACCCCAGGTTTGCTACGGCATTTTAACCCTGCTCGGCAGTGCAAAGACATCTTGTGTTAGCCTAATGTTAGACAACGAATGAGTATGTACATAACGTTACTTTTATAACAACCGTTTTTTATTCAGTAAATAGTAAGTGTTATAGTTGGCGTGCCAACTGACTGACGTCACACAGGCGACACTGGTTGGATCCGGTTGGATCTATGGGAAGTGAGGTCCAAAAACACACCTGCAATTACCGCTTCTCGCCATTGGCACCGCCATAGAGAACGAAACTGAAATCTTCGAGATGTCACTTTAACAAGATCTTTATTAATGTCAGTTTTACATGTCAGTGTTTCAGTGTCTGTGTGATTTTAAAATCTTTCTCTCTTTCTCTCTCTCTCTCCCTCTCAGATAGTGAGGATGTGAGGCTGGTGAATGGTAGCAGCCCCTGTGCTGGGAGAGTGGAGGTTTACCACCAGGGACAGTGGGGGACAGTGTGTGGTGATTATTGGGATATTACAGATGCTTGGGTGGTGTGTAGACAGCTGGGCTGTGGAGACGTTCAACAAGCACCACAATATGGTCACTTTGGACCAGGATCTGGGCCAATATGGATGGATGAGGTGTCCTGCAGGGGATCAGAATCCACACTGAAGGAGTGTGTGTCCCTAGGATGGGGTGAACATTATTGTGATCATAGAGATGATGCTGGAGTGATCTGCTCAGGTAGGACTCAGTGTTATTCAGCTCTTGCCAATGTTCTTATACCAGCATAGCACTTTTGTTTTAAATGAGATAATATTTTGTCATAAGTTAAAACATAATAATACATAAAACTGAAATATAGTATATTCTTAAATGTTGTGTTATAAAGAAAATGTGGGCATTGTTCCATTCACTGAACTAACACAGAATTTACAGTCACAGAAGAATCTAGTTTATGTTTCTGATGTACCTGCTCTTGTTCTGTAGCTATCTGAATGTTTTTTTTTTTATTCTAAGTGTCATTGCAAATTACATATGATTGGTTCATCTCACACTACAGTTTACATGTGATTGGCTCATCTCACACTGCTGTACTCCATGTATTATAGCTGTGCAGACCTGTATTCACACAGCTGGGATAAGGTGCAAGGCATTGCTGATAATTCTCTGTTCTGTTTAGCTCCAGCCCCTCAGAAGGTGAGGCTGGTGGGCGGGGCTGACCTGTGCTCTGGGAGAGTAGAGGTGCATCATGGGAGCTCCTGGGGCACAGTGTGTGATGCTGACTTTGACCAGCAGGACGCAGAGGTTGTGTGCAGAGAACTGGGCTGTGGGGTTCCTCAAGAGCTGCGGGGGGCAGCTGCATTTGGCCAGGGGGAGGGCCAGGTTTGGGCAGAGGAGATTCAGTGTACAGGCAAAGAATCTCACATTCCCTTCTGTCCCAAAGCACCCTCACAGAATCAACACTGCTCCCATGGAAACGACGTGGGACTGGTGTGTTCTGGTAAGAGTCTTCTATCCAGTGTGCGTGTGTGCATGTGTGTGTGTGTGTATGTGTGTGGTATTTGTGTTAGCTTGAGTAATGTCGTGTCATGTGTAAATTAGGTGAAACAATGAACATAACATTGAACAATAATTACGAAAACATATAGCCAAAAAAACTGATTGAGAAGAGAATGTATAGAACCTTGTGTAGTGGATTGGGGCTCTCTCTCTCTGAGGTGAGGGTATTGGTGGTGCAGCTTTACTTTTTAACTTTTTTTTTTTTTGTTTCCCCCCCCTTTTTTCACAATTGTATATTTAATTGGTATATTTATTTTTATTGATTTAAACATTTAATGGAGTTGGTGGAGTTTTTTTAGGTAGTTGGCTAGGGCTTTCTGGACCTTCCCTGAGGCCAGAATGGGGTATCAGTTTGACATGCAATCGCTCCGTCACGGGTTTAGGTGTGTGCCTGAGGGAGACACAACAGAGGAAGAGGTACTACTTGCGGTTGGGGAAGGGAATAATCAAATTTACTTAGAATCTAGAATGAATAAAGAAGTGGCTGTGTCTTTGAAGAAGGAAGATTTTGTTAATTATTTGATTGAAAGCAGTATTGTAATCAAGGAAATCTGGTGCAGGTAACATCCCTTTCTGCACCAGCCATGAAAGTCAAATTTACTGCTGTTGATTAAAAATTAAGTTTTGGAAAGGGTATCTACAGCTGTTTTTAATGAGACCGGATGGCCTGAACACTAAAGGTCACACAGAGTACTATGCAGCGGTGCTGAAGGCATGGCAGTTGCTGAGGCACTCTCGTAAGGTTGGTCTGGAGAATGGACCATGAGTGTGGGAGGAGCCTATTCTACACAACCCTGTGATTGAGTTAGTGCCTTTGACGTCAGCTGCCCTGCAGTGGTGGTTTGTGGCAGCAGGTTTATGCAAGTTAGCTCACCTGCGCCAACCAGGAGGGTGCAGTTTGGTTACGCCCCAGAGCCTGGTTGATTGCACACAGGTGCACTCCATCAGGGTCCTGGAGAGAATTCTGGGGGATGTATGGCAGGCTGTGCCTGGCCTGAAGAGGGGAGTTATGAATCAGGCACTTGAACATGAGCTTCCTCAGTTCCCCACAGTTACCTTGATGGCAGCAGTAGAGGAGTGGCGGCGGCGGTGCGAGGGGGGGGGGGGGGGGGGGTGGGGGAGGGTGGAATGCGTTCATCTTTCTTTTCTCCAGGTTTGGGATAGTTTCAGGAGTTGAAGGGGAGGGACCTGTATGTGGGATGTGTTAAGGTCAGGCATAAGAGGGCTCTAGGTGATAAGAGGGAGCATCGGCGGCAGGATGAGCTGGGTGACCAGACGATGGCAGGGTACAGATGGAGGGTGCTATATAAGGCCCCATCCCTAAGCGGACTGGAGACCTGCGTTGGAGGATACTGCTGTACATGGGACTGTGGCCACTAAAGTGTGGTTGGCTCATGTTGATCCTGGGTTGGGGATAGGATGCCCATTTTGTGCTTAGCAGGAAACTATGTCACACCTGTTTGTGTCATGAGTAAGGTTGAAACAAATGTTTTTTTTATTAAGAACAGTGTGTTTGCAACTAGGGGTGCTTTTTTCTGTGGGGGAGTTTATCTGTGGACCAAGGTACAGGTTCCAGCTGCCAGAAGTTTTATACTGTAGTAGTGGTGAATTTTTTATATGGGCAGGCAAAACTTGTGACTTGGGTCACACTCAGGAACGTGCTGCGTCGTGGTGAGTCCACAGATGTACTGCAGGTGTTTAGGGGTTATGTCTCTGCGTACCTCAGAGTAGAATTTCAGTATTTTAAAATGATGCATAATGTGCCAAAATTGGAAAGAATGGAGAGGAAATTGAGACATGTTTTAGCTTAACTGTGGAGGGGGGTACCCATCTTCCGCCGTGATCTGAAGACGCATCTCTTTATACTATACCTGGACTAACTACCACCACTCTGCGGATCATTTCACTTAAATTCCCCTCTTTCATGCCACTCATGTTACAGGTACCTCCATTCCAGCACTTATTGTACTTTGTATTATTGTCCTAATGTTGTAGTGTGTACTTCCCCCTAGGTTGACTTAGCATAGGTTATGTTCAGAATATGTTCACTGTATTAACTGGACTATGTCTTGTCTATGAATAACTGTACAAAATGTGTATTGTACCTTTTCAAACCTGTGTTTTGCAGTGTTACAATTACCTTGATATGATATGATATATATATATGTGATACGATACAAGATCTTTATTAATGTCAGTTTTACATGTCAGTGCTTCAGTGTCTGTGTGATTTTGAAATCTCTCTCTCTCAGGCCTTGAGGATGTGAGGCTGGTGGATGGTGGCAGCCCCTGTGCTGGGAGAGTGGAGGTTTACCATCAGGGACAGTGGGGGACAGTGTGTGGTCATTATTGGGATATTACAGATGCTTGGGTGGTGTGTAGACAGCTGGGCTGTGGAGACGTTCAAGAAGCACCACATTATGGTCACTTTGGACTAGGGTCTGGGCCAATATGGATGGATCGAGATGTCCTGCAGGGGATCAGAATCCACACTGAAAGAGTGTCCATCAAAAAAAAAGTGAATATTATTGTTATCGTGGAAATGATGCTGGAGTGATCTGCTCAGGTAGGCCTCAGCTGTAAGCTCCATTTTTTTAATACCAACACAGCACTTTGGATTTCAATGTGGATATATTAATTTTGACAAGCAAGTATATAATAAAAAATATAAATAAAAAGTATTACAGAATTTAAAAATATTTATGTTACAGAATTGCATATTTATGTTTCTGATGTACTTGCAGCTATCTTAATGCTTGTTCTTTGTATTCTAAGTCTGTCACTGCAGTTTACATGTGATTGGCTAGTCTGACACTGCAGTGTACATGTGATTGGCTAGTCTGACACTGCAGTTTACATGTGATTGCTTCATCTCACAGGGCTGTACTATAATAGCTGTGCAGTCTTGTATTCATACAGCTGTGCTGAATGTTGTCTTTGGAATAAGGTGCAAGTCATTGCTATTGATTCTCTTTATTCTCTGTTTAACTGCAGCCCATCGAGTGATCAGGCTGGTGGGTGGGGCAGACCTGTGCTCTGGGAGAGTAGAGGTGTATCATGGGAGCTCCTGGGGCACAGTGTGTGATGCTGACTTTGACCAGCAGGATGCAGAGGTTGTGTGCAGAGAACTGGGCTGTGGAGCTCTTAAAGAGCTACGGGGGGCAGCTGCATTTGGCCAGGGTGAGGGCCAGGTGTGGGCAGAGGAGATTCAGTGTAGAGGTAACGAATCTCACATTTCCTTCTGTCCCAAAGCACCCTCACAGAATCAACACTGCTCCCATGGAAACGACGTTGGACTGGTGTGTTTTGGTAAGAGTCTTCTGTGCACTTGTGACTGTTTCAGTGATACTGGGTAAATATAGTTCTGAGAAAGAGTGTATGCATTTATATTGAACAACATCTTTATTAATCATTCTGTGGAATATTACATGTCAGGGGCTGTAATACTTGAGTTCTGATGAAAATATAAATATATACAGCCCATAACCCTGTGATAGGGGAAGCACAGATTATGTACCATAGACACACAGGAAGAGGAGCACACTACAGCTATCAGCAGCCTTCCTGTGAGCTGCAGGAATTCACATACAGGAATTCAGCGGCATACAGGGATTTTTGCATGATCTCCCAGCGGCTAATGCTGTCCCAGTGTCTCTGAGTTTAATCTGGGGTTTGTCTGTATGAGTTTAATGATCTCCCAGTGTCTGTTTGAGTTTAATCTGTGTGGATTTTGCATGATCTCCCAGTGTCTGTTTGAGTTTAATCTTTGTGGAGATTGCACAATATCCCAATGTCATTGTGTATGTGTGTGTGTGTGTTTGTGTTTCGCATGTGTATTTGTTGTAGTTTCTTCCATAAGTTTCCTTTATTATCTCAGTGTTGGTCAGATGCTAACCTCACTCTGCTGTGTGTAGGGTACACTGAGTCCAGGCTGGCTGACGGCCCTGACAGCTGTTCTGGTCGAGTGGAGCTGCAGTACCTGGGTATCTGGGGGACAGTGTGTGATGCATGCTGGGATAGGAGAGCCTCCAATGTCCTCTGTCAGCAGCTGAAGTGTGGGATTGCAGTGGCAGTACCAGGGCAGGCCTGGTTTGGAGCAGGGAGTGGGCCAATCAGGGCTGATGTGTTTGATTGCCATGGGAACGAGACACGCCTCTCACAGTGTGCTGTTTCCTCATGGAGCCGAGCTATGTGCTCTCACATGGACAAGATGCTGGAGTCATCTGCTCAGGTGAGGAGTCCTGCTCTCTATACTGTATAAGTGGCAAAACATAAATAAAGACCACATTAACACAAATAACCACTCAGACACATACAGAGCAAAAATAAACACATTTTCAAAAATACCAATAAAATGAGCAACAACAAGTAAAACCAAAAAAGGAAATACATACATAATTATACATAATAGACACACAATGAGAGACCATTACAAAAAACTAAAACCTGAAAAGATATTGAATAAAACTACACAATCAGAAAACAGAAAGTATGGAATAAAAGAGAAAAGATCCTACCATGACTTCAGAAGAGCAATTCTAATTCCCCCCTCATTCACTGCACATAAACAACCCCCCACTCCCCACATGTCCCAAAAACCCTGAACATTAACCACCAAAGTGAAAAACTCAGTAAGCAGGAGTTTGTGAACAAGCCCTCTCAAGACATGTACAGGCTCCAATGAGCCCATGCCAATCTCTTAGTTCTTTCAAGTCAGCCGAATGGCTATTTTTGCCGTACCCAATAGAAAGTTCAGTAACACCACTTCCTTTTTTTGGAGACACTGTACCTGGGCCCATAGATAAATAGTGCATGAGAATACCCACCTCCCAGCACTATACACCACTCCCTAACTAAATGCAAGGCACCCCCCACCCCCAGTTGTGCACACTCCACAAAAATGTGAAAAACTGTTTCTGACACTCCACAAATATCACATTCCTCACCCACTGCTGGATCCAGGTGTGCCTTCAGGTGTGTGTCTGTTCATGGCTAGTGTCCCATGCTGAGTCCCCTGATCTTTTGAGAGAGAGAGGGAGAGGGAGAGAGTTTTAGTTTTAACAAACCTTTATTGTATAATACATACTGACATTTGGCACAACAAAATAAAAAAAAACCTCCAAATCAAAATGAACAACAAATTCCAAGACACATGCAGCAGTCGGTCCATCAAAAAGGCGGATTGGTCTCGGCTGCGCCAGCTAGTGGAGAGAGCACACGCACCTGGGTTGCGTTAGCTAATCAGCCCAGATGCTTAAAGGTGTGCTGCATTGCACAGTTCAGGGCTGAGACCGGGAGCTAACACAGAGAGCTACTTTCTTTATTTGAGTTGCGTTTAATTTCAGTTTTGTTTCTTTTAAAAAGACGGGGAAAAGTGAACCCCACTGAAAAGTCAGAGGAGCTGGGCTGCTGGAAAGCAGGCCAGCTACAGTGCCGTGAACTGAAATAGTTGTCGCTCTGTTTTACTTTCTTTTGTCTTCGTTATTTTAGCTTGTTGTTTTAGTTTATTGTTTTTGCCCGTAACCCGTGAGAGGAGGGCTGAAGGTGTCAGTTTATTTAATTTCGTGCTTTTGTGTGGGTGCGCTCTGTCTCTCTCTCCATGCGACAGACAACGATGTTCCCCGGCACTGCCGCATCTCCCTCCCCGGGGTGTCACGCTTGGCGTGTGACAACACACATACAAGAAAAACAGAAAAGGAGAAAATGCAAAGCTTTACAGAAACAAATATATAACCATTTGTATGACCATCAGCATATTAAATCTCCACCCTCCAGACTACATACAGACTCCACATATCCTGAAACACCCCTTGGTCCTGCATCCTTCTATAATACTCAAAGTCAATAGCTACTCTTGATTTGACAAGAGATTTATATATCTCATTGATGTTAACCGTTACACCCGTTTCTACTTTTTACTTCCTGCTGAGGGCACACGGCCATCTTAGCCTGTCCCTGCAAGAAATTAACAATGCAGCCCACTTTTCTTCTTTTCTTGGTGCTGTGCATACCAAAAATAAACCGCAGAACTAAGAAGACTTCCCCAAGTGCGGCCACCAACAAAGAGCCTAACGCAATCTTTAAAACAGTTAAAATTGTCTCTCTGACACCACAGAAAGGGCAGCCTCTGCTTACTGTGGGGTTCATGAGAGAGACAAATGCATTGAATGGCACAACCCCATGGAGAACTCTCCACTGCAAGTCCCCTGCATACTTTGGCAAAGGCAGTTTATACAGTTCAGTCCATGCAGGCCGCACCTCTGGCCCCACCTCCAGGCTTGCCCTCCAGGGAGTGTCAGCCCTTTTGCCCAATCTGCAGAATCTAGAGCAGACCCTTCCACTGTCTCTGCAGTGGCAGGTACCAGCAGCAGCCTAGGAAACAGCTCCTCCATGTCAGTGTCCCAACTTTCTCCCTCCTGCAGTAGCCTCCAGTCTTCTGTGATCAAGGCTTTCCTATACCCCTGCAGGATCTGGCCAGCCACCCACATAGACCTCATTCCCAGCCGCTCAGCCAACCTCCTTGTCTCTGCAAGGTTTCTCCCAGCTAGCTCAACCAGTTTCCCTATAAGAAACAAGGTTAGCCGCTTTTAAAAGGTCAGATGAAGTGGCTGCTGTGGTAATATCCAGCCGTGCTCCATACACCAACGGTTTCTCCAGGAGCCACTTCAGAGATTCAGGTGAGGCTGATCTCACCACATCCATCTGCCCCCACACTCTTGGCAGACCTTTGTAAAAAGGTGGCACACCCTTAAGTGACAATGTTCTGAGGTCAACCAGAAACACAGAGGAAAACCTAAATCCAACCCTCCTACATGCCTCAGAACAACCTCAACAAGCTACCTCCATACATTTCTACCCCTTGTGCACAGTAACCTCTGAATCCCCTTCCTTCTAAAAGCTGCCGTTCTACAGGCCAGATGAACAATCCCTTGACCACCCACCCTCCTCCCTTGGTAAAACAAAATTCTCTTTGAAGCTGAGTAATAATCTCCTCAGCAAAAATCAAGAAGAAATGCCTGAATCTTGGCTGACAGGCCAGCAGGTGGCTTTAGACATGCTAGTCTATGCCAAAGTGCTGAAGCTACCAGGTTATTTACAATGAGGGCCCGCCCTCTATATGAGAAGCATGGAACTAGCCAGTTCCACCTGTTTAAGCAACACTGGACAGCCTCCAGGACACCCTCTCAGTTCTTCTGCATGACAGTGTCTTCCGCCAGGTACACTTCTAGGTACTTGAAAACATATCTGGGCTTTTTGCCCAGTTCACCCTTGCTGAGGACAACCCCACAAATTGCCTCACAATAAGACTCAGTATGTCTAGATCCCTCTGATTATTGGTCATGATCAGCACATCGTCTGTGTATGCTGATAAAAAAAACCCTATCTAGCCCAGGTGCCACTTTCAGACCCTGCAGCCTATTCCTTACCTGACATGAGGGTTCAATAGCCAAACAGTACAGCATCCCAGAGAAAGAGAACCCTGTCTGATAGCTCTGAGAACTTTAAAACGTAACCCCCTATTTACCTCAAATCCACTCTCAATGCCCCCATAAAGTGCTTTGATCATGGTTGCAAAGCCAGGGCTGAAATCAAATACCTCAAAAGTCTGCCGCAGATATTGGTGTTCAACCCGATCGAAAACCTTCTCCTGGTCAATGGAAATAAGACCAGTATCTAAACCTAATAGCCCAGAGATATCAATGACATCACAAATTAAGAACATATTATCCATTATGGATCTGCCAGGGACTCAATAGGACTGATTTGTGTGCTCCAACATCTTCCTTGGCCTGTTATCCAGCACCTTGGAAAGAAATGTACATCTGTGCACAGTAAAGACACTGGTCTCCATTTCCTCATGTCCTGCAAGTCACCCTTCTTTGGAAGTAGAGTGAGGACTGCCCACCTGCAACTCACTGGCAGCAGCCCATCAGCCAGACTGGGATTTAACACTGCCAGGAGATCAGCACCCGACACCCCTAGAGGGCCTTGAAAAAATCAACAGACAGGCTATCTATACTAGGAGCACAGCCACATTGTACATTGTAGCGCTTTAAAGAGCTCTGTCAGAGCCAGTGGTCACTCCAGCACCCCATTAGCCTCCACAGACACCTGCGGTAGACCCTCATAGAACTGTTTTGCCATCTCATCCACTTCCTTATATTCACATGCATAAAGTTCAGTATAAAATTATAT
Organism: Anguilla japonica; assembly: GCA_025169545.1. Taxonomy (NCBI): domain Eukaryota; kingdom Metazoa; phylum Chordata; class Actinopteri; order Anguilliformes; family Anguillidae; genus Anguilla; species Anguilla japonica. The sequence goes on from CM045884.1 coordinate 60,060,350, forward strand.
GGCCCTTCTCTGGATGTCAGTAGACTTAGTGAGCTCTTGACCAGACTTGACTGGGCTTTCTGAGATCTCCATGCTTCCAAAAAAAAAAAAAAACATTTCCTGAAATTTGCATCATCCAGCAATGTGCTGTTGAAATGTCAATAAGCACTTCTAGGTTTCATTTTACTTATAAATACATTGGCTATTAAACCAAGAAATCCTCACTGTCAGAGAGAGAGAGAGAGAGAGACCAGCTAAAACCTAACACTGACCATCTGAAACATTGGAATAATAAAACCAAAACTCAAAACAAACTCAATTGCTATTTGGCCCTAAATCGAGAATACAATTTGGTAGAGTATCTCTTCAGTGTCAGAGATACAAAACAGAGACAAATCCTGACCAAGTACAGGCTCAGTGACCATACCTCAACAATTGAAAATGGAGGGCACAAAAAAACATGGCTATACAAAGAAGAACATATGTGGTCACTGCAAGACAGGAGAGGTAGAGACAGAGATGCACTTCCTGGTGTATTGTGAAATATATTCACAAATAAGAAAAATATATTTTAACAAGATGTAAAAATCCAAAATAAATTTCCCTTCCTTGCAAATGAACTAAAGCTGTGAGTCCTATTAGGGGAGGACCGACAGCCTCACTCACAGCTAAATATGTTTTTGCCTGTCACAGGCTGAGAGACAGTGAGTAAACATTTAACCATAATATGTTATTGAGAATATAATAATAAATTTAATAATAGAGCATAGTATAATATAGTAAGAGTATGGTATAATGTAGTAATAGTATTTAGTAGTCAATTTAATAGTTTATAAATGTTATGTTTATGTAATATTTTGCTGTTATTTTTGTTCCTGCTTGTTTTTTATATTCTTATTTTGATTGATTTTTCTTATCACTATGCTTTGGCAATATGTATTTTTAAACATGTAATGTCAATAAAGCATTTGAATTGGAGAGAGTGAGAAAGCAGAGAGAGAAAGAAAGAGAGACTTTGAGAATGTGTGAGAAGGGTGTGGGCAGTCTTATGCAAAAACTAAAAATAAAAGTGCAAAAAAAATGTTTAAATCCACGTGTAGAGTATCCTGTGTTTCTATTAAACTTAAATCCTGTAATCCTGTGCAAATGCGTGTGAGTAACACACTTGGATTTAACAGAGGAGTCTAACCCTAATACTCTTGGGTTTAACAGAGGAGTCTAAACCCTAACCCTCATACATTTGGGATCCGCAGGCTCTGCCCAATCAGCTCTAGACGGGACGGTGCGGCTTGCTGGAGAGAATACATGTGAGGGCCAGGTGGAGGTGTACTACCAGCAGACCTGGATCAGAGTGGGGGGGTCCTGGAGCTTCAGCGAGGCCTCGGTGGCCTGCAGGCAGCTGGGCTGTGGCTCTGCAGTGCAGGTCTACAGTTCCTCTCCGTCTGGGACGGGGGACAGTGGGGAGTGTCTGATTGGGTTTCAGTGCTCCGGGAGAGAGGCTCACCTGGGGAACTGCAGTGCTCCACACAAACTCACCTGCAGCTCCAATGAACAGGTGTCCATCGTCTGTTCCAGTGAGTACAGGTTACTAATGAAGCTTCTCTGCAGTCTCTAGCTGCTTGTTTGACATGGTGAATATTGTACACTCAATGTGAAGGATTTGTTTTAAGTATAACGAATGAGGGTAAGTACTTAAAACTGGCAAAGAGTTTCTGTTACAACTCTTCAGTTCAGATAAGTTCTAACAAACCTCTCTCTCTCTCTCTCTCTCTCTCTCTCTCTCTCTCTCTCTCAGATCACAGGTCTCTCAGGCTGGTGGGGGGAGGGGGGGACTGTGCGGGACGGTTGGAGGTGTTCCACAGGGGCTCCTGGGGGACAGTCTGTGATGACTCCTGGGACCTGAATGATGCTCAGGTGGTGTGCAGGCAGCTCCAGTGTGGGACAGCCCTCAGTGCCCCGCTACCCTCCTTCTTTGGACCAGGAGATGGACTCATCTGGCTGGATGAGGTGGGCTGTGTTGGGAATGAGACATCCCTGTGGGACTGTCCCACAGCCGGATGGGGACAAACTGACTGTGGACACAAGGAGGATGTGGGAGTCGTGTGTTCAGGTTTGGAACTCAGTGGAGCATCTAACGTTTTTGCTTTTACACTGTTATTAGATTGGGGTGAATACATGATATCCAATTGGTCAAGAAATTCAAACGTTTCAACAAAATATTGGTAAAGTGATCCATCCCAGGAGAGAAGTGACTAACGGAATATACAGCTTTTCATCCTGATTTATACCTGCATTTGATCATTTTACATTTGTATCCTCTGTAATTTCTCGCAAGTGATTTTACGGTTATGTTTATTTTTAAACCTAAGGGATTTCTAACATTGTTCTTGCAGAATTCAAGGAGATAAGACTGACCAAAGGCTGTTCTGGGAATTTGGAAGTTTTCTACAATGGCACCTGGGGCAACGTGTGCTTCAATCGAATGACTACAGACACAGCCACTCTCATATGTCAGGAGCTGAACTGTGGGAAGAGTGGATTTGTTTCTTATGCATGGCCACGACTGGAATCAGTTCCAAACTGGCTGGATCATTTAAAATGTCGCCCACATGACTCCACTCTGTGGCAGTGTCCGTCAAATCCTTGGGGTCAGAATACATGTGGGCAAAAAGCCATGGCTTGGCTCGACTGCACAGGTAAACCTGTCTCTATGCAGACACAGTATTACTCCCATTGGGAACAATAAAATAAACCTGTCTCTACTGTTGACTTTCTTACTCCTGTTAGGAACGGTAGAATTAAATCTTAAAGCAGAACTGGCTCATTTATGTATACGGTGAAGAAGATAAGATTTAATTAATGAAGTCACTGTACCATAAACTGTAACCAATAAGTAAGTCAGATTTTTAGTGTTTCTAACATTATTTTGGTAAAACTAAAGGCTATTGTGAATTTTCAGTAGTTTGCTTTTGATATGACATGAACCTGTCTCTCTCTCTCTCTGTTTATTCATTCATGTTTTGTGTATAATTGATTTATATATTTTTTTCCACATCAAAGGGAAAGAGGACGATGAAGTTCCAAGGAGCAAATTGTCATGCTCCTCTGCTACAAATCAGAATGCTTGCACAAGTACGTTTTTTTTTTTTTTTTTTTTTTTTGGACTGAATCCTGAGGTCTGCCAACATGTGATTAGCAGGCCGTATCCACAGCCACAAATCTACTCTGGTTTGGGGAAGGTCAAGTTCCTGTGCAGTGACTGGGTCTTTGACAGGGTTACTGGTAGTTTATTAAAAATACTGTGACTGTCATTCGGGAGTCTTCTTGAGAGTGTCTTATAACACTCAAGATATTTGCAAAGATACCAGAATGAAATCTCAAAGTGAACAAAATTGAATGTATACAATTACACATTGCATATGTTGCATGTGTAAATCACTATAATAAATTCACTTTTGTACAGGGTTTTGTAAAAAACTTTAAATATGATGAATATTCTCCACAGGGCAAAAAGCATTGTGAGAGGTCAGCAGTAATGTTAAGGAGATGTGTCTGTACATATTAAATGTAATGAGATTAGTATGGGGGTATTTTTGTATCAAATTAATAAAAAAATTAAAAAAAATTAGCTGATCCACAGATAAATGTAGCTGCTTCACATTCATTTGTGGATTTTTGAGACAATCTGAGCGGCTCCGTTTACTAAAAAATCACCGAATATTTTTTTTATATTTTTTTATTTATTTTTTTTTTTTTACAGAGTCTAGTCCAGATTTTAAGACATGCTTTGGCTATCATCCACATTAGCCTGACTAATCACAGCATGTATACAGTTCAGGATTGGATCGTATTGTTGGGAAGTTTGATTCTTTATAAAGAATCAGTACATTTGAGTCAGTACATCAAAATGAATCTAACTCTCAAGTTTTCCAGTCATTTGAGGTTTTTTTCTCATGCTTGACCATTAATAAAACACTCAGTTGCAAATATAGTATTCTCGTTCTAGTCCTCCCTCTTCAGCTGTAAATTGAATTATACATTTACAGCTCCTGAAAAAATGTTGGTGCTCACAACAATGCAGCATAACAGCTCGGAGAGACAGTATTTATTTTCTCCCGCCTAGATACTACTAGGTCACCCTTCCTCTTTAAATTATGTGCACCCTTAAACAGGGAGGTTAACAGCTCCAGTCAGTGAATGTCTTTCCCACACAGCCAACTCTCAAATGGTATGAATTCACTCTCAGTTCAATGACTATCTAAACAGAAGCTAGTGCTAAGCACAGTTCTCAACTATGACACTTGAACCTTTCTATTTTACTTCCACTCCAGCACAGTAGTACAGAAGCGATTTCATATAATTTATTTAATGACATACTATTTATTTGCAATGCCTTGATTGAAAATCCTACAGTGAAATGTGCATTCTCCATTCCGTGTTATGGTAGCTAGCTACTACTACTTCCAAATTACTTCCAAAATGAACAGAAATGAGGTTAGAAACTCGGTAGTACGATTGTAGTATAACGGATGCTCCCTACGGACTTGCTTGCAACACTTGAGTATCATATGATGCTATAAAAGGGGTAAACAATCATGACATCAGCCTGAAGTTTGCTAGTAACAACGTTTTATGTTTATCTAGTTAACAAGCTAGTTAGCTTGCTACTTAGCGCACTTATTGAAAACAGCCATAGCTGCAGTTACGTCCCACAATGAAGTACCGCAAATAACATCTTGCTGACATAGCCTACTTAGCCAGCAGTAGCTACCTAGCTAACTGTTAGCGGAGATGTATCTATAGGGGATTTTAAACGTAATGAGATCACCCATACTATTAGTGGAGGTGTGTCTATTGGAGATGTTAAACGTAATGAGGCTGCTCAGTTCATCTGTGTCTCCTGCTCTAGATCACTGGCCCCTCCGGCTGATGGGGGGTAAAGGCGAGTGCTCTGGGAGGCTGGAGGTGTTCCACGGGGGCTCCTGGCAGCTGGTGTGTGGAGACTCCTGGGATATGATGGACGTCCAGGTGGTGTGCAGACAGCTGGGCTGTGGGTCAGCAAAGGAGGCCCATGGTAATGCTACTTTTGGGCTGGGGAATGGTGCCTTCCGGCTGACTGAAGTGAACTGCAGGGGCAGTGAGCTGCACCTGTGGGACTGCCCACACTCTGTGCACCAGCACAGCCGCTGCCCACACCAGAACCAGGCTGGGGTCACCTGCACAGGTGAGCCTGCGTCTCCAGATCACCTCAGGCTGACTGCCAGCTTCTGTGAAGTTTAATCACTGGAGCCCTGACAGAAACACACACCCTTAACCCCAGGAGCAGCTTAAAGATCCACCCTGCATTACACCTCTTTGATGATATTATTTAGGCATTCATTATTAATGCAAGTAGAAATAATGATACATTCGAACTGCATTTACATTTATCAGAAGATATTATCTAGGACAGCTTACAGAAGTGCGTCCATAAAATTTTACGCAACGAGCACAGAGGATGTGACCCCATCAGGGTCACAGCCAATAACAGTTCGCAGGAACGGGAAGTGGAACAATTGAATGAATAAATAATACATTTCTTAATTTGTGGATGTTGTAGGGGAGAGTTTGGGAAATAAACCTGAGGCTGAGCTCTGAGCCCTGTCAATCACACAAACACAAAACCTTTCTCATGCCCAGTAATGATAACAATTATTTATTTCATTGTTTTAGGTACTCCTGGGTTAACTGTCAAACCAACAACACAGCCAGGTAAAGCTGCCCCAGTAGTTATTCATGCAGTGAAAGGCACAAATCTCACAAATATCAGCTTAGACTAGCTTTTCCATGAATTCTTTGTATTGCAATTCCTCTACAGATATGTCGTAGGTAGGTGGCGATTGTTAGCCTGGGTAGGTTGCAAAGTAACACTCAGTATGTCAGTGACCGTGCTGATTGGTTAACACTCAGCTGCTTCTTGCAGTTTTTGTTGCCAGTTAGCAATAGTATTGATTTCAGCATTAAAAGAAAATGTAATACATAGCATTAAAAGAGAATGTAATGCATTTATTTCAGATGCATTAAAAGAGAATGTAATCCTCTAGGTTTCAATCTAACTTTAAACATGGTGTGACTAGCTAAGCTGACTGAATACTGATGTCAAGCTAGTAGCTTATTAAATTTAAATAGCCAATGTTTTTGTACAGATAACAGAGAACACCCACATTCTCTTACTGCTAGCACAGGCTTAGCTAAATTAGCTCATGTTTACTAGCTGGAAGCTTAACTGTAAACTTGCTCTTGGACCACCTTTTTGCCTTAATCTTGGAAATCTTGTGGAATGACTTGCTTAATGCAGATAAGTGCTTTGCTTTTATAGGTAGCTAGGTGACTGGCTATAAATGTACAGTGACAGTTAGGTGTTGGAAACCCATCTAAGTGGTCATTGTAAGTTGAGTATCAGTACACCATGTTGTCTGCTGATGCCCAACCCTTTTACTTCCTCATTTTCAGTTACGACCAAACAGTCAGTGCCCCCATTAGAGGCTCCACCCACCCGGTCTATCCCAACAGTGGCCTTCCTGGTGGTAGGGGCACTGTTGTTCCTGCTTCTGGTGGTGCTGGGTGTTCTGCTGTTCCAGAACAGAGGGCTGAGGAGAGGTAGGGGACGGATGGACGTTGGGCAAACCACCATCACACGCTGGCTGTGACTGACAAAGCCACTTCAGTAATCAGCTTAGTCGGTGAACCAGGCAGTTTTGAATAGGGGCTGATGGGAGGCCCAGTGTGACCCTGCACCAGTGTGTGTTAGTGGGCTCTGCAGTGTGTGTCCTCCATCACCAGGTCCCCTGAAAGCAAGGAGACTTCAGGGCACTGTGTGATTGGCTGTAGTGTTGTCAAGAGAGGGAGGGATTCAGTTGGCATGCTCACTATGTCTCTTTGTGCACCAGCGCCTCTGGTCGATCACATTCCTGCAGTCTGCCCAGATAAGTTATCCCTTATGTGATAAAAGGTTAGACTGATCTCAGATCAGCGGTCCAACAGGGCCTTGGTCTCTGTCAGGTGGCTGGTGTGTGACAGTAGCTGTGTGCTGTACCTCTGCTGCTCACATGCAGAGAGAGATATGCAGGAGACTTTGACTCTGTGATTCTCTGTCTCTGCTCACACAGCCCTGTCTCAACGGGACCACGCCCCTCTGCACGAAGTCGTGTACGAGGAGATCGAGTGCAAACTGGCTGAAGGGGGAACCACCAGCGCCCTCTGGCGGGGTGAGTGAATCTGATCTGTCCTCCTCGAGCTTCACAGTAAAGTCTTAAGCACATTGTGGAAGACCTCCTTAGAGCATGTGTGGTGTGGGCGGGGTCAGTACACACCCTCTCTCCTGTTCACAGGGAGTCGCCTATCTGAGGATCCACCCTCTGGGTATGAAGACGTGGGGGACGGTGAGGGACACTCCCTCTCAGGTATTGGGGCGGAGCTCTGTGGAGCTCTCAGTGGGTGAAGATGGTAATGCTGTGGTTTCAGTGTGATTTTGGGAGGGGTGGGACTCCTGACTGCTCCTCAGAGTGGTCCTCAGAGTTTCGATAAGCTATGTAACATGATCCACAAACAGGACAGCAGTGCAGTATGATAGTTAGGGAACTGGGCTTGTAACCTCCAGGTTGCAGGTTTGATTTCCTGATAGAACACCTGATCATTTTTTTGCTATGGCCTGAAGATAGTGATATGGCCGTGGTGGCGTGGTTGTTCACTAAACCGTCTATATGCATGTGGGTTATTTCAAGTGTAAACCATGTGAGGACAGGTACTGGATATAGGTCACTTTTAAAAGTAGATGTAAACAGGTGGTCAACAAAATAGGTTATAGGCAAAAAATCATAATTAGGCATCAAGACCGGTGGCGTAAATGTGGTCTTAGATACGTCTTCCACCAGGTGGAGCTGTGCTCCTCTGTGTTCTGTCTCTTTTTTTCCGCCGGGTCAGTTCAGTTCCTGTGGGACACAGTGATGCGGAGTCCCCATTACTAGTGTACCAAGGTTTAAATATGGGGTCAGTTAGACTGTGAAATGTGTCCCCAAATCGTCAGTCAGCCGTGACTGCAGTGTGCAAACACAGCTAGCTAAAGTGTTATTCAGTGCTGCTCTGAAGGGCTCTGCTGTTTTGCTGTGTTAGCCTTCTGATAAAGCCATAAGTCCCCAGAAGTCTCTTTCCTTTCAGGGGATCTGCTGATGGAAGACACATCAGAGAACTATGATGATGTCATCACTGCAGATAAGCATCCAGACAGTATGGCAGGTGAGTGTTTTGTTTGGTATATAGTGATTCAGTATTTTCTCCTCATGATTACATCTATTTGCATTCATTATTATATATTACACTTAGTTGTTTGTGTTAAACAGCCAGTAGGGATTTGGAGGAGAAAACTCCATTTGTCATTTTAGAAAAATAAAACTTGTGCTTAGTGAAATTGATTACATACAATAGTTCTTGTAGTTGAAAATTGTTTTGTGGACATTAATGAAACTTTTACATTCAATATAGAATTACAAGATCATAGCAGTGATTTTCTGAAAATGAGCCTTTCCCTGACTGTGTCTATCTGTCTCCTGATCCGTCCCTGCAGGGGAGAGCGTTCTGGCTCCTGAAAGCCCTCCAGCTCCCAGTGGGATGGACTATGATGATGTGGGGGAGGAGCCTCTTGAAAGAGGAGGAGCAATTTGAAATGGGCAGTTCTACCTGAGGAAGTGTCCACTCACACATTTGGATAGCAGAGCGTACAAGGACACATTTGTCCTACAAAGTGTCATAAGGAAAATATTTTAATGTGATAAAACCACATCCTAGTACAGTGGTTCTCAACCTCAGTCCTGGGGGCCCACTGTGTATGCTGGTTTTCATTCCAACCACAATTGCAATCCCGGAATTGTAACAAGCTATTATTTTTTCTTAATTAGGTGCCTCTCATGTCAGAGGGATTATTTGCCCATTTAAGCCACCTTGCGTCAGAAATACCTATGCATGCCATAAAGAATACAAGTCCCATATTCACATTGTGCTATATTGTAGACAATTACATACAGAGGTTAAAAAAACTAATCAAAATAAAGACTGAGGAAAATGAACAGGTTCCTAATAGGGAAAAGTGTGGACACCTGGCCACTAAATCTAATCATTTGATAGATAACGAAGAATTCAAAAACAAAGAAAATGATAATGAGTCAAATCTGTGTTGTGCTAATTAGTTTAAGGGAAATATTATGCACTTGAAGCACTTAAACACATGTGTTCAGCAACCTAATTAAGAGCCTATTAATTCCCCTCTTTAATTTGATCTGTTAAAAATGTTTCCTCTTTTTAAGTGATTGTTTGCAATCACTTAAAAAGCAACACAATAACACAATGGGATTTTATTCTTCATGCCATGCATAGCAATTTCTGACATAATGTGGCTTATTCGGGTAAATAATTCCTCTTAACATGAAAAACACATAATTAAGAAAAATGAACAGCTTGTTATTAAAATTCTGAGATTGCAATTGTGGTTGGAACGAAAACCAGCATACACAGTGTGCCCCCAGTACCGAGGTTGAGAACCACTGTCCTTGTAGGTCAGCCATTCATCAATTAGTAAGTCACCTGAAATTATTGACAGTAGGTTCCTTAGCTTGTTCTTAAATCAGAACATAGTAAGTGCTGGTACTTGTATAGATAATAACAGCTTGCATTTATTGACACAGTGAATCAATTATTTTGCTGACTCAGATGATGATGTAATGACAACTCAAACGAAACCGAGTCATTAAATAAAAAATGGAATGTAAAATTAGAACAAAGAGCTTTAGTAAGTGTGTAAGTCTTTGCTTCAGATTTGTTTGTGTTATCATCAAAACCTTTCAGTTTTGGCTGCTGTGTTCATCATGTGTAGGTCACAGCTGTCCATGTTGGCTCTCTCTGATGCAGTGCATCATACTGCTTTCATTTCTACCCAAACTGGTTCAATAGACCAGCACATTTTTTCCTTCTGCATTGAAAAAGCTGTTGCCTTTTATTTTTATTAACAAAAAACCTTTAATAACCCTTTTATACAAAATATTTTTAGATATTTGGATCTTCATCTATATCTTGTAGAATTATGCAGCTTTTAATTGACAATATTTTTTAAAAATGAAATATATTTTTCCAGCATACTCATACTGTATTTCTTTGCCTTCTTAAACAATATCATGATTTTTAACTGCTGTACATCAATGAGATATTTTTAAATAAATCTTAAAGACTGAATTCCCTGTTACTTCTATTGTATATTCATTTATTTATTAATTTGTCTGAAAATATTAAGGGATATGTGTTGTACACAGTTTAGGTTGTTTGTCGTTCACATGGTGTCTCATGGTTTAGGGCCCTCAGCTTCTCCCTCTACATTCAGCTCACCATTCCTGTTCCGTTTCCCACCTCCACCCACCATTTTGACCTTCAATGTGTCAAAACTGGAAAAGGCAATCAAATGTAACAATATGGAGTATATCAATATTTAGGGAAAGGCCCAAGGAATCAAGCAGTTTGGATATTAGGAATGTTTTTGACTTGGTAAAAATAGACTTTAATAGCCCTGTCCACTGTAGTGGACACTATGCATATGGTTAATATGGTTAATACTAATACAAGCAGACACATGAAATGCATGTTGAACATGTTGCAGAGTCTCAGCTGTTTAGGCTATATGTAAGCCTGTGGCAAGTTTTCTGCATCATATATAAAGTTCAACGCTCTGACCTGAAACAAACATACAGCAATCAAAGCTGACTAACTTAGACAATGATCACATGTGCAGCTCTGGTGAATCAGAACCTCAGATTATATTACACAAATCCTGCACCCTAAAGGCACGACTGCTTTCTGTTTCCATTGCCAAAACTCACTGAGTGTCCCCATGACTGCACCCCCAATTAGGATTTCCCCTCCTGCAAGCTGAGAAACATCACATTGAAAAATAATCCTGAGCTCTCAAACGTTCTTCATTTCACATGAGCACACTGATTCAGCTTCTGTGTGAAGGTTTTAAAAGTCAACTTCCACATTCTCTTCAGTGTATTTGACAGCTGCTTCATTAGACGACCCTGCACATCAACAAACATGTATAAACACAACAGAGGGAGAGAACTGGGAGTGAGAATGAACAGTGTCGCAGCCTGAAACCTGAAACACACGTTTTTAGATGTGTTCCCCTGTAAAATGACATCACCTGGTTTCCTGCACCATTTCACACACAGTATAATGGAGGCCAGCAGGAGAGGAGCAGCTCCCAGACCGAACACCAGTCTACCTGTGGAGAGACACAGAGAAGAGAACACCATGATCTCTTTTATTTTTTTCATAAATTTGGTGCCCATTGTGGGGCTGAGTATGTTCAATTCCCACCCCAGTTGGGAATAGTTCATTATCTCCAACAGCGAACACACACATAGGCGGCTTACACTGCAATCTGCAGACATCCGATCAACCAGCTGGGGTCACTAGACAGCAATAAATGTGAATCCGATCCCACTAAAAAACCCTCCCATTCCCTAGGCAATGCAGCTGGCAATTGTGCATGGCCTTATGGAGCTGCCGAGGCTCATCCATGCAACACTGTGTGCTGCCTTAACCGAATGAGCCATCCAATTTGCCTCGGGCACAATGAGCTCGTACCCACACAGGAGGAATCATTTCTAACTGTGCACCTATACAATCTGATCGATTTTATTCATTTATTTAACCTTCATTTACCCAGGGTAGGTTCACTGAGCATGGATTCTGTTTTGCAGGAACGCCCTGCTTCACACTCATACGCATTCACACCTGGGAGCTGCCCAGTACAACCACAGTCCTCTATTGTTGGCCACTGAGCAGCTCCACTGGAGGGAGAGAACATTTTTTAGCCAATTAAATCAGGGGATGATTAGGTGGCAAGTTTTTGTGAGAGCCAGATCTGGGATTTTAGCCAGGACACCGGGGAACCCCCTACTCTTTGCGAATAGTGTCATGGGATCTTTAATGACCACAGTGAGTCAGGACCTCGGTTTAACGTCTCATCCGAAAGACGGCATCTCCTACAGCACAGTGTCCCCTGGTAAGCAGCAGAAAGCATGCTGTTTTGATCACATGGTACTGTATTGCACCTCATATTGATACTATCCTAAAAAAGCAGCTAATGCTGCAGTTCCTCCAAACACAACACCCTGACCAGCGAGGCGATTGGCTCTCTCCTCCTTGCACATTCGCTTCTTCAAGCTACAAATCCCCACAGTGGTGGAACAAACTTTCCAAAGTTGTCAGAACAGCTGAACCAAGACATAATTCCCAATGCAGACTGAAGATCCTCCTCTTCAGACTGCGCTGTGTCTCCCCTCCCAACCCCACATGTCCACAAGAAGGGAATTCAGCACCAGTAGGACCAGGATAAGCTGGTCAGCCGGCAAGCCCCACATAACCCTAAAAACATGGTCGTGCTTGTGGAGCAGGTGTAGGCGAGGCACAATATGCTGCAGGCGGAAGAGCACACATCCCATCAGCCCCGAGGTGCGGCTACTGATGTGGTCCGACCCCGGAAAAGATGGCAGCCCAGAAGGGCCCGCCGTTGTACCTCTGGATAGCGCCAGGACCACCTGTACCCCTCTGCCCATCATGGTCAGGACCTTCACTGCCTAGCCCATGGAAAAGCTCTAAGGATGTCCCCATGTCCTTTAATCATGATCCAGCTTCCCAAGTTCCAGCCACAGCCTGGAAACCCCAGCCCCACTGCCCACTCCTCAGTGACAATGCAGAATGTCTGTGTCCTCCATGACTATGGGAGTGCCCTGGCCCTGGTGAAGCCCCACCGTGTTCCCCTGGGCACTGCTGAAATGAGCCCATACCTGCTTATGACCTGCATTCATGGAGACAAGCATCATGTCAACTGCATTAACCCTGCTCATCCACTATCAGCACAGGAACTGGAACATCACCGCAGGGGCGGTACATGACCTGCCAGTGTCCTTCATTTTCAGGCAGAATTGGCCAGAGTTTGAGCTGTTGTAACAGGCAGCCTGGGCTTCTGAGAGACCCAATGGCCACCCAGATGGTGACACGGCCACAGATTCTGGGGACTGAACACGGAGAAGGCAGATCCTGAGCGTACACTGTGAGACTGGGTGAACACAGACCTGCTGGGGACAATGCTGGAGAGGACACTGGAGAAGGTGAACATAACCTTGACTTCATCTTGTCTGACTTCTCTGCTCAGGTTGTGGACTGCACTACATGGGAACATGGCAATGCGGAGGTACTGTCCCGCCGGCTGTCACTCTGGACCTCATCTCTGCAGCAAAAAATCCAACTATCCTTTTCCACGACAGGAGAATTCAGAACCACAGATAGCAGTGGCAGGACCAGGAGAAACTTCAGCACCCAGTTAGCCAGGTCTGGCCCTATTTCTCACAGGTCAATGCAATCGCGTTTCTCCTCTATAGTAAGTCACTATGGATGAAAGCATCTTAGAAGCAAATTAAATGTAATGTAATGGACTGTACATATATTAATAATGACATGTCATGTCTTTATTGAAGGCCTACCTGAGACTCACCTGCAGTCAGAGTGATAGAGTCGCTGGGTTGTGATGTCACATTTCTCCCCTCCAGCCTCCCCTCACACCAGTACTGGCCCCGGTCAGACCCAGAAGCTCCAGTGATGGTTACCGTGTACTCCTTTGTGAAGAATATAGCGGTCTGGGGCTGGTTTTTATACCAGAAATATGTCCAGTTGCCATATGGGTCCACCCAACATATCAGGGTGACTGTATCTCCAGTGTAGAGTGGGCGCCATTTTGGCTCTACAGTCAGAGTGGCCTTCGGTGGTGCTGTGGGTCACAGTTCCATTTTAATGTTAGTGTATTTATGACTATAGAGAAAACAAACCATCCTAACCGACAAAGAACCAGAACAGTTGTTATTCTATTTTGAATGGTATTTAGAAAAGATATTCAAGAATCAACAGTGAAAAAGCACTGATGCTGGCAGATAATAAACAGGGTCCCAGAATTAACAGAAATAATGCGGTTTTACAGTAATACTCAGTTCCGTATGGGTCCTTGCAAGTTTTACACACTGAGGAATACCAGCCAGCAGTCACCTGATATATGAATGTGGACTGTGTAATTGTATTCTATACCATTCAGCACTCATCTGTTACCTGTATGTAGATAGGGCAACTTACTCAATACCAGTCAGCACTCACCTATTACCTGTATGTAGGCGGGACAGCTATACTCTGTGTACCAGACTGGGTCTCCCCTACCAGCTCTGCAGCTGTACTCCCCTGTGTGTGTAAGAGCAGCAGCACTGAAGGTGTACAAGCCTTTAGCTGTTCTGGCAATATGGGCAATGTCATGTGGTCCAGTTCCTTTGTACCAGTAATATTTCCAGCCATCAGAGGTCCCTGTAACCTCACAAGAGAGACTTACAGATTCTCCTGCATATAACTGCCTGTGCGGAGGGGCAGTCAAGACAGGCCGGGGTTTGTCTGAAACAGAGAGAATGGACTTGAGTCTCTCCCCTATCCTCATAATAATGGCCTCATCAAACACACAGTGCAAACTGACTTTAACCTGGGATTCAGTGGAACACATTTCACTTATTTTATAGTATACTGTAGCCATGACTACAATGTGACAATCATACTCTGACTGTGGTTATGACAAAGAGCTAGGAAACAATGTGCACTGGAGCAGATTAAATAAATGTGTTGTAATTTCCACACGGTGAAACCAAAATACATAAAAATATGGCCTTAAATAAAATCTGAGGATGTGCACTTTAACCACATGTGAATTGTGTGATTACAAATCTGAAATTGTGGAGTACAGAGCCAAATCAAGAAAAAATATGTCTTTGTAAAACATTATGGTTCTCACAATATGTTCAGTTGTTTAGTTGTTATGTTTAGTTTTGACTCACTTGACACAGTCATTCTGACATCATCACTGTGGGAGGAGGAATCAGCACACCTGTATGCACCACCGTGAGCTACAGTAACAGATGAGATGGTGTAGGTGTTTTCATGGGATGTGTGCTTCAGTGTCCAACTGTTTAATTCAAATTTACTCCATGTGAATCCAGTTCGAATATCAGGCCATCCCAAACAACTGAGAGTGACGGTCTCTCCAGTGAAGAACAGGGGCCAGTTAGGCTGCAGAGTCAGTACAGGCTTTGGGCTCCCTGTACAAACAGCATTCACTGTGTTAGTACATGGGTTTAAATACTCACGGCATGTTTATAGTGTTCTGATTAAGGCAGTGGCTTCATTAGTTTAGAACAGTAAAGATCTGCTTCTGTTTGTGACCTATGTATCGCCCCCTACTGTAGGACATGCCTTGAGTCTCACAGAATAATATTACAGTCCACAAATGCAGTCAAACTCAATACATGATAATGCTGTTTTACTTTCTGATTGTGAATACTGACATTCTGTTATCAATTATACATTTCAATGAACTATCATTGCTGTTTCAATATGGTTTGTCTCTGATAAATTATCAAGTAACCTAAGGTGGGGTTTATTTGAAAATCTATGAGTACTCACCCAATCTGGCCATTAGACTCAGCACTGTAACACAGAACAGTTACAAATCATTGACAGTATTAATATCATGGGCAATGAAATGCATCAAGTCTAAGAGAAAACAAAGTTACTTAATATTATCCATAATGATCAGTTTGAACAGGCATGTGTGTGTGTGTGTGGGGGAGGGGAGGTGTTCCCTTTGATTTGATTTTAAAAAAAGATTATTATTATTATATTATTATTATTATTATTATTATTATTATTATTATTATTATTATTATCACTGTCACAAATTTTCATTCATTCATTTTGGTAAAATATATTTCTGTACAATGACCAGGTGTCATAAAACTGTTTTTCTAGGTTGTTGTGGCCTTTTTTTATATTCCACATACATCACTTCCTGTAGAACTTCCTTTCCCCTTCAGCTCAGAAAAACGGATAAAATTATTTTATTAGTGCTCTTCATTGCTCTCGCACTGAATATAAGCTTTTACTGAATTACTCAAATGAGTTTCATGAGGAAATCAAGATATATTGTTCAGTGCTGTTCTCTTCAACTTACCTGTATAACTGTTGAAAAAAAATAATTAGTTTCTATAAGGGACAAGCTCTCACTCACTCACTTTGAATGCTTACTAAGTTCAGTTACTATGTGTATATTTGTTCTATAACAACTTTGTTGTTCCTCAGTAATTAATTACAAAAGATGCATACTTTAGAATCATGTGATCTTCAGTTTCTACCTGCAGGTTATGCTACACACACACACACACACACACACACACACACACATATATATATATATATATTTGCAATCAAAATTATTCAACCCCTGTGGAAACTGTAAATATTTTTAAATGTATGCTTTTTGGGAGACTTGAAACTAAAAAAACAACATGTATGTTAAAATTCAAAATAAATATGTATTTTTTAAGATTTCCAAGTAGCATATAAATTTTGTATTTATATTTGCTGGTCTGTAGATTAACTACATTTTATGGAAACACACTTAAGCCCCTAGGAAATCCATAACGATACTGTTTGCTTCACCTGTGATAAACATATAAATCCCACCGATGCACTTCTTCACATCGATTTGAAGCTGACTAGCAAACATGCCAAAGACAAAGGAGCGCTCTCAAAAGTTAAGAGAAGAAATTATTTCATTGCATAAAAAAGGCAATGGATACAAAAAGATCTCCAAGATATTGAAAGTTCAAAGAGCCACAATTGGCAGCATCATAAGGAAGTTTAAAAGTCATGGAATAGCAGTAAACCTACCTGGACGTGGAAGGAAGAGTAAAGTTACATCAACTGGTATCAGGCACATCGTAAGAACTGCTGAGAAAACCCCTCATATTACTGCCAAAGGCATACAGGATGACCTTTTGAAAGCTGGAACAAAAGTATCAGTACGGACGACAAGAAGGATATTGAACGAGCAAGGCCTTCATGGCCGGACACCTCGCCACACTCCACTCTTAGCCAGTAAGCATATGAAAAATCGACTTGAATATGCAAGACGTCATTTGGATAAGTATATGGAGTTTTGGGAGAATATTTTATGGAGTGACGAGACAAAAGACCCATGGATAAGCGGTATGTCTGGCACAAGAAAGGTGCAGCTTATGACAAGAAGAACACCATCCCCACAGTCAAGTATGGAGGTGGGTCAGTCCTTCTGTGGGGGTGTTTTGCTGCTTCTGGTACTGGCAATCTTCAGCGTGTGACTGGCACCATGGATTCCTAGAAATACCAGGCCATTCTAGAGAAGAATGTGATGCCCTCAGTGCATAAGTGCTTGGTGATCATTGGAATTTCCAGCAAGACAGTGAACCCAAGCATACATCCAAGTCAACCAAATCTCGGTTCAGGGAATGATCTTGGAATGTCCTTGACTGGCCTTCTCAGTCCCCAGATTTAAATCCTATTGAAAATCTTTGGTGGGATTTGAAGAAAGCAGTGGTATCACGAAAACCAAAGAATATCTGTGAACTTGAAGCATTTGCACAGGAAGAATGGGCCAAAATTTCAAAATAGAGGTGTCAGAGGCTTCTGAGCGCTTATAGAAAGCGTTTATTGGAAGTTATAAAAGCTAAAGGATGTTCCACAAAGTACTGATTTTGAGGGTAGAATAATTAGTGGGCTTGCTCTTGGTATCTCGCATATTTTTTATTTCATTTTTTTTATTATTATCTGCACTTTCTGCCCAATTTTTTTTTAGCTCTAACTAGTCCTACAGTTTTTGCACTACATTCAAACTGCTTACATCAAAATGACCGGCTAGTTCCAGACATTGTCGCTTGTATTCATATTTTTTTTAAATATTCAAAACTTTTTGAAATATTCAACTTTTTTGTGGTCACTCTATAGCGGCTTGTTGAGGGAAGTTTAGTGTGACGCTTTAGTAGGAAGCATGCGCAGGACGCACTTCCAACGGCACGAGATTTTTAAGCACAGCTTTATTGCCTACCGTTACTTCAGCTAACCGTAAACTTTCGCCTACTTTAGTTAACCTAGTTAGCGTGTACGGATGTTATCCTGTACGCATGAGTAGGAGCTACGGACACACAGCTACAACGTGCGTACGGATGCTATCCTGCACGCATGAGTAGGAGCTAATGACACACAGCTACAGCCACCAATACAGATGTATGGACACACGGAGGACAACACATTACATTACAGAGGTGAGGACATGCCATAGCTAGCTAGCTATATAGTCAGCCAAGTATTACTCATGACACTTTTAGGATATGACTAATCCCTGGAACATAATCGCTACTTGCTGATCCCCGGCTGTATATGTAACGCTACGGTGCGCCGTGGGTCTGGACGGTTTCGTGCTTCTTCTGAGCTATGCGCCCTCATTGAAATGCATTGAGGCTTGAGGACAGTGCCAGTTGGAATTTGAAGCAAGCCCACACAATTCCTTCAGGAACTGTAACCTTTCTAGTTTGGTCTTTGATTTTTTGGAGAGAATTTCATTTTTTTTCCTTATAAAAAATATTAAACCAGGGTTTCCGCCAGTGTATTGCAACCCCGGTGGCCCACCGGGCCTAAATTGACCCTCCGCCGGGCCTAAGAATCGGGGATTTTTTTAAACTGTATTTTTAAGATGTTTTTTAAACTATAGTTACAATGTGGCGGCAAGCTCACCAGCGACATCTGTTGGTTAAAACGTGAACGCACTATAGGAAAACAGCAGGTCTGTTCTTTACCCTTATTGTACATAGAGTGACGTTTAACACTTGATGCTTCCAACTATCACAAGCTAACGGTACCTAGCAAGGCACCATTTCTTTAGTAGGCTAACTAACCTCGTTACAAACTGTGTTATCACTTCATCTCGTTGGTAAGCACATTCTTTTTATATTAACTTAAGCAGTGTGTAGGTAACGTTAAACTAGTAGCATGGATGTAATGTTCGATACATTGTAACATTACATTATGTATTAATCGCCATCTAAATAACGACTTCACTTGTTTATTAATAATGTTAGCTTGGTGATATTGATGTGCACGACAACATGGTCATTTAGCTAACTTAGCTAGCTAGCCAAACAGTCAGTAACACAGATCCATAGACATTTTGTTGTTGAAATGTGCCCAGTATTCCAAGGCTGTACATTGTTGTAAGATTCAGTAGCCAATAAGTAGGCAGTGTTGCGCATATCCCGCTCTTACAGCTCGTTTCCAGCCCAAACCACTGCAAAGAAAGCAAACTTTTTGTCAGTGACATTTCCTTCTGACATCTACGACAGCAATCGCAAACACGACATTTATTTTGCCTTTTTGTATAGCTATTTCCATGGATAAAATCGCATTTATTATTATTAATTATTGGTAAAAACATTTACTTCACATCCAGGGAGATAGCCAACTACTTGCACGTTACATGACATGTGTAGCCATTTAGTAATACGATCGCATTTCAGGCTAGAAAATAACCCGTTAATCCAGAGAAATTGCTGAGTTGTCTTAAAATCTTTATCGCAACAGAATGTATCAAGGTGGCAGCCCGGATCAAATTTGTTGTGACAGCTGCCGTCCAAAACAAACATCTGAGAGAGGCTGCCAGCGTGCGTGCCTCCCCCAAGGCGTTACGTCATTGTTTTGCAATGTGCAGCTGTCGTAAAAACATGCTGGCTTCGATAAGCGGAATCGATAAGTTCGGAGCCATATGATTCCAATGAATAGGACAACTTGGAACCAGTTCGCGATTCCCATCCTCACATGTGCCCAGTATTCCAAGGCTTGTTGTAAGATTCAGTAGCCAATCAGGACTTGAATACAAGTTTTTTGTAGAGTGCAAAAACTTTGATATTATTTATTTTAATTTAATTTTATTTAATTTGTTGTTGTTGAAAACACAGCATTCCAAGTCTGTACATTGTTGTCAGATTCTTTGTAAGACTATGCTATGCTGTAAATAGTTGTTGATTTTTTTTTAATGTGTGTTGAATGAATGACTTATTTATAACAACATTCACATTATGTAGTTATATTTTCAAATCTCCAGTCAGCTTTTAGCACTGACTTAATGTAGGGCCCTATGGAATCTGTGTTATAGCTTTTTTAAATTCTCAATTCCGCGATTCCGTCTGTCATTCTGTTATCACAGAAACTATAGGGCCCTACCTTAATGCTGCCATCAGTCTGTTGCTGGCCCGCACCGGGCCCCCATCAAAAAAGACATTTGGCCGCCAGCCCGCGCCGGGCCGCCGGCCCCCGTCAAAAGATACTTGCCACCGGGCCTAACAACTTTTCTGGGGGAAACCCTGGTAAACTCAGCTGTATGTTTTCAAAATCACTTGAACGTGTTCTAATAAACATGCATTTCTGTTAACAAAGGCCTTAGTTGATACATTGTCATGAAATTTTATTCACATCACAAAGACATCTTATGGGTTAGAGGGGTTGAATAATTTTGATTGCAACTGCATATAATGAGTTCAACTGTTGAAACACGTCTGCAGCTGAGGCCATTAACAGTTTTTGTTCCTATAACACTGTGCCATTGAACATTTAATTAATTTTAGTTCAATTAATGCTCATTCGTATAGCGATTTTAACAGACACTGTTGCAAAGATGATTTACAGATAAACAGAGAATAGGAAAAATTAAACCCTCTTCGAAATCAGTGACTATTGAGACAGACTACTGGTCTGTTGCTTATTCTAATACCGACCAAATCAAAGATGTACCAAATTTGACTGTAACATGCTCCAAACCCAAGTCTGACACATTGCATATAAATCTAATACAAAACTGTTTATTTTCTTCTCTCACTAAAATTTGTAGGTATCATTCAAGGTATTTCATCTACTGAAGGTTGAGCTCGTCCATTTCTTTTTTCCCATAATGCAGGTCATTCCGATACAGCCAGAAGCTAGAGTATTCTAGCGCTAAGAATGTCACATCCGACTAAGGTACCTTCGCATAACATAACAAATGCATTATTGTAGAAAAACTCAAAGGAGAATTTTAATCCAGAAACATTCCCATATGCTAAACAACTTTTCATTGCAAAACTGATTTGGCAGTACTCACAGATCAATGCAAATCCACAGTTTGCCTGCATGATTCAACATGAGGTTTAGCGCTTCAACTTCAGTGGACAAAAGAGTGATAGAAAAAAAAAACATTGGCTGTTTTTTTAAGCTGACTTGGTGTAGGCTATTCTTTCCTGCTTGTGAGGTCAGCAAACCCTCCACCCTCCTAATACATCACTGTTTTAGCTTCTCGTCTGCTGTGACTGACAATCTTCTGAATTTAAATGAATCTCTTGTGGAGTTCTCTGCGATCCATGTTAGAGTAATCAGATTTAAACAGCTGGGTTAAATCAGGAGTGTCGGGCCTTCAGGGTCACGCATATTAATGCAAAGACACCAGCTCTCTCTAAAAACTAATTCATTGCCTCTACTCAAAGAAATGTGGGTAACAATTTGCAGGTTTTTCAGACATTTCTACTTTGGTATTCTGTAAATGCAATGAGGCTATCTTTGTCAGGTTAACATAGCTAGTTAAAATACAACCAATGTGGGTTTCCTCCAGATTTCAAAGCCTAATTGCATTGAGTCTACTTAAATGTATGTTCTTCTTCACTGAGATATTAAGTTAACAAAACATTAGGATTAAGTTGATTCAATTAGTTCTTTTTTCTTTTCTGCTCAAATCTTTTGCAAATTGATGCATGATTTAGATGATTTCACCTTTTTCATTTTCTAATTGGCCAACTTTTGTAGATCCATGACACACTATAACAAATTGTGAGTTTGTTACCACGTACATCTAAACTAACAAACCTGACAGGAAGTAAGCAGGAACTGAACTTGTGTCGCCTGGGTGACAGGTGGCTGGGCTAACCGTTGCTCTAAAGATGAGTTTGCCATTAGCAAAGAGGCTAGCCAGTGTACTGAGAGCATCATTGCACTACACCCCCCGAAGCAAGGCAAGAAGGCTTTGATGACTTCACCTTTAGTTCAGTGGTTAGCGCAGCAGCCTCTCACCCAGATAAACCGCAGCTCAATTCCTGTCTACTTCCTGCTGAATTCATTAGCTAGACAGAAGTTGTAACAACTTCAAGATATGCTGTAATGTATCACAGTACTACAAATTTTACTGATTAAAAACAGAACAGCAAAATCCTCTAAATGACTGGTTTTTCTCTTGATTTATAAGAAAAGGGTAATTTGTATAAACATACTGACTGAATAATTTGAAAAAGATTTGAGTAGATAAGAAAAAGACTACTTGAATTTGCTTAATTCTTATGATTACTTAGCTTAATATATCAATGCATGTAAATATAAATATTTAAGTATAATTCACCGTAATTAAGCTAAATATGGAGAAAAACCACATTGGTTGTAATAAAGCTAATGGTGTTACTCAAGGCAATGATGGGCTCATAACGTTTCCATTAAAAAAAAATCAATTCTAATTATTAATTTTTTGAGTAGAGCCACTGAAATATCTATAGAGTGCACTGTTTGTATCTGAACTTTATTTCCCTCTCTTTGCCTATCCCACTTTCCTTACCTTTACACTTCTACTTCAGTGGTCAAAAAGGTGATTAAAAAGCCTGACAGTATACACTGTTCAGCATGGCTAGTACATTATTTTCCTATCAGCTTGTGTGGTATGTAAGTTGTGAATAAATTTTCTAAAAATCTGGGTGGGGTTCCACTTGGTCAGCTTTAGATTAGAGTCACATGCCAAGCGTGACACCCCGGGGAGGGAGATGCGGCAGTGCCGGGGAACATCGTTGTCTGTCGCATGGAGAGAGAGAGAGAGCGCACCCACACAAACACAAAATAAAATAAACTGACACCTTCACCCCTCCCTCTCACGGGTTACGGGAAAAAACAATAAAGTAAAACAACAAGCTAAAATAACAAAGACAAAAGAAAGTAAAACAGAGCAGCAACTTATCAGTCACCACCTTCCTGGCCAGGTCCAGCTCCTCCAACATCCCAGCTGAGGATTCCTTTCTTTTTAGTACTCAGAATAAAACGAAACGAAAATCATGACTGTGCTCTCAGTGTTAGCTCCCGGTCTCAGGCAAAAAACTGTGGAGAGCAGCACACCTTTAAGCCCCTGTGCTGGTTAGTTAACACAACCCAGGTGCGTGTGCTCTCTCCACGAGCCGGCGCAGCCGAGACCAATCCGCCTCTCCGGCGGCCCGACTGCTACAGTTAGCTTTGGTTCTTTTTCTACTGTTTTTTTTCGGATCAGGAAGTCAGCATAGTGTTGTTCATTTTTCTTTTCTGATTAGTGCAATTCGTTATTGGCTTTATTTTCAGCTCAAAAGTTATTTGTATTTAGTGTTGGCCTGGCTTCCCCACCCATTAAAATATATCAGTGAGCTGGCAAGAAAAAGAAAGGTTTTCACTCTTGGTTTGGCCTGGCAGGTTAGGACAGTTGGGAGGGAAAGGGCCCGTCCACTTTATTTTATGTTATGCATCGTCTCCACCCCTAGATGGGTGTGGAACACCTCAGTTTTTATCCAGTGGCCTGTTGACTTTCCATATTTCAATCCAATAAAGCAGCACTGGGATGAGGTGAGGCAGCATGAAAGTGTGACCTGCAGGAACTGTGTGATGCTCTCGAGTCAGCATGGGCCAAAAATCCTTATGGAATGTTTCCAGCACCTTGTGGAAATCATGCTCCAAAGAATTCAGGCTGTTTGGAGGCTAAAGATAGTCCTAGATCAGTGTACCTATAAAAAGTGGCCAATGTGCATATACCTGCTGAAGATCACCCACACACATTTCCAGTGGACTGAGGGGAAAAAGCTTGCAACTGCACAGGCCGGAAAACCACAGCTGCTCACGGTGACAGAGAGAATAAGTTATCTAATGTTGTACATGAGACATATACATGTAACACTAAGCAACTCGGATGAGCTGCTTGTTTCTGGGGACATTGTTTTATAGTCTGGGAGCTGAGCGGTCCATACCCAGAGCCAATCACAATTCACCCTTAGAGATTGACTTATGGGAGAAGGTCCATACTGAAGGGTTTCCTTTGATGTTTAACTGTGCAGGTCCTGCTGGTGGTGTTAGGGGGAAGTTATTGTAAATAAAAAATAAAATATCTTTTTATAAACGGTTGAAAAAAAGACGGAAGCGCGGTGGTGCCGTGAGTTGCCTCACATCAAGAAGATTGTGGGTTCAAACTTTGACTTGGGGCTTTCTGTGTGGAGTTCGCATGTTCGCCCCGTGTCCGTGTGGGTTTCCTCCAGGTACTCCGGTTTCCTCCCACTGTCCAAAGACATGAGGTAGCCCAATTGGAGACTCATTGGAGAGTGTGTGAGTGAATGGTGTGTGTGCCCTGCAGTAGATCGGCGGCCTGTCCAGGGTGTATTCCTGCCTCTTGCCCAATGCAATCTGGGATAGGCTCCAGCAACCCCCGTGACCCTGCCCAGGATAAGCGGGTATAGATAATGGATGGATGGATGAAAATGAAACCAGGAAGAGCAATTTAAGTTACCTTTTTAAAAATGAGGAAATGAGTATTTAAATTTTTATTTATGCCCACTGCATAACTTACATTCTATCAATAGCCTCATAAAATTGAAATGATGGAAAAATATGGCTATAGATGTATGAAGATGTTGAACTTAATTCACCTTCTGAGAGTGAAAATAAATGTAGGAACTGCACTGCATAGCAACTGCTATGTTTCGTTCTCTTCTTTTAACTGATCTAAGGTGCAAAACTTATCAGAGTGATGTTAGGACAGCTCCTAGTTCCTGTTTTAGTAAAGGGTCTGTGTGACAGTGTATCTGTTAACAGAACCATACAAAGAAAATGAAACTGAATCTATTTTTTAAAATAGAAATTTCATCTGATTTTCATCAAGGGCGATGAAAATCATAGACCTGGAGCGCATTCAGCCCCGACAAAACGTAGCAAAACGTTTATTTAAACGGAAACGGTGGTGCGTTGAACACCCTGTTGTGTTACGCAAGCATTGCAACTATGGCAGCAGAGAAGGCCATTCTTTGCGTTCTTTTCGAAGAATTTTCAGAGCCTGATGAAATCGGTTTAAATACGTGTTTAATAGGCTACTGTAAAATACTTACGACAAACATGTCTTCTAATGTCTTCAATTGTTGCATACACCAAGCTGCAATGGACGCATTTGTAAAGGACTTCAGTTGGATCCATTGTGCGCACTGCCTTTTTAGTTTTTTAATTTATTGCTAAGACACATTTTATGAAACAATTCCCCTTTTTCTCAGAACTATTAACACAATCCCAAAACTACACATCAATCAGTACAAACCTCAAACATCCATGCCAAACTCAAATTATCTTCTCAAAAACATATTCTCTTCCATCAAAATTAAACTTTGCCTTCATATGGCGCACACAAGCCATCAAAAACACAGACAATGTAGATTACCCATAACACACCAGTGAGAAATTCAAAGCACTACTGCAAAAACCTTTTATAGCAGTGAGTCAGGAGTTATTTACTCCTGCTTATTCTGCTTATTTTCTGGTTTTCAGATTTTGATCTTTGCAATGTTACACTAACAAATGAGGGAGTGTGCAAATTTCCAAATATTTTATTTGTAATACTGAAAAGTGATGTTGAGTGAAAAGTACTGTACAGTAAACAACACAGTTGAAGGAACAAAAAATGCAGTATTTTCAAAGGAGAGTAGCATTCAAAAAAGGAACTCAGTATAGGCAGCACTATAAACAAAAACAGCAATAAAATCTAAAGAACATAGTCTGTAAATTCACTTCAACATTACATAGGCAGCATATCCTCTCACAGTAGTACAGCAGATACAATATGTAACATTACAGTAAATTACAGTACCTGTTTTCTTGTCTGAAAGTATGGACAATGGATGCCACTGTGAAACGATTCAAGTCTGGCTGAACTCTGTCCAGCTTCCCTCATCGTCATACCATGCACCAGGACATGGTCAATCAAGGTGGCACGTATTTCGTCTGGGACGAACTGTCTCCTGCCTCTTCGTCGTCTTCTTTGTCTTCCGGACAGCTTGTACATTTTGAGGATCCATTATTCAAAATCACAGACGCAAACTGTGGGCCTATTTATTGATCCTGAGATTGTGATCGGTGTGTTAACAATTTTGCTGCCAAGTGTTTGTACCTAGAGAAAGGTGTTACCTGAGTTTAGGTTGTGAGGACTTGAGTTAACCGTTTTGACTGCTCGTGTTTGTTGCATGAGCACAGTGTGTAACCAGTGATTCATGAGAGCATTTGTTTGTGGAGATTTGCAGAAAAAGTTTGACAATTTGCATGTTAACACAAGTGAAAAGGGTTTTTTGTTTTGAGAGATGTGTTGGTCCTCTGAAAGCTGAAGTAATAATTTGTGTTAGCAATCAAGAACACGTCGCTGCTGATTGGGTAACAGCTATGACACACCCACCAAACGAGAAAACGTACTTCAAAGCCCGTTGCACACCGTTTCGAGGAAACGTGTCGTTCAACCCGGAAACCCAGCAAAACGGTGCATACCGTTTTCAGAAAGTAACCAAAAAACGCAAATACTAAGAGGAGTACAGGTGTCAGGACTGGCGAGGGAATGGACCCAAATGCAGAGCAAAAAACCCAAAACTCCCTAAGGAAAATTCATACAAAATTCATTACAAAAACTCAGGAACAAACGCGGGAAACCAAAAAATGTCTCGCAGGGCAGAAACAGGCGAACAAAAACAGGCACGGGGAAACACGGGCAAACTCTCATACAAAAAAAAAAACACAGAGGCAGGAACACAGGCAGACACAGGCAGTGAGAACCACACGCGAAAACACAAGGAACCAGCACCCGGAGTCAGGAAGCAAATAACTTAGACACGACACTAACGAGACACAGGAGGGCACAGTGCACAATCAGATAGAGAGGGAAGGGAAAACGAGACATAACCAAAAAAACAATAATAGAATAACTGAAAACAATAATACAATTAAACAGGGAAAAGGAACAGAACTACAAACTGAAGTGCAGCCATCTGGCGGCCAAAAAAGGAAACGCAGACAAACACAGAACCATGACAACAGGACATTGAAAGAGGAGTGGGAACTGGGATT
Organism: Anguilla japonica; assembly: GCA_025169545.1. Classification (NCBI taxonomy): domain Eukaryota; kingdom Metazoa; phylum Chordata; class Actinopteri; order Anguilliformes; family Anguillidae; genus Anguilla; species Anguilla japonica. The sequence continues at coordinate 60,087,470 of CM045884.1, forward strand.
TTTCTTTGTGTCCAGTGGTGTGGGCAAGTGCATTTGTTTCCTTTGTGATAAAACAATTTCGCAGTTCAAAAGGTCCAATTTACAGTGCCATCGCGAGACAAAACAGTACTGATTTTCCTATGGGAGGGGGAGCAGGCCTAAGGACCGAAAAACTTAAAAGACTCAAACAACAACGATCTGTACAAAAAAACGTAGATGAAGTATTGAAGAGTAATTTCCACTATAGTTTTGATTTTGTTCATAAATAGTTTTTTGGCTACATTCCAAAGAAGACATGTTGTAAGTTTAGCTTTTTCTGCATTGACAACACAGCAAAAAGGCTGGTCATGCCTATTTCAAATGCCATTTACAGGCCATAGGATAGGAGTGGAGGTGTACTCGAACTTTTGACTTGAAAGTATATCATAATATAGCCCAGTGCAGTGCAAGTGATATTTTAGAATCAGGTCAAATTATACAATTTTGCCTGATCACTTATACAGTCAAAACTAGAATTATGAATAAAGGCTTGTGTGTGCGTGCAAAGCGAAGTGGTGCGAAAGCATGTGCACTAAGCGTTACACTGACTATTGTGGTACTCAAAATATTTTCCTAAGGTTGGCGGGTCTGCTCAGTATCCATTATGACTCCCAGATTTTTTATGGTTTAAAAGAATGGCCATCAAATGGCACATCTAAACATGGGGACTTAGTCAGACTGTGCCTGGAGTCAACCAGCAATACTTCTGTCTTTTTGGAGTTAAGTTTAAGGTAGTTTGTTGTCATCCATGCCTGGATTTCACTGAGACAAAGCAGCAACTTCCATCTCCGGTTTCATGGGAAGTGAGCAGTATATTTGTGTGTCATCAGCGTAACAATGAAATCCAAGGTTGTACTTCTCAATAATGGCAGAAAGGGGGAGCGTATACAGGCTGAACAACAGAGGCCCGAGCACAGATCCCTGTGGGACACCATACCTCACATCACCCCTTTCAGGGCATGAATCACCCAAACAAACAAATTGTTGGCAGTTTGACAAATAGGAGGAAAACCACTCAAGGGCAGTGCCTCCAATCCCTGTATGGGTGTGCATTCTCTCCAGTAAGATACTGTGATCAACAGTATCAAAAGCAGCTGAGAGATCCAAAAGAACTAAAATAGATAACTGCCCAGTATCAGCTGATCATAGAAGGTCATTGCTGACCCTTATCAAAGCAGTCTCAGTGCTATGCCCAGAACGGAAGCTAGATTGAAATTTCTCCAACATGTCATTTCCATTGAGATAGTCTTGAAGTTGGTTTACCGCAATTTTTTTTCCACTTTTGATAGAAATGGGATGTTGGAGACTGGCCTATAGTTCCCCATTTCCTCAGGAGACAGGTGGTGTTTTTTTAGAGTGGCTTAACCACAGCCAGCTTTAAGTCAGTAGGAACGCTTCCAGATTTCAACGAAGAGTTCACAATGCAAGTTAAAATCGGAGCCAAAGCAGGGAGACATTCTTTTATAAGCCATGTGAGCCAAGGATCTAGTCTGCGGGTAGAGGAGTTCATTTTCAGCACTACATGACTGACCTCTGCCTCAGTGACTGCTAAAAATTCTGTGAAGCAGGCACTACTAGTCCTGATTTCACTGGGCTCTTCTAAAAAACTGGGCATAGTAGGCATCTGAAGCCTAATCGTCTCAATTTTGTCATTAAAAAATTCAAGAAATTGTTTGCATTTCTCCTTTTTCTCATCCTGCAGAGGAATTACTGCTTTTGGGTTAACAAGTTTGTCTGTTGTGTTAAACAGAGTAGTTGGACGATTTTTATCTGATGCAATGAGGTCCGAGAAGTAAGATGCTGTAGCATTAGACAGTGCTTCCTGATATAACTGTACATGAGATTTCCATATCTCCAAATCAACACAGAGCCTAGATTTCTTCCACTTCTGCTCCAAACGCCTTCCTCTGGTTTTAAGACCATAATAAAATGAACTTGAAATGGTCAATTAGATTTTTTTTTTTGGAGGAAAATTAATCGTTTAGATTAATCGACTAATCGGTAAAATAGTCGATAGATTAATCGATAGAAAAATAGTCGTTAGTGGCAGCCCTAGTGCACACTATAGATCAGATGTAAACACTATAGACAGTAGTATATAGTTGAAGCCGAAAGTTTACATACACCTTAGCCAAATCCATTTAAACTCAGTTTTTCACAATTCCTGATATTTAATCCTAGTAAACATTCCCTGTCTTAGGTCAGTTAGGATCACAACTTTATTTTAAGAATGTAAAATGTCAGAATAATAGTAGAGAGAATGATTTATTTCAGCTTTTATTTCTTTCATCACATTCCCAGTGGGTCAGACTTTTCATACTCTCTGTTAGTATTTGGTAGCGTTGCCTTTAAATTGTTTAACTTGGGTCAAACGTTTCAGGTAGCCTTCCACAAGCTTCTCACAATAAGTTTCTGGAATTTTGGCCCATTCCTCCTGACAGAACTGGTGTAACTGAGTCAGGTTTGTAGGCCTCCTTGCTCGCACATGCTTTTTCAGTTCTGCCCACAAATTTTCAATTGGATTGAGGTCAGGACTTTGTGATGGCCACTCCAATACCTTGACTTTGTTGTCCTTAAGCCATTTTGCCACAACTTTGGAAGTATACTTTGGGTCATTGTCCATTTGGAAGAGCCAATTGCGACCAAGCTTTAACTTCCTGGCTGATGTCTTGAGATGTTGCTTCAATATATCCACATAATTTTCCTTCCTCATGATGCCATCTATTTTATGAAGTGCACCAGTCCCTTCTGCAGCAAAGCACCCCCACAACATGATGCTGCCACCTACAGCACAGTCAACTTAGTGTATGTAAACTTCTGACCCACTGGAATTGTGATATAGTGAATTAAAAGTGAAATAATTTGTCTGTTAACAATTGTTGGAAAAATGACTTGTGTCATGCACAAAATAGATGTCCTAACTGACTTGCCAACACTATGAACATGAAAATCTAACATGAAATCTGTGGAGTGGTTAAAAATGAGTTTTAATGACTTCAACCTAAGTGTATGTAAACTTCCGACTTCAGCTGTAAATATGAATACACTAGTGTCTATAGTGTTTATATCTGATCTATAGTATGTACATCGTATTCTTATCGTACCTCGAGCTGTGTGCATGTTTATGTGAATGTCTTAACATAAGATAACATTAGGATGTGAGTAATTATGACCATAGATGCACGAGAAAAATATTAGTGCATACATACTGTAAACAAATACATTTACAGTATGTATGCATTAATATTTTTCGTAACTGTTCACTTTGTTAAGGGGACAGTCCCCCTTCCCTCCAAAATTAACAGAAAAACTGATTGATGCTGTCCATCCGCCACTCCCCAGAAATGCTACTATATATATTGAATATGTGTCGTTAACGTAGTAAATTGTAATGTGGGCTGATGTTAGTAAACAAGAGAGGTAGTTTTGTCCATGGAGAAGACAGAAAATCAATGCGCATGTATGTTTACACATAACTTCCATCTTAGTAATAGCAAAAATGTTATGTTTGAACTGGTGCATGTAGATTGCTTCTGTTTAACGATTCTGTCTCGATATAATTGTGCCGCCGTGTTAACAAATTACTACGGTTGCGGCCGGGTCAGGCACTCTTCATGGTAAGAAGAAATTTTAGGATAGCGCTTCCGATATTGCTTGTGTTGAAAGTTCTGTGACGGAAACAGTGATAGATTTACCCACTAGCCACATCTGTCCAAAATGTAAACAAGTCAGGCAGTTTTCACGGTTGGGAAAAATTTTATGACAACATAACGTACCTATGACAAGCAAGTGACTAGCTAATTGAGCTAAGCTAGCAGCTACAGGCTGACAAAACAACATGCATTTTTTAACCCATTACAACATCACACATCGTTAAACAAAAGCAATCTACATGCACCAGTTCAGACATAACATTCTTGCTATTACTAAGACGGAAGTTATGTGTAAAAATACCTGTGCCTTGATTTTCTGTCTTCTCCGCTCCCGCTCTGTCTTCTCCATAGACTTCAAAACTCCCTCTCTCGTTCACTAACTGTTGATGTTACCAAGCTGTCACTCTGATCGAGACTGGCCAATAGAAACGCGTCTTACATCTTTCAGCGTAGGTCCCGCCCAAGAAATTCAGCTCAACAGCGAGCAAAACTTTTGGATTTGCAAAAAACAGCAAGCAAAACTTTTGGATTCGCAAAGAAATCTTTTGAATTCGCAAAAACTTTTGGATCCGCAAAGAAAACTTTTGGATTCACAAACAGAACTTTTGGATTCGCAAACAAAAGTATTTGATTCACATTAATACATTTTTAATCACAAATTTATTTTACTTGCAATAATACATTTTTAGATTGCAGTGTCGATAGAATAGATTTGAGAGCAAAACTATTTGATTGCATAATAAAGACACCAAAGAAACTCCATACAATGCAGACTCCAGTGAACGACAAACAACCTAAACTGTGTACAATACATATCCCTAAATATCTTCAAACAAATGAATAAATGAACATACAACATAAGTAAAAGGGAATTCAGTCTTCAAGCTTTATTTAAAATATCATTTACATTTATGTATAGCTGTTAAAAATATTGATATTGCTTAAGAAGGCAAAGAAACACATTGTGAGTATGTTGGAAAAATATATTTCATTTTTATAAAATATTGTCTATCGAAAGCTGCGTAATTCTCCAAGATGCAGAATCCAAATATCTAAAAATATTTAGTATAAAAATGTTAATGAAGCTTTTTTGTAAATAAAAAAAATGGCAACAGATTTTTAAATGCTGAAAGAAAATAGTTCCAGTCTATTGAACCAGTTTGGGTAGAAATGAAAGCAGCATGAAACGAGTAGTATTGCAATAATTGATTCATTGTGTCAATGAATGAAAGCTGTTTTAGCCAATCTATACAAGTACCAGCACTTACAATGGTCTAATTTATGAACGAGCTAAGGATCCTACTGTCAATAATTCCAGGTGAATTACTAATTGATGAATGGCTGATCTACTAGGATGTGGTTTTATCACATTAAAATATTTTTCTTGTGACACTGTGTAGCATAAATGTGTCCTTGTACGCTCTGCTATCCAAACTTGAGTGAGCGGACTCTTCCTCAGTTAGAAGTGCCAATCTCAAGATGCTCCTCCTCATTCAGGAGGCTCCTCCCCCACATCATCATAGTCCATCTCACTGGGAGCTGGAGGGCTTTCGGGGGCCAGAACGCTCTCCCCTACAGGGATGGATCAGAAGACAGACAGACACAGTCAGCAGAAGGTCATTTTCAACAAATACCTGCCGTGATCTTGTAATTCTATACTGAAAGTAAAAGTTTAATTCAAAATATTTTAACAGGCTTACATCAACACTCAAATGCCTGCTTTCAGCAAAGTTTGCAGGTGGAAAGGAATGTACATATTCTCATAATTGCCTATGAAGCCATCACTAAAACTGCCTTCAAAGAGCCAGTATATGAAACAAAATGGGAAGTACACAAACAGGAAGTAACCCAGGGTAGTGAGTTTCACAAATCACACAAACAGGAAGTAACCCAGGGCAGTGAGTTTCACAAATCACACAAACAGGAAGTAACGCAGGGCAGTGAGTTTCACAAATCACACAGACAGGAAGTAACCCAGGGCAGTGAGTTTCACAAATCACACAGACAGAAGTAACGCAGGGCAGTGATTTTCACAAGACACACAGACAGGAAGTAACCCAGGGCAGTGACTTTCAGAAGTCACACGGACAGGAAGTAGAGACTTTTAGCACAGGATGGAGACTTGAAGTGAATAAATGGAATAATTAACTAAATATCAATACCTAGAATGTAAAAATAAGATTGATAATGAATAAATAACACGATTGCAGTCAGAGACACAAAAACCACCTGAGCAGAACACGGTGAATTTGATGACAGAGATTGTGCTTCACTCCAACATTCTGTCTAAAAAGAGATACTCAACCTGGAAAAGCATCTGGGCCTGGCTGCATGGTGATGACATCATCATAGCACTCTGGTGCATCTCCGTCCACCAGCTCCCCTTAAACAAGCAGAGAGAAGTAGCAGCTGTGCTGATTAAACTGGGCACACTGGTTATAGTACTCATAATTGATCATTTTTGGGGGAACAACTTTCAAACTAATTTTTCCATGTCCAAGGCTGGACCACAAAAGTATTTTCAACAAGAGTGGTTCTATGTGATCAAATAATTTGAGTAATGCACAGCTTTTATTCTTCTAAAGAGGACAAAGTAAATTCCCCCTCCAAATCTATACTGGCCACATAACACAAACAACTAATTACAATATATTATAATGAAGGCCAATAGATGTATTCATGAAGAGAAAATATTTAATCGTCCCACAAACCAATTAAAGCACTCACCTGTCACACTGTCTGGATGCTTATCTGCAGTGATGACATCATCATAGTTCTCTGGTGTGTCCTCCGTCACCAGGTCCCCTGAAAGCAAAGAGACTTCTGGGGACTTATGGCTTCATCAAGACTCTAACACAGCAGCAAAACAGCAGATCCCTTCAGAGCAGCACTGAATAACACTTCAGCTAGCTGTGTTTGCACACTGCAGTCACGGCTGACTGACGATGTGGGGACACCTTTCACAGTCTAACTGACCCCATATTTAAACCTTGGTATGCGGGTAATGGGGACTCCGCATCACTGTGTCCCACAGGAACTGAACTGACCCGGCAATAACAATTAGACAGAACACAGAAGAGCACAGCTCCACTTCCTGGAAGATGTATCTAAGTACTCAAAAATATAGGCCTGAAGGATCCTATTTCAGTGTTTCTGTGAGGTATAAGGAATGATTAACAGTGTATCCTTGTGTGCCTATAACTGCTGTTTTAATGTATGTCATGAATTTACAATGAATCAAAAATATGATTACATTACAGGCATTTCTCAGACCCTTTAATCAGACCAACTTACACAGCTTTGGCATTTTTATACAGTATCCATTTCATACAGCTGGATATATTCAGGTCAGTAATTCAGGTCAAGTACCCGGCAGTTCTATCAGGGAATTGAACCTGCAACCTTGAGGTTACAACCCCAGTTCCCTACCAATCAAATTACATTGCTGTCTGGTTTGTGGATCATGTTAACCCACCGAATCCACCAAAACTCTGAGGACCCACCCCTTCCAAAATCACACTGAAACCACAGCATTACCATCTTCACCCACTGAGAGCTCCACAGAGCTCCGCCCCCTTACCTGAGAGGGAGAGTCCCTCGCCTTCTTCCACGTCTTCATACCCAGAGGGCGGATCCTCAGATAGGCGACTCCCTGTGAAAAGGAGAGAGGTTGTGTACTGACCCCGCCCACACCACATGCTCTGTGGAGGTCTTCCACAATGTGCTTAAGACTTTACTGTGAAGCTCGAGGAGGACAGATCAGATTCACTCACCCCGCCAGGGGGCGCTGGTGGTTCCCCCTTCAGCCAGTTTGCACTCGATCTCCTCGTAGACGGTTTCGTGCAGAGGGGCGTGGTCCCGTTGAGACAGGGCTGTGAGAGCAGAGACAGAGAATCACAGAGTTAAAGTCTCCTGTCAGAGAGCCTATCTCTCTCTGAATATGAGTAGCAGAGGTACAGCACACAGCTACTGTCATACACCAGCCACCTGACAGAGACCAGGGCCCTGTAGGACTGCTGATCTGAGATCAGTTTAACCTTTCATTATACAATTAATTCTTTATCCAGGCAAACTGCAGTCATGTGATTGACCTAAGGGGGTGCTCATGCACAAAGAGACATGGTGAGCATGCCAACTGAATCCCTCCTTCGCTTGAAAACTCTACAGCTAATCACACAGTGCCCTGAAGTCTCCTTGCTTTCAGGGGACCTGGTGATGGAAGACACACACTGCAGAGCCCACTAACACACACTGGTGCAGGGTCTTAACTAGGCGAGCCTCCCATCAGCCCCTATTTAAAACTGCCTGGTTCACCGACTGAGCTGTTTACTGAAGAGGCTTCCTCAGTCACAGCTAGCATGTGATGGCGGTTTGCCCAGCATCTATCCGTCTGCCCCTACTTCTCCTCAGTGCTCTGTTCCGGAGCAGCAGAACACCCAGCACCACCAGCAGCAAGAGGAACAGCACCCCCACCACCAGGAAGGCCACTTCTAAGATAGAACGGCTGGGTGGAGCCTCTAATAGGGGCACTGGCCGTTTGGTCACAACTGAAAATGAGGAAGTAAAGGGGTTGGGCATCAGCAAACAACATGGCATACTGCTGCTACTTAACTTACGATGACCACTTAGCTAGGTTTCCACCAGCTAAGTGGTCGCGGTATGTACTGTATATAGCAAGTCATTCCACAATTCTCAATGCAATGAGGACAAAAGTGGGTCAGAGAACAAGTGTACAGTATAGCTTTCAACTAGTAAACATTTCAGCTTTCAGTGATTTTTAGATTTTTACCGAGCATGCGAATAATAATTCTGGCTGAAAAAGACTATTGTTTTTCTGCGAGGTCCTCTGATAATTCAATTACTGTCTGGACCAATGTGTCAACACGTAAGAGTGCGTCAGACTTTGGTAGTCTAGAAGTCCTCTAATGTAGGGGAGGAATAATGCAGTTGTTAACTACTAACTACTGAAATTTTAATCTGTACATCTTTGATAATGTATTTGTACAATGTTAATTAATGTAATTAATTGGTTAACTGATTATGGGCTCTATTTTCGTACCGGCAGAAGTCTGGTCCAAGTGCACACGCAGGTGTATTTGCAATATGGTAGGATGCAACGTGATCTTTTTCCCGCTTGCGCCCATTTGCTAATTTTGTGGCTCGACATGAACCCGTCTGCGCCGAGATGGGTGGGATGCCATAGCTGGGGGTGTGTCGATACAGATACGCCAGCGCATTACAATTTTGGTATCTGTTTTGGCGTAAAATCACGCCTGCGTCTCCGCCCACTCAAACCACGTCTAAGCGCAGCGCTGGTGATCTTCAGCTATTTTCGTGACTTTAGTGGGCGGGGGCGCACATGAACGTAGACCTATCCAAAATCCCACAGACAGGTTTGGTGGATGTCCTACGTATTTCATCCCGCTTACACAAATAATTAAAACAAGACTACTGAATGCAACCTTCGGAATCAGTTATTCATAAAAAAATAAGCTTGACTCTTGTCTATTGAATTTGATGTGGGCAGCGGTTCTCAGAGCTCCAGAGGAAGAGGCATTTATAATACTCGTTACCTCTTCCCAAGCCAATTTAACATCAGCCCATGGAGGCCGACTTGCAGTACCATATATTCGGTCATTACGAGTCTGAACCTCTCGGACAAGTATGTCAGTTTCTTCCTGGGTAAAGTTCGGCTGGTAGAGCCGGTCTGGCGCGTCTTCAGCCATTACGAAATTGACAATACGCTGCGCCTGTGTGCCACGCCGGTTTTAAAGGGGATGAGAGGAGCTGATTTGATTGGCCATGATTGGAGGCAGCCAGGACATACCTGCTAATAATGTATTCCTCCCACTCCAACCCTGCCCCATGCTGCGCCATGGATGCACTTGCGCCTCTGGTCACCAAATTACCAAAAAAGAGTTGGCCACACCCATGTGCGCCAGCGCTCTGAACTTAGACCTGCGTTTGCGTTTGCACCTAGATTCACAAAAATAGAGCCCTATAAGTTTATCTTATGTTTTCCTAATGTGTAAACAATAATGCAACCAATACAGTAGTTTATGTATTTGCTAACTAACTAATGAAAAGTTAATTTCATGCTTAATTAATTTATTTGTTCTTTGTTCTTTCTTGTTAAATAACGACATTATTTAATGCCAATTTATGTGACCTTATTGTAAAGTGTTACCGTGAGCGTGTGTCAGACTTTAGTCCTATAATGTATGTGAGGCATTAGCTATCTACTCAGTCACCACCTAGCAATAGAATGTCTATGGAGGAAGTGCAATACAAAGAATTAACAGAAAAGCTAGTCTCAATAACTAAAATTAGTTGTGAGATAATAGGTTCTCTTTTTACTGTATAAATGACTCCTGGGTCAGCTTTACCTGGCTGTGTTGTTGGTTTGATAGTCATTCCAGGAGTACATAAAACAACAAAATAAGCAAATGCATTGTTTTCTTTATTGGGCATGAGAAAGGGTTTGTGTTTGTGTGATTGACAGGGCTCTGAGCTCAGCCTCAGGTTTTATCTCCTAAACTCTTTCCTGCACCATCTAGAGGACGTCCATACCTGCAGTGGAACTGGAGTCAGATGAATGACCTGTAAAATATAAGGAGATGTATTATTTATTCATTCAATTGTCTCACTTCCTGTTCCTGTGCACTGTCATCCTCTGTGCTTGTTGCCTAAACCTTTATGGATGCACATCTGTAAGCTGCCCTGGATAAGTGCTTCTGATAAATGTGAATGTCGTTCCAATGCATCATTGTTTCTGCTTCCATTATTAGTGAATACATACAGTGCCATACAGTGCTTCAGTAAACCAATTAACCAAATTTAATTGATAAACAGATTCAGCTGACTGAACACAGCCAGGCTTGATTTCAGCCAGCCCTGTTGAATCTAAACCTCATTCATTTCAAACCATACCATCCGAGTGAAGTAGTCATCACAAAGTTCCTACAAGCACACTATGCCACAGTCAAAGAGAATTCCAGAAGAGATAAGAAAGAAGTTGTTGAAATATATTAGTTTGGAAAGGCATAGAAAGCAATTTCTATGGCTCTGGAGCTTCATTGAACCACAGTGAGAGCCATTATTTCCAAATGGAGAATGCTAAAATTTCTCAGAAGGCACAGCAACAAAGTCACAAAAGATCCCAGAAGAACATACAAAGAACAGGAGGCTTCTCTAGCCTCAGCTGAGGTCAGTGTTCATGACTCCACAATAAGAAAGAGACCGTTACCAAAGAGAAAAATCAATGCTCCTCTCTATTTGCAAAAAAAGCACCTGGATGATCCCCAAGCATTTTGGGATGATGTTCTATGAACAGATGAGTCACAAGTGGAACTTTTGAGATGACATGGGTCCCATTATGTCTGGCGTAAGGCAAATACAGCATTTCACAGTAAGAACATCATACCAACAGTCAAACATGGTGATGGTAGTGCAATACTGTTGGGATGCTTTGCTGCCTCGGGACCATGTACAACATGCCATTATTGTAGGAACCATTCATTCTGCTCTGTGCCAGAAAATTCTTAGCCAGAGAATGTCTGGTCATCTGTTTGTGAGCTGAAGCTGAAGCGTAATTAGGTTATGCAGCAAGACAATGATCCAAAACATTTGAATGGGCACATCCGAATGGCTGAAAATAAACAAAATTTAAGTTTTGGACTGGCCTATAGTTGAAGTCCTGATTGAGTCCAATAGAGATGCTGTGGCAAGATCTGAAACAAGCAGTTCATGCTGAAAAATTTGTCTGAATTAAAGCAGTTCTGCAAAGAAGAGTGGGCTAACATTCCTCCACAGTGATATAAAAGACTGGTATCAAATTATAGGAAGTGTTTGTTTGTACATTTTGCTGCTAAACGTGGTGCAACCAGTTTTTAGGTTTAAGGGGACGATTACTTTTTCACATGGGTGATATGGGTGTTTGATAACTTTTTTCATTAAATAAATTAAATAATAATTAACTGTTTATAACCTGTTTACTCAGGTGCCCTTTGTCTAATATTACATTTTGTCTAACAATCTGAAACCATTCAGTGTGACAAATATGCAATCACAGAGGAAATCAGAATGGGTCAAATACTTTTTCACGGTGCTATAAACAAAGTAATCATAGAGGTGTAATGCAGGGTGAATCTTTAAGCTGCTCCTGGGGTTAAGGGTGTGTGTTTCTGTCAGGGCTCCAGTGATTAAACTTCACAGAAGCTGGCAGTGAGCCTGGGGTGATCTGGAGATGCAGGCTCACCTGTGCAGGTGACCCCTGCCTGGTTCTGGTGTGGGCAGCGGCTGTGCTGGTGCACAGAGTGTGGGCAGTCCCACAGGTGCAGCTCACTGCCCCTGCAGTTCACTTCAGTCAGCCAGAGGGAACTGTTCCCCAGCACAAAAATAGCATTACCATGGGCCTCCTTTGCTGACCCACAGCCCAGCTGTCTGCACACCACCTGGACGTCCATCATATCCCAGGAGTCTCCACACACCATCCACCAGGACCCCCCGTGGAACACCTCCAGCCTCCCAGAGCACTCGCCTTTACCCCCCATCAGCTGGAGGGGCCAGTGATCTAGAGCAGGAAACACAGATGAACTGAGCAGCCTCATTACGTTTAACATCTCCAATAGACACACCTCCACTAATAGTATGGGTGATCTCATTACGTTTAAAATCCCCTATAGACACTTCTCCACTAACATTCTAACTGATCTCATTACGTTTCAAATTCCGTGTAGACACATCTCCAGTAACAATATGACTGAAATCATGATGTTTAACATCTCCTATAGACACATCTCTGCTGACATTATGGCATTTAACATCTACAGACACATATGGCATTTGACATCTACAGACACATCTGCTGACATTATGGCTGATCTCATTACATTGAACATCTACAGACACATCTCTGCTGACATTATGGCTGATCTCATTACATTTAACATCTACATACACATCTCTGCTGACATTATGGCATTTAACATCTACAGACACATATGGCATTTAACATCTACAGACACACCTCTGCTGACATTATGACTGATCTCATTACATTTAACATCTACAGACACATCTCTGCTGACATTATGGCTGATCTCATTACATTTAACATCTACAGACACATCTCTGCTGACATTATGGTTGATCTCATTACATTTAACATCTACAGACACATCTCTGCTGACATTATGGCTGACCTTTCACAATGCTTTCTGCCCCATGGAGAATTTTCATCAGATTTAATTCACTACACCAAAGTAAATGTATTATCATCATTTACACATGCAACATCTGCAATGAGGAATTTTATACATTCTGATTAGTTTACTTTGATATTTAATTCATTGATTGAATGACAATCACAGTATTTTTAATAAACTACCAGTAACCCTGTCAAAGACCTGCTAATCGCATGTGGACAGGCCTCAGGATTCAGGCCAAAGAAAACGTACTTGTGCAAGCTCTCTGATTTGTAGCAGAGGAGCATGACAATTTGCTTCTTGGAACTTTGTTGTGCTCTTCCCCTTTGATGTGGAAAAAAGTAATATATAAATGAATTAGAAATTAAGATATAATTTTATTAACACAGAGACAAAGACAGGTGCATGTCATATGAAAAGCAACCCGCACTACTGAACGCTTCAGAAACATCTCATTCTTGGGGCTACACCAAAACTAAAAAAAAATCACAATAGCCCTTAGTTTTACCAAATGTTATAGAATCTGACTACTATAAGAGGAGTAACACTCTATCTGCAGTAGAGAAAGATTTATTCTACAGTTCCCAACATTCATTTGATTACAATGTCATACAAGATCATAAAAACTCCACACAAATTAAACTCACACAGACACTGGGAGATTATACAAACTCCACACAGATTATATTCACACAGACACTGGGAGATCATACAAACTCCACACAGATTATATTCACACAGACACTGGAAGATCATACAAACTCCACACAGATTATATTCACAAAGACACTGGGAGATCATGCAAACTTCACACATATTATATTCACACAGACACTGGGAGATCATACAAACTCCACACAGATTAAACTCACACAGACACTGGGAGATCATACAAACTCCACACAGATTATACTCACACAGACACTGGGAGATCATACAAACTCCACACAGATTATACTCACACAGACTCTGGGAAATGCCGTGGCTCAGAAATCCCTGTATGTGAATTCCTGCAGCTCACAGGAAGGCTGCTGATAGCTGTGTGCTTCCTCTTCCTGTGTGTCTATGGTACATAATCTGTGCTTCCCCTATCACAGGGTTATGGGCTGCACATCCCTGCCCTCTTTAGTTTTCTCGGCATTTTACAGATTATGTCTACATCACAGTATTCAAGCATTACAGCCCCTGAGATGTGTAATTTCATAGTATAATGAATAACGATCTATATCTATATATACTCTACTCTTCCCAACAAGAGTAATACTGTGTCTGCAGTAGGGGCAGGTTTACCTGTGCAGGTGAGCAAAGCCACGTCATTTTTCCTGCAGCTATTCTGACCCCAAGGGCTTGATGGGCACTGCCACAGAGTGGAGTCATGTGGGCGACATTCTAAATGATCCAGCCAGTTTGGAACTGATTCCAGCCTTGGCCTTGTACGAGAAACCAATCCACTCTTCCCACAGTTCAGCTCCTGACATATGAGAGTGGCTGTGTCTGTAGCAGGAGGTGGGTTGGATCATTCGATTGAAGCACACGTTGCCCCAGGTGCCATTGTAGAAAACTTCCAAATTCCCAGAACAGCCTTTGGTCAGCCTTATCTCCTTGAATTCTACAATGACAATGTTAGAAATCTTTTAGGGACAAAATAAACTTAACTTTAAAATAGCTTGCCAGAAATTACAGAGGAAAAAAATGTAAAAGTATCAAATGCAGGTAAGTTGGGATGAAAAATAGTATGTTCCGTTAGTCAGTGCTCTCCTGAATTGGATCTCATCACTTCATCAATATTTTGTGAAACACCTGAATTTCCTGACTAGTCGGGTATCATGTATTTATCAAGTGTCAGTGTAAAAGCAAGATTTTTAGGCGCTTAATAGAGTTCCAAACCTGAACACACGACCCCCACATCCTTATTGTGTCCACAGTCAGTATGTCCCCATCCAGATGTGGGACAGTCCCACAGGGACGTCTCATTTCCCATGCAGCCCACCTCATCCAGCCAGATGGGTCCATTTCCTGGCCCAAAGAAGGAGGGTAGCGGGGTACTTAGGGCTGTCCCACACTGGAGCTGCCTGCACACTACCTGAGCATCCTCCAGGTCCCAGGAGTCATCACAAACCGTCCCCCAGGAGCCGTTGTGGAACACCTCCAAACGTCCCGCACATTCCCCCCCTCCCCCCACCAGCCTGAGAGACCTGTGATCTAAGAGAAAGTGAGAGAGAGAGACATAGAAAAAGAGAGACAGAGAAACAGAAAGAGAGTAAGAGAGAGCCAAGTGAGAGAGAGAGAGAGAGAGAGACTTTTAAAAGACTCCTTTATTGCACAAAATGTACAAAATAGAGACCAACATATTTGCATTTTTCAAACGAAACACAAAATATCCACTCACACACCTAGAGAATGAAAATAGAGAGAGAGAGACTTTTAAAAATACTTTAATGATTTACCTGATGATAAGCGTCAGAGAGAATTGAACTTTAAAAAACAGATGATTCAGGTAATGTGTTCAAGCTTGCTGGAACCTATTGTAACACAAACTCTTTGCCTGTTGTAAATATTTACTCTCAGGTTGTGGTTTAACCCTTGTAATCAGTGGCACTACTATTGTCGATATTAAAGTATTAAAGTCATGGTTTTACAATGACATCAATAATAATCCAGTTAAACAACAGCTAATTTGCTTTTAAACGCAGTATTTAACAAAGAAATATTGCTGCTATTGGCCTTTTGAATAACGTTGTGTAATTCTATGTTTTTTGTGTGAATTGTTTGTATGTTGATTGGTGTGTGTTGATTGTTGATGATGATTATATTTACTGCTGGCTGTGCAACAAATCAAATTTCAAACATAGACAAAATATTTTTATGAATAAAAAAATAGTAACTCATCCTTACTCTGAACTGCATTTTATGAACTGCATGAACCCCACCCACACATGAGCTGGACGTATCCAGCATTACAGCATTGATTTCTGCACCGGTAACAACCTAATCTGATTATGAAGACTGTGAAATAATATATTTCAAAACTATTTTCTTGAGGAAAAAAAGAGCGCAAAACCTGCTATGGACCTCTTTTTAGATAAGTCTGAAATTAAATGCTGAAAGAAATTTCAACATTTGTATTATTAAATTATAGGGGTTTTGTAATATAGGCGAAGGGAAAATGTATCAAGGCATATTACATGAACACAGAGAAAAGCACAAAGATGTGCATGACAAAACAAAATGGAAATGGAATAGACAGTAGTTAAAGAAATACAAAGTGCAATATTTAAAAAAAAAAATTATCTCCTCGGTCGTAACAAATTCAGTACATTTCTGCCTCCCTTCCCCTTGGAGTGCGCTTTTACATACCCTACACACCATTGTTCTCCTCTTATCAATTCCACAGACAATGCACAGCCTTGGTGGTTTGTTGAGACCGTACGCACACAAATCAGTGACATTTCAGTTGTCATGCAGCTGTTCTATTCAGTTTATTCAAAGTCTCATTTTCAGTGAAAACCTGAAAATATGCTGGTGGAGTTCTAAGGTTATCATTTCTATAACTACAACGTCCTCACCCCAAAGGGTTTATAAACTTCATCAGATGATTGCGGTGATTGAATTTTGTGTGATTATATGTACAAAGTTAGTTTCGATAGCGCTTGATTGGGAAACTCATATCAAAGCACCGGTCATTCAGTAGCTGAACAGCGTGCAGGAGTAGACAGCGACATGTTCCCACCTGGGTAAAAGCACCTGCTGTGTATTATTGAAGGGTTGGGAAGAAAATGGCATGAACTGCCTGTATTTCTATACTGAGCCAATTTTTAACATTTATTTTAAAAACAGTTTAAGGCACTCGCCTACCATCAGAGAACAGGGTTCAATCCCCGGCAGCGGCACATCCGGCTCGGTCAGACTTTCCTACGAACACAATTGGCAGTGTTCGCAGGTGGAAAGCCGGTGAGGGTATGAGTCCTGATTAGGGTTGCAAAGGGTTGGAATATTTCCAATAAATTTCCAGAAATTTTGGAAGGGAAGTTAAGCTAGGGAATTTTGGGAATTTTGCACAATTTCAATATAAAAATCTTAACTTTTAATAGTGAATTTATTTATTTATAATGGATTCCCATTTAACTGAATTGTAACCATGCACTGCATTCAGCAGCGCACTCTTCCATCACATGTACTGATAATTTGATAATTATCCAGCATCCATTTAAAGGATGCTGGATAATTATCCATAATATTGCCAGATAATGATATGGTAAAAGGTTTGTTTCTATCTGCATATGACATGGTAAATGCAAATGGGAAAATGGCAAAAAAAAACAAAAAAAAAAAACAGTTAAATATATTTAGGAATATTTTTTAGATATATATTTTAGATATTTAGGAAAGTCACGGAAGGAGGAGGATATAGTATTTACGGTGTAGGAGTAATTTTCATTTTAAAGTCCCCAAAGATCAATGATGTTGCCCTGGCCTATCTAGTGTTAAAGGAAACTCTCACTCACTGTCTCTCTGCAATGTGTGTGTGTGTCTAATTGAGAAATGTGGAGCTGACTTCTGAGCAAATCGCATCAAAGAGGTGGGAAAAAGATCAGAATCCGAATTCAAGGGCGAGAAAACATTCAGGGTGAACGCATTATTTGGGTGTTGTCAAATATAGTATTTGTATTCAGCCCTAATAGACACTGCAGAGAAGCTTCATTAGTAACCTGTACTCACTGGAACAGACGATGGACACCTGTTCCTTGGAGCTGCAGGTGAGTTTGTGTGGAGTGCTGCAGTTCCCCAGGTGAGCCTCTCGCCCAGAGCACTGAAACCCCATCAGGCACTCCCCACTGTCCCCCGTCCCAGACGGAAAGAAACTGTTGACCTGCACTGCAGAGCCACAGCCCAGCTGCCTGCAGGCCACCGAGGCCTCGCTGAAGCTCCAGGACCCCCCCACTCTGATCCAGGTCTGCTGGTAGTACACCTCCACCTGGCCCTCACACGCACTCTCTCCAGCCAGCCGCACCGTCCCGTCCAGAGCTGAGAGGGCAGAGCCTGAGGATCCCAAATGTATGAGGGTTAGGGTTAGACTCCTCTGTTAAATTCAAGTGTATTAGGGTTAGGGTTAGACTCCTTTGTTAAATTCAAGTATATTACTTGCATGCATTTCCACAGGATAGCAGATTACACTCCTTTTAAATCCAAGTGTGTTACACAAATTTGCACAGAATTACAGATTACACTCCTTTGATTATATCCAACTTAACACCTAACATCATATAAACACAAGATACTCTACCCTGTGCATTTTTATACTGAACAAAAATATAAACGCAACCCTTTTATTTTTTTCAGCCATTTTTAATGCGTTTAAATAATACCTCAAAGATTTGTTCTATGTGGACAAAGATTTTATTTTTCTCAAATTTTTTCCCACAAATTTGTTTATATCACTGTTAGCTAGCATTTCTCCCTTGTCAAGATAATCCATTTCCTGCACAGGTGTGGCATATCAAGATTGATTAAAAGCCATGATCACTACACAGGTGTTCCTTATTATGGGGTCAATAAAAGGCCACCCTAAATTGTTGAGTTTTTTGTTGTTCAACACCATGTCACAGATGCCTCAAGAGCTAAGAGATCATGCAATTGGCATTCTGACTGCAGGAATGTCCTGTAGAGCTGTTGCCAAAGTAATGGGTGATCATTTCTCCACCATAAGCCGCCACCAGCGTCATTTCAGAGATTTTGGAAATTCGTCCAACAGGCCTCACAACCGCAGACCACGTGTAACCATGCCAGCCCAGGACCGCCACATCTGACTTCTTCACCAGCAGGATCATCTGAGGCCAGCCACATGGACAGCTGATGAAACAGTTGGTTTACACAACCGTAGAATTTCTGCACAAACTGTCAGAAATCACCTCAGGGAAGCTCATCTGCGTGCTCGACGTCCTCACCGGCATCTTGATTTGTCTGCAGTTCGGCATTACATTTAACGTGAGTGGGCAAAAGCGCACCTTCGGTGGCCACTGGCACGCTGGAGAACGGTCCTCTTCACAGATGAATCACGGTTTCAGCTGTACAGGGGAGATGGCAGGCAGCGTGTATGGCGTCGGGTGGGTGAGCAGTTTGCTGATGTCAACGTTGTGAACAGTGGCTCATGGTGGTGGTGGAGTGTTGGTATGGGTAGGCATATCCTATGGGCAGAGAACTCAAGTGCATTTCATCAATGGCAATTTGAATGCAGAGATATAGTGATGAGATCCTGAGGCCCATTGCTGTGCCATTCATCCACCGCCATCACCTCATGTTTCAGCATGACAATGCACGGCCCCATGTTGCAAGGATCTGTACACAATTCCTCGAAGCTGAAAATGTCCCAGTTCTTCCATGGCCTGCATACTCACCAGACACCATTGAGCATGTTTGGGATGCTCTGGACCGGCACATACGACAGCGTGTTCCAGTTCCCACCAATATCCAAAAACTTCATACAGCTATTGAAGGGGAGTGGGATAATATTCCACAGGCTACAATTAACAATTTGATGAATTTAATGTGAAAGAAATGTGTTGCGTTACATGAGGCAAATGGTGGTCACACAAGATACCGATCGGTATTCTGTTCATTTCATGGTACCTTCTTTTTTGGGGAATCTGTGACTAAAAAAAAGGCATATCTGTATTCCCAATCACATGAAATCAATAGATACGTGCTTAACGAATCTATTTCAGTTGACTGATTTACATTTATTACCTTTGAACTCAGTAAAATCTTCTAAATTGATAAGTGTTGCATTTATATTTTGGTTCATCGTATTTTTGATTTTGCAAAAGACAACCCACACCCATCTAACACAGTTTCTCACTCTCTCACTTGGCTCTCTCTTACTCTCTTTCTGTTTCTCTGTCTCTCTCTCACTTTCTGTCTTTCTCTCACTTTCTTTTTCAATTTCTCTCTCTGTCCCTCTCTGTGCGGTAAATATTACATTACATTACAGGCATTTGGCAGACGCTCTTATCCAGAGCGATGTTGTACGTCCTAAATATATGCTACAAATATAGCATACGAATATATGCTAAATTCTGCCAAGTATACAGTATAGAGAGCAGGACTCCTCACCAGAGCAGATGACTCCAGCATCCTGTTCATGTGAGAACATAGCTCGGCTCCAAGAGGAAACGGCACACTGCGAGAGGCGTGTCTCGTTCCCATGGCAATCAAACACATCAGCCCTGATTGGCCCACTCCCCGCTCCAAACCAGGACTGTCCTGGCACTGCCACTGCAGTCCCACACTTCACCTGCTGACAGAGGACATTGGAGGCTCTCCTATCCCAGCATGCATCACACACTGTCCCCCAGATACTCTGGTACTGCAGCTCCACTCGACCAGAACAGCTGTCAGGGCCGTCAGCCAGCCTGGACTCAGTGTACCCTACACACAGCACAGTGGGTTACCATCTGACCAACACTGAGATAATAAAGGAAACTTATGGAAAAAGATGACACAAACACACAGGTACAAAACACACACACACAAACACAAACACATAAATACACACACGCATGCATAGACATGCATGCACACAAATACAGAATGAGCACAGATAAAACTCAAACAGACAATGAGGGATCATGTCAATTTCCCACAGATTAAACTCATACAGACACTGGGAGATCATGCAAACTCCAAAGATTAAACTCATACAGACACCGGGAGATCATGCAAACCCCACACAGATTATATTCACACAGACACTGGGAGATCATGCAAACTCCACAGATTAAACTCATACAGACACTGTGATATCATGCAAACTCCACACAGATTAAACTCACACAGACACCGGGATATCATGCAAACTCCACACAGATTAAACTCATACAGACACCGGGAGATCATGCAAACTCCACACAGATTATATTCACACAGACACTGTGAGACCAAGCATACTCCACAGTGAACTTCACTACATCCCAGCCCTCTATAGTTTTCACTGCATTTTACAGATTATATATGCATCACAATATTCAAACAATACAGCCCCTATCACTTTATAGTATCATGAATAAAGATATATATCTACATATAAATGCATACAATCTGTATAGGAATGACGCCTAACCAATATCACTAAAACACTCATAGTGCATAGAAGACTCTTACCAGAACACACCAGCCCCACATTGTTTCGATGGGAGCAGGACTGATTTTGTGAGGGTGCTGTGGGACAGAAGTAAATCTGAGATTCATTGCCTGTACACTGAATCTCCTCTGCCCACACCTGGCCCTCCCCCTGGCCAAATGCAGCTGCCCCCCGTAGCTCTTTAAGAGCTCCACAGCCCAGTTCTCTGCACACAACCTCTGCGTCCTGCTGGTCAAAGTTAGCATCACACACTGTGCCCCAGGAGCTCCCATGATGCACCTCTACTCTCCCAGAGCACAGGTCTGCCCCACCCACCAGCCTGACATTGCCTAGAAGTAAACAGGGAATCAAGAGAGAATCATCAGCAATGACTGGCACCTTATTCCAGAGACAACATTCAGTAAAGCCATAAGAATACAGAATTGCACAGCTACTAAAAATGGAGTACAACAGTATGAGAGGAACCAATCACATGAAAACTACAGTGTGAGTCTGTGAGAGGAGCAAATCACATGTAAACCGCAATTTGAGCCAAGCCAATCACGTGTAAACTGTAGTGCAAGATGAGCCAATCACAAACTAACTGCAGTGACAGACTTAGGATACCATTAATAAACATTAGCATGAACATAACATTGCTACAGAACCAGAGCAAGTACATCAGAAACATAAGTATGAGATTCTGTTGTGGCTGTAAATTGTGGATTAGTTTAGTGAATGGAACAATGCACACATTCCCTTTTTTAAATTGGAAAAATGTAATACTAAGTTTTATTCATGTATGTTATAATACATTTGTTTATGAAAATGAATATATCCTCATTTCAATCCAATTTGCTGCATTGCAATAAAAGCATTGCAAAGAGCTGAATAGCAGTCCTACCTGAGCAGACCACTCCGGCAACCCATGAAAAGCGAACATAACGTTCAATCCATGCTGTTAAAATGCACTCTTTCAGTGTGGATTCTGATCCCAGGCAGTACACTACACCCATCCATATTTTTTCTGACCCTGATCCAGTGTGTTCACGTTCTGGTGCATCTACAGCATCTCCGCAGGCTAGCTCTCTACACACCACTCCAGCTTCTCTCATAGTCCAGAATCTGCCCTCACGCAACACTGTCCCCCACTCTCCTCGATGGTAAACCTCCACTATCCCAGAACAGCGGCTGCTACCATTCGCCAGCCTCACATCCTCAATACCTGAGAGAGAGAGCAGAGAGAAAGAGTCAAGTATGAGAATGAGAAACTGTGTGAGATGGGTGTGGGTGATCTTATGCAAAACCAAAAAATTTAAATGCAAAAAATCATTTTAAAATCCATGGATAGAGTACCCTGCGTTTATACAATGTTCTATGTTTAAGTCAAATGCACTTGGGTTTAAAGGCCTACTATGCAGGATTTTTTAGCCTGTGCTTACAAGCAAGGAAGTCACACGCTGTGCCCCAGGAGCTCCCATGATGCACCTCTACCTCTACCAAGGGTGTTAACACCATATTGACACTGTGGATTCAAAAGATAGGGCTCAGACAGCAAGAGCTGGAAAACCCCTCCCCATCACTGTCTGCAGGAACACAGTCACACCACAAGGGTATGCTCTATCACGCATGCTTTGTATACTGTACACCAGTGACATGAGCTCTGCCAGTGAGGCCAGTCACATGAATAAGCAGATGATGCTCGAGTGACAGCACTCATCTCTCAGGGAGAAGCCCCCACAGACTGCAGGTGCACACTTTGGCCACAAGGTGGGAAAAAATGATTTGCTTATGAAAGTTTACTAAATAAATATGTATTTTGAATTTCTCCAATTTTAGAGGGGATTTACAGCCCTGGAAATAGGAATTGCGAATATTGAGATGGTTTTAAAAACCTGGGATTTGACATTTTCAAATATCTCAAGTGGAGTGCAGACATAAAGATGTTCTAAAAATGCAATCAGCATTAACAGCATCTACTTTCTACAGAAACTGAGAGTTTTAAAAGTAGACTGGAACATCATGCTTTTTTATTGCAGTTTGGTACTAAGACTTTTCAGCTCCTGTTGTATTCTTGGGCTTAATGGTCATTTAAACATGAAAGTAAACTCCTGTGCAGTGCAATACACTGGTTTTAAAGATGCGCTACCCCTCTGGGGACGATACTTTACCTCTCTTGAGAATTACAGCATTTCCGTCCGTGATCTTTGTACCTGTAGTTTCCGTAAGTTTCCGTAATTTCTCTAGATAAGTGTCTGGTAAATGCCAGTAAAGGAGAGGATATCCAATGGCATGTAACTGGATAAAGACTGAAAAGTTTTCAGTCAAATGTTGTTTTCGCTATGAGGGATGATTAAATGCAAATCAGAATTTTTAGCTTTTATTTTATATTTGTAGCAACTTTTATACGTGTGGTTCATAAAATTCCTGTTCACCAATCACTTTCAGATTTCATCTAATCTATGGGATATATCCTTGTCATATTTCATATTTTATTTAAATGTTTGTATTTCTGAAACTAAGAAATTTAAAATTTTGTGTGAAATATACCACACATTCAAAATTATGCGTGCCTGAAATGAAATAATATTTTGCATTGGCTGCTGTAAGCAGAGGTTGAGGACTATATCTGTTCAGTCTATTTTAAAGAATTTGGATTAATGCTGATTCAGCTCTGCTTTTGAAGTTGAGGTTTTTATTTTTGTTATAAGTTTTATCAGATGAGTATTTTCTAATAGGTGTAATATATAATTAATGCGCAGCAAAAATTAAATCAATGTTTCACTATGAAGAGAGTATGTAACATTTCCGTTCAGTTAAAAATCATCAGAGACTGAAGCCTTTTAACAAAATTAAAACACTAAAAAGCAGCTAGCAACAACACAATGTGAAAGTAATAATATATTAGGCTAACTTATGAACTTTATATAAAACAGCCACAGTACAACCTGCTTTATATAAAACAGCAGGTTGTACTGTGGGATCCACTATTACCTGGACTTTTACATGAATATCAGGTGCTAACTTCCGTATAAATAACAATGATTAGAAAAACACTTTAAAAATATCTTTAAATTCACTAAAACACAAACATAAGCAAAGAAACGGCTTTAGCCTCGCTGCAATATTCAAATATAGTTTTTCGTACACCAGTGAATCAAATACAGAAACATTTCCTTGTGGAGTGCAAACACAAAGATATTCTCAAAATGCAATCAGCGTTACCAGTGTCCGCTTTCAACAGAAACTGAGTGATTAAAAGGAGACTGGGATAACATGCATTTTTATTGCAGGTTGGTATGAGTTTTACCTTCTATTGCATTTCCTGGCTTAATGGTCACTCAGACATAAACCTCCTGTGCATTGCAAAACACCGGTTGCGCTACCTCTCTAGAGAATTACTGCACTTTCATCCCTGATCTTTGTATCTGTGTGTCTGCACTGTAAATCACTCTGGATAAAAGTGTATGGTAAATGGCAGTAATGCCTTTCCATCAACCATTTATTGATATTTGTGTACAGCCCTGGATGTGTGTAGTTGTGCATTATACCGTTTTGTTTTTATGTGAAACATTATATTATGGTGAAAACATTTTACTGAAAATAAAACCATTACTAATGTAAAACATTATGTTCTACATTAGGGATGACTTCATTTTCCGTAAAAAATATTTTAACCATGATGAATGATTAAATGTGAATCTGAGTCAAAATTTTTTAAATAAAATGATTTCGCATTTTTATTACACAATCACATATAATTTCATCTATGGAATATATCCTTGTCATATTTTTTGTTAAATTTCCATGATTATTTTTATTTTTCAAACTGAGGAACTGTTTTTACAATTTTGCATGAAATATTCAACATATTCAAACTTGTGGGAGCTTAAAATAAAATTATTTTTTTCCATTCGTTGTTGCCAGCAGTGGTGGATGATATTATCTGTTCAGAGTATGTTTTTTACACAGAAAGTCTGACTCTGGATCGACGCTGCTTCAGCCCTGGGTTTGGAGATGAGGTTTGCACAGGTTTTACCACTGCTGCACTACCGTTTTTCATTTATTTTTATTTTGTTGTTTTATTTTTTATCAGGTGAGTACATTTGAGTATGTGTAATGTGTAATATATAATAAATGTTCTTCCATAATGAAATCAAATGTATCATCTAAAGTATGTCACACTTACGTTTGGTTAAAACTCATTCAACTGGACATTTTTCATAAGACTAAACAACTAAAAAGCAGTTTGCAACTACAGAAACTGAGAGTAATAATATATTAGGCTAACTTCTGTTCTATGTTATAAAGTTATAAATTAACTTTATATAAAACAGCAGCTTGTATTTTGGACCCAGCTATTACCTGGACTTTTTAATGAATATCAGGTGCCAACTTCTGTAGAAATTAAAATGATTTTTATAAAAAAAAAAAACAAAGCTTAAAAAAGATTCTAATTTAAATTTTTTTTTTTTTTTTTTTAAGTTACATTTACATTTATGTGCAAACACAAGTCTTTATCCTGGCTGGATTATTCGAATAGTGTTTTATATAGTGAATTGTATATACCGGTGAGTACATAAAAATTTCCTAAATAATTCATACTAAATTAGTTTCACGAAAACTTACTGCGATGAAATATTACTTATCTCTGGTGTTTAGAGACTGCCTTGGCTAGGGAGCTGCCCTTTCACCAGCAGACCCCTTGGCCCTGACCCCCAGTCTCTGAGCCCTGACTGGGAGCTGGAGAGGAGGATGAAGTTGGTACTCACTGGCTGTGGAGAGCAGGAGCAGGGAGGAGAGAGAGAGGCAGAACAGACATCTCTCCATCTTCTTCAGCGCAAACAGAACCTTCCTCAGAGCAGAGTGGATGCTCACACCTTCACCTCTGAGCTCTGAGAGAAACTGAGCCCTATGCATGCACCCGGCTCCCCTCTGAGAGAGCACACTCTTCCCCCCCACCAATCACACTCGCTGTCGCCTTATAAGAGCACTGCAGGAACACTTCAAACAGTTACAATGACAAATCAGCGAAAGCCATTCACATTTTCTCCATATATTCCAACTCTGCATCACTGCAAACTGTCAGGACACCTCCCACCAGCAAAAGACCTCACCCCCATGACACACTGCACTGACAGACACATTTTTTATTTCAAAAAAGGAGAAAGTTTTCAGTGCAGTGTTTGGCTGTGCCGTATGAAACCCTAGGCAGCAAAGCCTTTACATTTAATATAAAACTGAATTTGATTTGGTTTGATTTTATTTAGCACAATTAAAATACAAAACAGAAACAGAAGAGACCCAAAAACAGTGAAATAGTGCAGGGAGAGGCAAGAAACCCGAGGGGCTTATACATGGCCTCACCCTAAATAAAACGACAACTCAACAAAAACATACAAAAATAGATAGAGCATAAATAAATAAGAAATATTGTTAGCTAAATATAGGAATAAGATACAACAAATAAAAGATAAAATAATAAAAATGTGTGTGTGTGTGTGTGTGTGTGAAAGTGTATGCGTATGTTAGCTTCCTGCTTCACCGGAAGAGTGTGAAATAAAACTGAAAGACTCATTCACAACAAAATTTACTTATTGTTTATTTCCTAGAAGATATATTTTTTCAATGATTTTGTAAAAACCTATTCAAGCTCAAATATAATAGAAGCAACAAAATAAAATAGATGTCCTATAGGGATATGTGTACTAGAAGAGCACCTGTATTATTGTGTTCCGTTGAGATGAGAATCATTCAAACAAAGTGAAAGATTAGATTTTGCATGAATGAGTACATGCGGTGAGATGAAGTGACATTTTGTTTTAAAAAATGATAATATCCCTGATAATTTCTAATGTAAATGCAAACATATGACGCATATAAAAGACAATGTAATAAAACTGGCAAGAGGCAGAATTTTTATGAAAACATCTGCATTTTAATTAAAGATTCACAAATAATAATTACATTTTATTACAGGTTTACAAACAAAAAGTAACAATGCTGACAACCCAGCAGTCTGGACATCCCTCTACACTCATTTCAACAGGAAAAATCTGGATTTTAGTGTTTCTTTCCATGCAGAAACAAAAAGACGGTTCTATAGCAAGACGTGTGTTAATGTTAAATTTACCAAATGATGTGTCTCCTATGGGTTCACAGTGAAACATTTAACACACAAAGTCAGTGCTGCGTGTTAACAGTAAAATCTTACCTCAGGATCTGTCCAAGGGGGAGCAGCAGTGGCAGGCTGGGGAGAAGTGCTCTGTCGGGTGAGGGTACTAGGGACAGGCCTCGGGGCAGCAGGGTGGGTGGTTTACCCATAGAGCGTACATAGGAACTGGAGAGGGTAGAAGTGGCCAGTCGGTGAAGCTTAGGAAGTATCGGGAAACAGCCTCTACTGTGCACGTTCGGAAACTGTTGAGGGCAAAAGAGCTTGCTGCCCTTTGATTTCAATGTAGAAGTCCAAGGTTATTTAAGAACCAAAGAAAACCTCATCGGTCCATTTTTTGTGATCATAAATTTCATTATGTGCAGCAGTTTCTGAAACAATAGTTGTTTTGGTCCAGAAGGCATGGGGAATTTTTTATGAACATTAGCATTTTTACTACATAATGCATTTAAATCTGCTTTTCATATGAAACGTAATGGTCATCAATCGAGAGTCGTAATACCAAGTTTTATTTTGCCTTAAAAAGTCTGATGTTCCCCATTCACTTTAATGGGGAGCTCAACGTTTTGCCCCTGAACAACGAAGACATGCGCAGTACAAGCATATTTCCGGGGCTTCGCCGCTTAGGTTGGCTGAGCTTTCCTGTCTAGTCATATATGCATGCCTATGGGTTTACCTGATGGTGGAGAGGGGTAATGGGCCGTTGGGTCTCTCTTGTCCTGCGCATCTTCAAATTCCCTCATCTTCCGCGTGCAGCCCTTCCTCGTCAGGAGTCCAAGCTGGTCCTGCGGCACTCTGACAGAGGACGCAGCCACTCCCCCCGTTCAGCTCCCCTGCAACGCAGTAACGCACAGAATACGCATTATTCCACCCGTCGCATTATTGATCATATCGTTCCACCTTTCAATTAAATTAGCACAAAACTGGTTAAGTTACAATTCAGACGTCACAATATTCCTATTCTTCATCCAGCGAGTCTCAATTACATGGCAGATAGTGATCTGTACGCTTCACAATAAGCCCACTTACTAAAATATAATCTAGCTTGCAACCAAAACACTTCATATTTTCACACGAAAATAAATATTTATAGCCACCTATCAAGGGATCTGAATACTCAACATTTTGCTTACAAAATAAGATAAAGGTGGCTAAGATTACAGCTATTAAGTGGTAGAGCAGTACGCTAAATTCAACAAGCTAACTTTAGCAAGCTAAATAGCCGTCCTCGATTTCTTCATTGTCATCTTAACCACGTGAACGTGAACTTTCATCACAGATATATATTTGCTAAACTATTTGCGGGTCAGTCGACATTAACGACGTGAATCATCGCAAAAAAAATGCTGAAACAATTAGCTACATTCTGTCGCTAGCTTCGTGGAGCTACCTTCACACTGCACTGAAAGCTTACCCGGAAGTCTCGTTCGACTTTACCGCCGTCGAACTGCAATGACGTCATTGATAAAAAGATGAGCACCGATTGGTCAGGCCAGTGAAGGGAAAATGGTAAATGGGCTGGTGGCTAGACTAACGTTTTCGAGCCAAGTACAAGTTATTTGCTGTATAGCACTGCCTGTTTTTAAGTTCATCTCACTTACAGTCGTTTCTGAACCGATGTTGCTTTAAAGCAATATGTATACAAATGCGTACATATTGACAGTACAGTTTCTAAAGTGCTATGAGTATCTGTTGACCTCGTGCTGAGTGCCCACAAAAGACTATCAAGACTGCGTTTTCGCCCTTGTTCAGTTTATGCGGTCTTGTTTAGGAACAGTTTTGGCTACAGTTTCTGCAACACAGCTGACATGAGCAGTACAGAATTCGCAGCATGTTCATGGAGTGAGACCAATGAACTGTATTGAGTGAAGACAGCGGTTACTGCACTGGTGCTGCCGGGCGCTGTGGCAGCACGTGGTGCTGAATGGACAGCGGTCACTCCTGGCTTCCGGGCTGATGTACAGTATAATGCTCGCGCCCTGGAGACCTTCGGATTGAAATTGTGCTGCAGTAAGTAATACATGTTATAAAACCTTTGCATTAGGAATCAATAAAAATGTACAACACAATAAACGTTCATATACAGTACCAGTCAAAAGTTTGGACACACCTGACTGAATGTATGTTTCTCATGATCTTAAAGACATTTTGATCTAAAGGATTATGCTGAAATGCTTGAAATTAGTTTATTAGACAAATATAAATAGTGAAGTTGATGCCTATGTATGAATGTCTTTACAAAACTAAAATTTTAATTAAAAAAAAAAATGTTTTTTGAAATGCACCCCCAACAAGTAGTTTTCATTTAGAACTTCAGTGAAATTTAGAGATGGAGAATGTTGAAGCACAATGATTAAATCATAATTTTAAAGGCACACATAGTAAATGTGTGCCTTTAAAAGTGAATTTGTGGAATGTCTTCTTTCATTAATGTCTAATGCCTACCAGTTGTGTTAAGACAAGGTAGGGTCGGTAGAAGGCCATCATTTCTGGTTGTAGTAGTCCGTAATATGGCAAGAACAGCTCAACTTAGCAAAGAGGAATGACAGTCCATCATTACTTT
This sequence comes from Anguilla japonica, assembly GCA_025169545.1. Taxonomy (NCBI): domain Eukaryota; kingdom Metazoa; phylum Chordata; class Actinopteri; order Anguilliformes; family Anguillidae; genus Anguilla; species Anguilla japonica. The sequence continues at coordinate 60,117,198 of CM045884.1, forward strand.
GAGAAATGAAGGTCAGTCAATTCAGAAAATTTCAAGAACTTTGAACGTTTCTTCAAGTGCAGTGGCAAAAACTGTGAAGCACTATGATGAAACAGGCTCTCATGAGGATCACCACAGGAAAGGCAGACCAAGAGTTACCTCTGTTGCACAGGATAAGTTTATTAGAGTCACCAGCCTCAGAAATGGATAATTACCAGCACATCAGATTAGAGGCTTCAGAATGCTTCACTGAGTTCAAGCAGCAGACACATCTCAACATCAACTGTTCAGAGGAGACCGCGTGAATCAGGCCTTCATGGTAGAATTGCTGCAAAGAAACCACTACTGAGGGAGACAAATAAGAAGAAGAGACTTTCTTGGGCAAAGGAACACAGGCAGCGGGCATCAGACCAGTGGAAATCTGTCCTTTGGCCTGATGAGTCCAAATTTGAGATTTTTGGTTCCAACCATTGTGTCTTTGTGAGACACAGAGAAGGTGAACTGATGATGTCTGGATGTGTGGTTCCCACCGTGAAGCATGGGGGAGGAGGCGTGATGGTGTGGGGGTGCTTTGCTGGTGACACTGTTGGCGATTTATTTAGAATTGAAGGCACACTTAATCAACATGGCTACCACAGCATTCTGCAGCGACATGCCATTCCATCTGGTTTGCGCTTAGTTGGGCCATCATTTATTTTTCAGCTGGACAATGACCCAAAATACACCTCCAGTATGTATAAGAGCTATTTGACAAAGAAGGAGAGTGATGGAGTGCTGCATCAGATGACCTGCCCTCCACAGTCACCTGACCTAAACCCAATAGAGATGGTTTGGGATGAGTTGGACCGGAGAGGAAAGGAATAGCAGCCAACAGGTGCTCAGCATATATGGGAACTCCTTCAAGACTGCTGGAAAAGCATCCCAGGTGGCTACCTCATGAAGTTGGTTGAGAGAATCCTAAGAGTGTGCCAAGATGTTATCCAGGCAAAGGGTGGGTGGCTACTTCAAAGAATGTAAAATATAAGATAGTTTTGATTTGTTTGACCTTTTTTTGGTCATTGCATAATTCACTTTGTGTTATTCCATAGTTTTGAAGACTTGACTATTATTCTAAAATGTGGAAATTGGTAAAAATAAAGAAAAACCCTTCTGTGAGTAGGTGTGTCCAAACTTTTGACTGGTACTGTAGTTCTCTAAAAGTATAATTTATGAAGATATTTACATTCTAAAAGCTCCTAGAAATGGAATTGACATCAAGCTGTTTATCAGAGTATAAACACAAACACAGAGAAAGAAACTGCTGCATCTGTTTATTTCACACATACACACTCGCATATGCACACCCAGTTTTTTTCCTGCCACACACAGGAAGATAGCAGCAGAACAGTTATAAAATACGTGGGCATATCTTACTTATCTGATTACCTCCTCTTGAAAAAAAAATGAAAGTATAAAAATAACGGACGTTGCGGCTCATTAGCTTCCCGTCGTGAGCACGTGATCAGAGTACAGAAACCACACGATCGGCTCTAACCTGCAGCTCTGTTTATATTTCAAACAGAGGAGAGAGGAGCGTGGCACTAAACTGCAGACGCACTTGGTAACCGTTGAAGCTTCCTGCAGCTGTGTTTGGGTTAGGATACTCTGCGATTTCAGAGGGGATGGCAGCCGCTCTGAGAGCTTCTCAGTGTCACAGTTAAATGTGTAACTTTCACAGCTTTCTTCAGGCCAGCGTAGTTCAGCTGGGCATGCTGGAGTGATGCAAATTTCTATTGCAAATTACACCTCAGCCAACATAATCAATTTGTGAATAATATTTCTGTAAATAATATTCCATACATCATTTAGCGTTCAGTTCAAACAGTTACACTATGAACGTTGGCGTTTTCTGAGACCTTAAAAGTTGCAGAAAGAGTGTGGTACAGTGTGATGTCAGAGGCAGTTGACCCTTACTTTGTCAAGTTTCTGTTCATGACCAAAAGTCCATTTTGGTCAAACCAGACAATTTATTTTAGTGATTACTCTTAGTAAGGGCTTTCTTTGTGCAATCGTTCCAAAGAGCCTGTTGATATGAAGGTGCTATTTTATGGTTGATTATGAGACTTGGTGATCTCAAAAAGCAACTAAACTCAAATTGTGATCCTTGGGCTCTTCTTTGCCTCCCTCATCATCTTCTTCACTGTGTGGGGGGACCACATGTGTCCCAACCTTGCTGGTTCTTTTACAAGAAGGTTGCTGAAGTTTGCATTTCCTTCAAGATGGAGTCTTCAAACACATTAGTCAATCCTCTTCCCAGGGAACCCTCCCCCAGGTCCCAACTCAGTATCCCTCCACCCCCCATCTCTCTCTCTGCCACCATGGCTCCCCTGACCTACTTTTTTCTGAGGATTTCCTTTAGAATAATGTTACAGCTTTAGCTGCCTTAAGATAAGTTATCTGTTTAATGGTACCTGCATTTATTACAGTGCAAACTATTGTTTTGTGGGTCAATATTACGGTTATTAGTTATAAATTGGCATCTATGCCTTCTTGGTCAGTTGCCACTTATTTATTGATTTATTCATTCATTAAGACCAGAGATTTGTTCCCACTATTTGAGAGTCTTTTCTTCCTCCTGGGGAGGTTGTGACCTCACTTGCTGGATTCCTGGGGATTCAGACTGGGTCTGGGCCTGAACTAGTATTTCCTAGTTTCTGTTTTCGTAAAGGGGCAACGTGAAATGTAAATGTTTTTGTAAAGGGTGTGTGTCTACGTCGCTTTGGATAAAAGCGCCTGCTAAATAAATGTAATGTAATATAATATGTAACGTGGCAGTGTCTCTGTTAACAGAAGCATACAAAGGAAATGAAATTGAATCAATTTTTTAAATACAAAATTTCCTCTGATTTTCATCATGGGCAATGAAACAATCGTAGACTTGCCACAGGCAGCAACAGGTCGGATGTGTTTCACGTTGCGTAACCTGTTTTTGGAATCTGAATAATGACAAAATGTTATATTTTATTTAAAAGAAAACAAGCATTTATTTGAGTGTGGCGGCTTGTAGGCTATCTCTGAAAATTGTACATCCCTCTGTGACGTTTTTGACAACTCACAATACCGCATTTGTGTCATAATTCCGAATTCGAATGAACAGGGGTTCTGTGCGGGTTTAATATTTAAACCACGTTTCCAGAATCCAGCCGTTAGTTCATTACTGTGCTTTTTATATACAGACTGTGTTAATAGTGAGTTTATAGGCTACACCTTAATTTTTGAAAGAGGCTGGAGCCCAAACAACCAAAATGCCATTTAATTGGCGCTGGCTGTTTTTAATTGCGTTGCTTAATTTAAAGTTACCGTAATTCGTTGTGAATCCCAACGCAGATTACGACAGTAAGGTCAATGTTGTATAGATCCAGTGTTGCTTTACCACTTAGTTGTATGAATTTGTGTTTAATTAACATTTATTGGCATTCTTGCCATTTTTTTTTGTGTGTGACGATATAAAGCTACTCTAATTATATCTTAGAATTTATCTACGTTGATATCGAGACATTACACTGAGACGTGAATTTAAAAAAAACATTTATCATCAATCCCACATGGTCTTTATTTATTTATTTATTTATTTTAGAATTGTCTTGAATAACACTCCCCAAATAACACTGCAGAAGCAAGATCACATTCTCCAAATCACACTGCAGAGATAAGATCACACTCCCCAAATAAAACTGCCGACACTGTTGTTATATAGTTGTTATAGACCAGGCACACCAGTCTCGGCAGTGTGATTTGGGGACTGTGATCCTGTCTCTGCAGTGTGATTTGGGGAGTGTGATCTTGTCTCTACAGTGTGATTTGGGGAGTGTGATCTTGTTTCTGCAGTGTGATTTGGAGAGTGTGTTCTTGTCTCTGCAGTGTGATTTGGGGAGTGTTATCTAATCAGTGATTATGTTTTTTTCTCAGTGCTACCGTACCCCAGGACAGCCTTATTGCAGTACTACCGACTGGATGGCCAGTTCCTGATAGACTCCAGGATTGGGGTCTCCACCCATTTTGTTCTGACATTTTAATGGGTGGAGACCCCAATCATGGAGGCTGGACCTGCTTCTGAATTACTGAATGAAGTTCAATTATGTATATTTACACAACCTGCCATTCATTCATTCATAAGTATCTGGTTTTTTCAGGAAATGGATTCTGCTGGTGAAAGAACCAGAAAAAGCACTGTGTTACGTCCTATAGAAACACCCAAAATGCACCTGGACATTGGCCCGTTGCCGGATATCTGCTGTTAAGATGGCCATTCATTCTTCAGGGGTGAGGAGAACATCCTGTCATGCAGTTATGTTGAAATCCCTAAAATAATCCTGATATTCTTTGGATTCAGGAGAGGCCTCATTCAATAAAATCCATGAGATGAAGGACAGTGTCTCCTCACTGAAGTTCATCACCAGCATACTTCTTCAAGCTGAGCTGCACATTCGAGCATATTCAGAAACGGTAACAACTTTACTTTTTACACTGTGCTTTTTACTGTTGTGTGTTCAGGAATTCTTGTATAAGATGGGACTGCATGTGATCAGAAGCAATAGCAAATGAACAACTCCAGTGACCTTTGACCTTCAACGCTGATTGTTTCTGTTCAGATCATCAACATCCTGCCACAGAAATGGCAACCAGGCTCTGTGTTCCATCAGACAGCAAAGATGGTCATGTCCATGACACCGGCTTTGGATGTGCTCATGAGAAGAAGAGTATGCATTTCTTTCATTATTATCAGTGCTAAGTGTCTCACAGTTTTCAACACATATTGTACTGTATAAAGACTGTACCTTCTATTGACCAAGATACTCTGCCTGACTTTTTGACTTTTGCAAAGCAAAATATTTTATTCAGATACCTCCATTCTATTATATTTTCCTTTTCCAGCTTAAAAGCAGGACCAATCAATGTGAGTTTATTTATTTTTTATTATATTGTTTGATTAACTACCATCTATTTCCTTCTGTAACATCTTATGTGGATCTTAGGGCCAGATTATCATGTGCTAGAATCTCATGTAGTCTCTTTCGTCCTTTCTATTTTGATTTCTTAGTGACCAACAAGCAACTTTTGGAGCAGTTTGCTCAACAAAAGGATGAGAGTCATGTGAAAATTTCAGCCCTGAATTAAAAAGTGAGCTTCAGATTAATTTTATCCACATGTAAAGTATATGCCTCAGGAGAGCTTGTATTTGTTATAATCCATGTGTTTGTCCATTTTAGATTAGAGACACTAAAGAAAAAATTAGAAGAATCAAAAGAATGCTTTCTTCCTCCCATCGTAATAACTGGAACATGAAGGTGAGAAACAGAAATGAGTAATTGGCAAATTTCCCAGAATTGTATGAATACTGCTCGATACTATCATACTGTAGATGAGTGTGATTAATTTCAGTTACTTTCAGAATGTGAAGCTTTAATTGAATCTATGGCTGAAGTAGTGCACTGCTGTTTGTGCAACAGCTTATATTAGAAATGTGTATTAACACCATTTGATATTTCAGAAAGGCAAGTGTCAGAGAGCTCCAAAGGAGCTGCATGAATATGTGTGAAGAGAGAGAGATGCACTTGACTTGATGCTGGAGGAGAGAGAGAACAGAATAAAAAGTGCCGATCTGGAGCAGGAGGAATTTAAGAAGACATTTCAAGAGGAAGAGATGGCTCTACAGCAGTGAGTACAAAGCAAGACTTTGTTAAGGGAAACCAAATATGACTCAATAAGGTAATGGGAGAGTGAGCAATGGGAGAGTGAGGCTTCATGAACTCCATTATGGGTGGGACTACCATGTGTTGTGAGTCACTGACATTGGTATAAACCAATCCATCCAGTTTGATCTCCATAGCAGACCACTTTGATTGGATCAATTTGATCAGCTGTTAATAACTCATAATAGCTCCACCCATTCCGGGGGTTGTGTCTTATTCCAAGTAACAGTCATTGGAGAGGAAAGGTAATAATATTGATACCAATTTTAGAAGTAACTATCTGAATTAACAATGGACAGACACGAGAAAGACATTGAGCTTAAATTGTACTTGAATGATGAAGCTTTTGATTCTTTTTTAAACGTGCTGGAATCCTGTACAGAAGAGATGAGTGTCCCATTGTGCTCACCTCCATGTGGCGTGAGTGGATTTATAAAAAGCACACAAGTTACTGCTGGCTCCAGCACAGTGTAAGACTGAAGCTGTGTGCTTCATGCTGCAGGAAGCTTGGGCAGCTTGAGCAGGCCTGGAGAGCAAAGCTGGAAAGAGTGATGGAGGAGAGGAGCGAGCACGAGCAGCGTGTGAAGAAGGAGATCCAGGCTCTGCTCCTTAAGCTGTTCAAGACTGAGCAGCTGCACCAGACCCAGGTGAGCACATCCAGTGAGTACCAATGCTCCACTCTACCCTCTCTACAGTCAGGTCTGTCTCCTGTTATAGGATTGCATACATGTGTGTGGGTCTTAGGAACACCTTTAATCTCCATGTTCTCCTATTCCATTGCATATATGTGACTATGAGGTCAAGTACAGGGACTCACTAAAACTGGTGTCTGAGCTGCAGCGTCAGATCGAGGAGCCTGAGGTGAGAGGCTGAAATGGAGGTTGGAAGGAATATGCATGCATGTGTGTGTGTGTGTGTGTGTGTGTGTGTGTGTGTGTGTGTTTTTGTGTTCTAGTAATGAAGACTTGCCTCACCTGTCAGATCTTTTGCTGACTGTCACTTGTCTTTCTCCAGGTTGCAGTTCTTCAGAGCAAACAGGAGAAATGTGGTGAGAAGGACATTATCAGTTTTTTTTTATCTTAGATCATGACAGAATACTAATTATCGCTGTTTTCCCCTCATATTCAAAGCAAAAGCAGCAAGCAATGTCCTTGAGGTGAAGAGACGGATGGCCATGTCTCGGAGGAAATATCTGGACCACCACATGAAGAAGGCCTCCTAGATTATTAGATGATTGTTTGTGCTGTTTAGAGACCCTTAAGGAGGCATTCACATCCATCTGGCCTTCTGTGGTTAAGACCACACCCACACCATGGCAGGCATATGAACCCCGCACCTGCACAACACCATCAAAGCCCTTTACTGCTGAGACGGTTTACACGTCTGTTTAACAGACCAGAAAACTCTATAGTATAGTTAATACATTCACTACATTTTCAAAACTACTGTGATCAGTCCAATCATTCTGTATTTGTGACTCCTGCTATTAAAAATAAAATAAAAAACATGAAATAATCATATGTTATGCTTCTGGAGGTTCATTGTACTTGGCAACAAAGCGAGTACAATTCAGTGTTTATTAAATGAAGAAATGAGGTCACAAGGAAATGCTGTTGGGATGCAGTGTGTTTCTCCATTGAGCATCAGTGCAGAGCTGCAGTGTCAGGAAGCACACAACCTGGTGGTTGGGAGGAGCATTGCGGTGATTGTCAGCCCACTCTAAAATTAAAACAATGGTATGTGAGAACAGTTATTGCTCACACATGGACACAGATGGGAAAGGAGATGTTTAGAGACGTTTGTGCAGCCTGGCTGTGAGCTTCAGGTGCTCATTGGTCAGTGTCATGGCGGACGTCACATGTTAAGCAATAAGAAAAGGGCTGACCACACTCAGATCACACAGCTCCTGCAGAAGACTGACAGCATGGAGGAGGAGAGGAACAGAGGAGGCTTTAGCAGCATGAAAAAGAAACATCAGAGAAGATCCAGTGAGAAGAAGAAGATGAGAAGAACCTGAGAAAGGAGATATGACAGAGGGAGGAGCTCCAGGGAGTGAAACAGACCAGAAAAACTGCAGAACTGTGATGATTAAAGCATGATGTCAGACGAACTAGAATATTCTCACTGCATTTTACTCCAGGGCTGAACCTCTCCTGTACTAAACCCCTGTCATGACACTACCTCGATGGATGACCTTGCTCTTCTGAACCGGATATTACTATAAAAGGGGATGTCTATCTTACCAGCTAGTTTAATACCTCAGACCATAATCTGTCCAACAATGATTATTTGCAATGACGGATTCCCCATTAGTTCTCTATTGCCATTTAGCCCATCTTTAACTGTTGATACCAAGCTTGCCAGTCAGAGGATGGGTTCTTCCTCTGTAGCCTGATTCCATGTAAGACTGGGAACCTTTTTATCATCTGTGTTTGAGCCCTTTATTTTTGTACTTGCAGTTGTTTTATTTTTATTTATTTATTTATTATTTATTATTTCTTCTTCTTCTTCTTCTTCTTCTTATTATTATTATTATTATTATTATTATTATTATTATTTGCCTTTTTGGGGTCGAGACTTGGTCCTGTTCAGTTTTTCTTTCTTTTAGCTGGGTGTCCTCAGACTGTCCTCTGCTGGACAAAACTAGGTACTGCATCAGCCAAAAGTCAGCATGGCAACAGCACCACATCTCACACTTACACATTAAAACCAGGAGGGGTCGGTTTAATTAGTGGCCTCCCCTTGCTCTCATACCTTCTGTTTCTGTCTTGTAGGAGGGTGTAGTTACAAGGCAAAAGCCACACATTAACACAGACAGTGGTGGAATGGTCACTGGCCACAGGTGTTTCTCTCACCTGCAGGGTCAGGTACTACAAACATCTGACCACCAGCACATCCCCTACATCTGAGTGGTTACTCAACACCTTACCCATATACATTGATTCCCCGGGTTTTCTCTGAAAATTAAACTAACAATCACCTCTGATATCTCCAAAATACCATAAAATAGGTCAAAGCAAGAGCAACAACAACAACAACAGCAGCAACAACAACAACAGCAACAACAACAGAACAAGCAGCTGAGAGCCCATGCTCCTAACAGGGAAAGAGCCAATAAGCCGAGCCCTCAGTCACCGTAAGTACGCACATAGTAGAGCTGTAGACAAAATCAACTCTGATGGAGTACATCTTTGCACCCTCTTGAAACCATATTACTGTAACTTTGTTAGAGTTAAATGAACACAAAGCATTTCACTCGGCCCACAAGCCTTGGGAGAACTGAAGAGTTGACCAATAGGGTGATTAATAGTTATGTACAGAAAAGGAAAAATAAATAAATATATACCGCAGGTGGCAACACAGAAATGCGAGCCAGGATGTGAACACGTGACCATCTGGGTACGTATGACTCCCCTCAAACGTGTCTGCGTACATCACAGCAAGACTGGATAATGTGAAAGTAAAACTGGACAGAGGGACAGGCAAACGGCCCCCACCTCGCCTGTCTGTCTCAGCTGATTGGCAGAGGGGTTACCAGGGGAGACTGGAAAAGGGTATCCGGCAGCAGGGACCCCCATCCCGGCCTTTTACTTTACACAGACTGGCTGAGTCCCACACAATGGCCCTGTGCTCCGTCTGTATTGGAAAGCAGCAAACTGGGTGACCTTTCCACAGAGCACAGCCACAACTCATTAACTACAGCCACTAAATGAGCTGCAGCATGATTAAACAGCTGCTCTGTGTGTGTGTGTGTGTGTGTGTGTGTGTGTGTGTGTGTGTGTGTGTGCGTGGGAGTGTGTATACATGTGTGTGTGTGTGTGTGTGTGTGTGCGTGCGTGGGAGTGTGTGTATATGTGTGTGTGTGTGTGTGTGTGTGCGTGAGCGTGTGTGTGTGTGTGTGTGTGTGTGTGTGTGCGTATGTGTGGGAGTGTATTTGTGTGCGTGTGTGTATGTGTGTGTGTGTGTGTGTGTGTGTGTGCGTGGGAGTGTGTCTGTGTGTATACATGTGTGTGTGTGTGTGTGTGTGTGCGTGAGTGTGTCTGTGTGTATACATGTGTGTGTGTGTGTGCATTTGGGTGCGTGTGTGTGTGGTGTGTGGGTGTGTATGTGAATGTGGGTGATTTGGGGTGTGTGTGTGTGTGTGTGTATGTGTGTGTGTGTGGGTGTATGTGAAGTGTGTATGAGTGTGTCTGTGTGTATACGTGTGTGTGTGTGTGTGTGTGCATGTGTGTCTGTGTGTGTGTGTGTGTGTGTATGTGTGTGTGTGTGTGTGTGTGTGTGGGTGAGTGTGGATTTGTGTGCGTGTGTGTGTGCGCGTGGGTGCATGTGTGTGCGTGTGTGTGCGTGTGTGTGTGCGTGCAAATGTGTGTGAGTGTGTATGTGTGTGTGTGTGATGGAGGATGTAGAATGGTGTGGTACAAAGCCTGTTTCTCATTACCCTCATTTCCCCTCAATCAACATGCTCCCCACTTCTGATTGGATCTCCTGATTACAACCACATGCAAGGGGTCACGGGTCAAGGGTCACAGAGGTAGTGATGTAGGAATGTGGGGTACAGGCAGAGGTCGCAGGTCTTTGCTCTTATAAAACTAATCTTTAAAAACAAACAGACACAATACAAAACTGGTGCAAGGTTTAGCCAAGTACTTCACTGGCTGACTGCACTGAAGGTTTTCCAAGAGTGCTTCAAGTTCAACATCAGACAACATGAGATGTGCAAGATCTGAATGTAACTTTTAAAATGTGAAGGCTCATTGTGCCGTATAATGAAATTTCATTATGTTGAAGGCATACATGTATAGCACTGAAACACATATTTATGATCTATTTTTTCTGTGTTTATTTAATTCCCATTCAGGAAGACAAAACAGAATGAGTTCCTCTGTAAATGAAGGGGTCTGAAAGCCTGTGGAAGGTTTCCTGCAAGTCTATAACCGTTAGGGAAAGGAGTCTTCAAGTCTGGGGTTGGAGGTTCGATTCCCAGGTGGTGCACTTCTATTGTACCATACACACAAACATACCATACACATACCCACTCCCCTGTGTTTTGTTCCAATCACCTGGATTTGGGCAAACATGTTCGTTATCTTCAAAATAGGTTAAACATTGTCAATGTCTGATGCCTCACATGGAGACAAATGACTGACAGAGAAAACACCCTTATTGTGCACTTTAGAAAAAACAGAGAAATAGGAAGTGAATTTGTTTTTTTGTGTGTTTTTTTTTTTTGGAGATTTGTCACTAAATTATACTTATACCTATAAATGTTTTGATTCCATACTAGATAAACATATGAATTTTTACAATGGTATAGGGACTTCAATCGGACTCCACAGGGAGAGCTCTGGGACCTGTGATAAGCAAACTGAAGGTTTGCATACTTTATAAGTACAGGCTTTCAATAAAAACTGAAGTGAGCCACTATAGTATTTGGACAGCGAGCCTCCACCTGGCTGTTGGTGTGCATGTTACTATGCACTTTCATGGCCTATGGCCTTCTCCGGCATTTCCCAGTGAAGTGCTCCAACAATAATCCATCTGCATACAGTACATACAAAAGAAAAACAAAGAAAATGAATGGGCAAAAACTTGACCGCGAGATGTGGGATGTCGCTTGGACTTCACAAAGGGGAAATTCCGAAGAGTGAGAGAAGGAGTGAGTATGAGGTCATATTTTTAAGGGAAAGTATTACAGTGCAGCCATTCGCTTTGCATCTGCTGATTGCTAGATTTCATTCTTGACTATTTATAGTAGTTGCATATTCTTTTTCTTCTTCTTCTTCCTCCTCCTACTCCTTCTGCCTTTCTTCATCTTCTTACTCATTCTTTCTTCTTCTGTCTTATTCCTCGTTTCTTCTTTTTTCTTTCTTCCTTCTTCTTTCTTCCTATTATTGTTGATAGCTAATTTCTGATTGGGTATGTTAGTTACTGTTATGCACGACTGTAACATTGTTGTTGCTTAAAGGTTTAAATTTATATAACAGGAGCAGGAGCCACTAGCGTACTGCCGGTGCCAAGAAATGCAAGCATAGCAACCTATGTTAAAAACCTTCACTGCAGACTCCTCTACCTGTCTCAGGTGCACCAACAAAAATATATATTTTTCTATGCCGACAAAAGCATATGTCATGGCTTGAACATCGCTATGGAAATTTCTAGATGGGAAACATATGGACCAATGTAAGTCCTCCTTCCCATGTTTCACAATCCTGGAATCCTCTCACACACACACACACATATGGGTCTTACTGCAGCACAGCCGGGGCTTATTTTTCATTTTCTCTTCCTCTTACATGTGCATACTCTCTCTCTCTCTCTCAAAGGAAAAGTATTTATAACTGGAATGCATTCAGCGCTAGTATGATGAAACAAAAATCCTGGATCCACATAAAGCCAGCAGAATAACGTTCCAAAGTTTGACACAAGGATCTGATCCATAAATCGCAAAGCAAACAGTGTTGTAAGTGAATGTATGTTTCCCTTTGTTTTCCCTTGCCAATTGAGTGGTATTGTGAAATGTATATATTTTTTCTATATATATATATATATATATATATATATATATAGTGTTAACCCTTCGTGTCATGCACAAAATCCATCATTCAGTGTGGCAGTGAAAGAGTGTTCAAAGAGCATTATCATCTCCCTGACAACCACTTCAACTCCTGTACTGCTCAGCATGTGCAGAAATCATAGACATCCCCTTTCTTGACCACAGTGATCAGGGTGCAATAAAGAGGACTGGTGCTGTGGCTAATGACACTGGTTCTGTGAATTTTTTTTTTCTTTCCCATATTACTTACATTATGTTATTAATGATTTGTTACATTTCTATTTCCCATTATTATCCAAGTGGGTGCTACACATTGGAGGGGTTTGGGTAATGAGTTTACACCCGCCACTTCACTGTAAAGCGCTTTGTGATGAAAGACGCAATAAAAATTCAGCCCTCCACCATTAGTTCTGTGCAGCCACAGGTGACTTTCATTTTCAACCAAGACCAGACATACAAAACATTTAATCCAAATCCCCAGTTAAAATATATGTAATACAGGAATCAATTGTGTACTGTTTGCACAGCATCACATTCATGTTTCTGGGTTAGCTTTATTTCCCATTCAGAGAGCCAAATTTACCAGACCAATCCTCAAGTACTTCCAAAAATGTCTCCTTAACTATTTTTTTCAAAATTAGCTGCAGCGACTGTTCAGATTCCACTCCTGCCCCCAAGCAGCAGGATTATGATTTAAATGATGTCACAGTTTTCGGAATTACGCCCTTAATGATGTCACAGTTAAAAGGATGACAGCTTTAGTGATGTCACAGTTAGCAGTATTGTGGCTTTAATGATGGCGTAGTTAGCACGATTACATCTTTAATGATGCTACAGTTTTCAGGATTATGGCTTCAGTGATGTCACTGAATAGTTTGCGAGTAGTCCCGCCGCTTATGGAAGGCCATTTGAACAAATAACGAGGCGTTAATGTCGTGTGGCCAATGAGGGACCTTGAATCAAGGCGGTCATACATATTCATGATGTCGAACAACAACGCAAGGGAGCACGTCCTGCATAAATTACTGACGTTATGCATACATTAAATTAAAATATGTGTTAACACGTACAGTTTTATGGAAGGCCATTTGAGCAGATAATGGCCTTCAATAGTAGTGTGTTGGTGTGACCGGAGCTAGTGATTCTTCATTTGTTCCTGTTTGTGATGACAACGTGGTAAAATGGTTGCGTGTTTTCCAACCCCTCTTCCCTGAGTAGTTCGCCAGTTAGATTTTAGGTAGGTGAAACGTACCCCTCGCTTTACCTTGTTTCCTGCTCTTGTGCCCGCCTCTGTTTCTGAGAGTCTTCCTGTTTTGGTGAGAGGTACGTCTAACCGTGCAGTCTTGTTCCTCTGTTTTAAGGTTCAATTTCCACAGTGGTAAATTCATAACCTTTTGTATTTGTAGTTTCCTGGCCTCTAGTAAATCGCTGGATCATACAGTGAACCAATTGTTGCTGCATATAGGTATTGTTGGGAAGACGTGCATATTCAACTAAAACTGCGTGTTTTCACTGGCTAACAAACCCTCCGATTCCTTCACAGGTATCCGTAAGCCAGAGCGAGTGATTGATTCGCCTGGCTGAGGTGGTAAAGTGAGGGTGTGTCTTCACCAATCAAGGTGCGTGCATTTCTGAGGCTTAAGCTATATAGGCTTAAGCGGTTTAAGCTTAAGCTATATAAATGCAGTCCATTTACCAAGGTAGGCTAGAGGTATGGGAAGTAGGATTGCCTCATGACACCTGAGGTAATTATTTTTCATAGCGATTGTCCGGTTACCTTGTTTATTTGTTTGTTTTTCCCCCTTTTTAGGTTGCCCCAGTGTGCTGCTGTTTTGCCCCTTTCTTAGCGTAACATTACTTGCCTAAAACTTATCAGCTATTCTGTAGGTTCCCCCTGTTCCTATGATTTGGTAATATAACTTTGTCAGAATATGCTATGGTGTTTGGTAGTTGTACGACACTTGCTACCCTGAACGCTCATTAAGTGTATCCGCGCTGGTCGTGTTTTACTGCCATTGCTCGGCTGTTAAATCTCCTTTTTTTAAACCTTAACCGGGCTACACTGTTTGTTGGCGGAGATACGGGAAATACTGTAGTGGGCCTACCCTAATTGACATTTTAATTTCGAAATGATCGAAACTAACCAACTGGTTCTTTGTATTTGATTCATTGTTTTTAGCTAGATCTATTGAATTGCTTAAATTAAGGTTGGCCGTGAGCCCAGCGCTGCTCTGGTGGGGAGGTTAGCTTGGTGGTTAGGTCCCTCACTGTTTGCGTTCCTGTTAATGGTAATTGCACTGAATCACTTATTTAACACGAATTTGACGTGTTGAAGATGAGGTGGCACGCGTGGTGCTAAGTAGAATTTACTTGGACAGCCCGTAATTGCTAGTAACCCTCCCACCGAGTAGGTTCTCGGCTCACTCCTTAGCGCCCTCTATTGGCCATTGGTCATTTTTAACAAAGGTAGTCTGGAAAGCCGTGTATGTATTCTGATGTTAAATTAAGAAAAATTTAGTATCATTTCTTAAATTCTAATGCTGTTTTCTTGTAGCTTCTAATTGTTTTGGCTATTTGAGCTTGATTCTTTCCATACAGGTACTTCCAGGCCTCTATTTTAATCTCAATAAAAGTTAAAATCATTTCTTTTGAGCTATGTCTCTGTCTTCCTTCAGTGAAAGAACCTGAGAAACTGTTGTAAAGTGACTGAACTGGTTATTTCCTTGGGTGAAATTCCCAAGGTGGCGTGGTCTGGCTATGTTCCCTTACCCATTGCCACACTGACAACTGTTGCCTACATTGGCTCAGTTGGCCCTGGCTTACTTGATGGGGTGTAGCGCTATGACTTCACAATTAAACTAAAACCAAAGTGGCTTTATAAACATTCCTTTAGATGTCACCCATTGAGTCACTGAACACAAATCATACTCTGATCAGGATTTCAGTATGTTTTGTCTTGTGACCTTTCTTTTGGTTTGTGAATCATTAATACCCAGTGTAATGAACACAGAGGCTACAGTCTCTCTGGTATGAAGGCAAATTGTCTGTGGTAGAGTTTATTTCAACATTTATTTTAACATTAACAGACCTGGGTAACTGCCCAACACTAAAAACACACAGTGGCTAGAGGCTGAGAAAGAAACAATGCTTGACTTTTTATCTGAAATACGAGTACCCAGATTATTATTTTTTTTTAAAGGGTCAGACGAAATCTGCGGCGATGCATTTAAATATAGGGCGCTGGTGTCATTACATTCTATTGAAAACTTGTTTGTCTCACGCATGTTTTCATTTTTTTTGTGTAAACTGAGAGTACAATGCTGAATTATACCATGTGCTCTGTGTAAACTGTCAGTCCTCACCAAGGCACATGACACTGCGGTCTGTGTTCCTGACTGACTAAATTAACAGTGCTTCATTGTCAGGGGATTGATTACCTCAGTATTAACTGAGCTTCATTGTCAGGGGATTGGTTATCTCAGTATTAACTGAGCTTCATTGTCATTGGGGTATTGCCAGGGGATTTACCTCAGTATTAACTGAGCTTCATTGCCAGGGGATTGGGGTCAGTATTAACTGAGCTTCATTGCCAGGGGATTGGTACTTTATTAACTGAGCTTCATTGTCAGGGGATTGGTTACCTCAGTATTAACTGAGCTTCATTGCCAGGGGATTGGTTACTTCAGTATTAACTGAGCTTCATTGTCAGGGGATTGGTTACCTCAGTATTAACTGAGCTTCATTGTCAGAGGATTGGTTATCTCAGTATTAACTGAGCTTCATTGCCAGGGGATGGGTTATCTCAGTATTAACTGAGCTTCACTGCCAGTGTATGGGTTATCTCCGTATTAACTGAGCTTCATTGTCAGAGGATTGGTTACCTCAGTATTAACTGAGAAGTGTAGTATAATGGGTAAGGTGCTGGTCTTGTAAATACTTGTGTAAGTCCTTCTGGATGAGAGTGTCTGCTAAATCCCTGTAATGTAATTTATGTCTTGACTGTCTAAAAGTAAGCCAGTGAGATGGGTCACCTGAATGTCTAGCCAAGGTCCAAGCTTTATTCCTTAAATTAAAAGAATTTGAAAGTTCATGTGAAAACCAGGGATTACTTTTATTCAAAGTTTTTTAAAGGGAGCATGTTTATGAACAAAATAATTAATAGTGTTCATGAAAAAGCCCAGTGCCAATGCCAACATGCTCATAATGTTTTATTTTGCATTTGCAGAATTAAGCTCTTCAGATTTACTCCACACTGTGAACATCTTCACAGTTAACAGTTTTTGGTTCCCAATACATTCAAGAAAATTGGTAAACAATTCCAAAACCTACATTTGTCCAGTTTTCTGGCTATCCATTGAATAACCTCAAACTTTAACTTTTGCAACAATAAAATGATCAAAGCCTGGGGAACATTCCTAAGAAAACATTATGTGACAATCAAATGGAATCTAACTGAAATCTCACCCAGATCTTCTGGAAAGGCTTTGTGTTAGCGGGTATGTGCCTGCCGCAGGAGAACCTTTTTGCCCCTCTTTTTTCCCCACAATGCACTGGGACATGACTCTGACCTCCCACTGAACTTCAGGAACTTACAGGAGCTTTCTGTTCATCCACATTAACTGAGGAATGCACCGAATGGTAACGCCATTACAAGACAATGCAATTATTATTTTAGTTTGCTTTTAAATGGAGAAAAAAAGCGAGGGCTGCCTATTAATTTCATATTGAATACCTCCTGTTGCCTGGTGACAGTGGGGAAATTCCGCAGGGTTGTGTGGGGAAATGTATCTCTGCCACCACCCTCATATCCTCCCCGCCCACACACACCTACGCACACACACATGCCCACACACAAACAGACCTGAACACGCATTTACTCTAAACAAAAAAATCAGTTACCATAAGTCGGGACTGAACTGTGGTAAAAAAGTATGAGTCTGTAATTCACCAGAAAGTGCAGATTTTCCGTTGTATCGGCTGGGTCTTGACCCAACAACTGGCTCGTAGGTCCCAGGGTAAACGCACTCCATCTCTAATTGGCAGGCCCACACCAACGTCACACTGCCCACATCAACGTCACCCTCCCCACTAGTGTCACAGTGGGGTCAGGGTACCAGCACCATAAGCAACTTATCTTGAGTGCTCTGGCACTGTGCTTAATTTCATGAGCTAACGCTTCTCGGGGTAGGTGACCAGTTGTAAGCTGTGTCTTCAACAGAGGCCATCAGCCCTGGTCCTGGAGAGTGTGGCTTTTATTTGGCTGACCATTTCAGCCTTTTTGAATATCTGGAAATGAAACTAGCCAACCAAAACAAAGAAAAGTCTGAGAGTGATTTCCAAAAGTAACCCTGCTCATCCACTATCAGCACAGGAACTGGAACATCACCGCAGGGGCGGTACATGACCTGCCAGTGTCCTTCATTTTCAGGCAGAATTGCCCAGAGTTTGAGCTGTTGTTACAGGCAGCCTGGACTGCTGAGAGACCCAATGGCCACCCAGATGGTGACACGGCCACAGATTCTGGGGACTGAAGGCAGATCCTGAGCGTACACTGTGAGACAGGGTGAACACAGACCTGCTGGGGACAATGCTGGAGAGGACACTGGAGAAGGTGAACATAACCTTGACTTCATCTTGTCTGACTTCTTTGCCCAGGTTGTGGACTGCACTACATGGGAACATGGCAATGCGGAGGTACTGTCCCGCCGGCTGTCACTCTGGACCTCATCTCTGCAGCAAAAAATCCAGCTATCCTTTTCCACGACAGGAGAATTCAGAACCACAGATAGCAGTGGCAGGACCAGGAGAAACTTCAGCACCCAGTTAGCCAGGTCTGGCCCTATTTCTCACAGGTCAATGCAATTGCGTTTCTCGTCTATAGTAAGTCGCTATGGATGAAAGCATCCTAGAAGCAAATTAAATGTAATGTAATGGACTGTACATATATTAATGATGACATGCCATGTCTTCATTGAAGGCCTACCTGTGACTCACCTACAGTCAGAGTGATAGAGTCGCTGGGTTGTGATGTCACATTTCTCCCCTCCAGCCTCCCCTCACACCAGTACTGGCCCCGGTCATACCCAGCAGCTCCAGTGATGGTTACCGTGTACTCCTTTGTGAAGAATATAGCGGTCTGGGGCTGGTTTTTATACCAGAAATATGTCCAGTTGCCATATGGGTCCACCCAACACATCAGGGTGGCTGTATCTCCAGTGTAGAGTGGGCGCCATTTTGGCTCTACAGTCAGAGTGGCCTTTGGTGGTGCTGTGGGTCACAGTTCCATTTTAATGTTAGTGTATTCATGACTATGGAGGAAACAAGCCATCCTAACCGACAAAGAACCAGAACAGTTGTTATTCTATTTTGAATGGCATTTAGAAAAGATACTCAAGAATCAACAGCGAAAAAGCACTGATGCTGGCAGATAATAAACAGGGTCCCAGAATTAACAGAAATAGTGCGGTTTTACAGTAATACTCAGTTCCGTATGGGTCCTTGCAAGTTTTACACACTGAGGAATACCAGTCAGCAGTCACCTGATAAATGAATGTGGACTGTGTAATTGTATTCTATACCATTCAGCACTCATCTGTTACCTGTATGTAGATGGGGCAACTTACTCAATACCAGTCAGCACTCACCTATTACCTGTATGTAGGCGGGACAGCTATACTCTGTGTACCAGACTGAGTCTCCCCTCCCAGGTCTGCAGCTGTACTCCCCTGTGTGTGTAAGAGCAGCAGCACTGAGGGTGTACAAGCCTTTAGCTGTTCAGGCAATATGGGCAATGTCATGTGGTCCAGTTTCTTTGTACCAGTAATATCTCCAGCCAGCAGAGGTCCCTGTAACCTCACAAGAGAGACTTACAGATTCCCCTGCTTATAACTGCCTGTGCGGAGGGACAGTCAAGACAGGCCTGGGTTTGTCTGAAACAGAGAGAACGGACTTGAGTCTCTCCGCTATCCTCATAATAATGGCCTCATCAAACACACAGTGCAAACTGACTTTAACCTGGGATTCAGTGGAACACATTTCACTTATTTTATAGTGTACTGTAGCCATAACTACAATGTGACAATCATACTCTGACTGAGGTTATGACAAAGAGCTAGGAAACAATGCGCACTGGAGCAGATTAAACAAATTTGTTGTCATTTCTACACGGTGAAACCAAAATACATAAAAATATGGCCTTAAATAAAATCTGAGGATGTGCACTTTAACCACATGTGAATTGTGTGATTACAAATCTGAAATTGTGGAGTACAGAGCCAAATCAAGAAAAAATATGTGTTTGTAAAACATTATGGTTCTCACAATATGTTCATCTGATGTTTAGTTTTGACTCACTTGACACAGTCATTCTGACATCATCACTGTGGGCGGAGGAGTCAGCACACCTGTATGCACCACCGTGAGCTACAGTTACAGATGAGATGGTGTAGGTGTTTTCATGGGATGTGTGCTTCAGTGTCCAACTGTTTAATTCAAATTTACTCCATGTGAATCCAGTTTGAATATCAGGCCATCCCAAACAACTGAGAGTGACGTCTCTCCAGTGAAGAACAGGGGCCAGTTAGGCTGCAGAGTCAGTACAGGCTTTGGGCTCCCTGTACAAACAGCATTCACTGTGTTAGTACATGGGTTTAAATACTCACGGCATGTTCACAGTGTTCTGATTAAGGCAGTGGCTTCATTAGTTTAGCACAGTAAAGATCTGCTTCTGTTTGTGACCTCTGTATCGCCCCCTACTGTAGGACATGCCTTGAGTCTCACAGAATAATATTACAGTCCACAAATGCAGTCAAACTCAATACATGATAATGCTGTTCTACAGTCTGATTGTGAATACTGACATTCTGTTATCAATTATACATTTCAATGAACTATCATTGCTGTTTCAATATGGTTTGTCTCTGAAAAATTATCAAGTAACCTAAGGTGGGGTTTATTTGAAAATCTATGAGTACTCACCCAATCTGGCCATTAGACTCAGCACTGTAACACAGAACAGTTACAAATCATTGACAGTATTAATAGCATGGGCAATGAAATGCATCAAGTGTAAGAGAAAACAAAGTTACTTAATATGATCCATAATGATCCGTTTGAACAGGCGTGTGTGTGTGTGTGGGGGGGGGGGGGGGGGGTTCCCTTTGATTTGATTTTTCAAAAAATTATTATTATTATTATTATTATTATAATTATTATTATAATAATAATAATAATAATTATTATTATTATTATTATTATTATTATTATTATTATCACTGTCACAAATTTTCATTCATTCATTTTGGTAAAATATATTTCTGTACAATGACCAGGTGTCATAAAACTGTTTTTCTAGGTTGTTGTGGCCTTTTTTATATTCCACATACATCACTTCCTGTAGAACTTCCTTCCCCCTTCAGCTCAGAAAAATGGATAAAATTATTTCATTAGTGCTCTTCATTGCTCTCGCACTGAATATAAGCTTTTACTGAATTACTCAAATGAGTTTCATGAGGAAATCAAGATATATTGTTCAGTGCTGTTCTCTTCAACTTACCTGTATAACTGTTGAAAAAAAAAAAAATAGTTTCTATAAGGGACAAGCTCTCACTCACTCACTTTGAATGCTTACTAAGTTCAGTTACTATGCGTATATTTGTTCTATAACAACTTTGTTGTTCCTCAGTAATTAATTACAAAAGATGCATACTTTAGAATCATGTGATCTTCAGTTTCCACCTGCAGGTTATGCTACACACACACACACACACACACACACACACACATATATATATATATATATATATATATATATATATATGTAGTTGCAATCAAAATAATTCAAGCCCCTGTGGAAACTGTAAATATTCTTAAATGTATGCTTTTTGGGAGACTTGAAGCTAAAAAAACAACATATATGTCACTTATGTGTTCCGTTAAAATTCAAAATAAAAATGTATTTTTTAAGATTTCCAAGTAGCATATAAATTTTGTATTTATATTTGCTGGTCTGTAGATTATCTACATTTTATGGAAACACATTTAAGCCCTTAAGAAATCCATAACGATACTGTTTGCTTCACCTGTGATAAACATATAAATCCCACCGATGCAGTTCTTCACATCGATTTGAAGCTGACTAGCAAACATGCCAAAGACAAAGGAGCGCTCTCAAAAGTTAACAGAAGAAATTATTTAATTGCATAAAAAAGGCAATGGATACAAAAATATCAGTAAGTTACATCAACTGGTATCAGGCACATCGTAAGAACTGCTGAGAAAACCCCTCATATTACTGCCAAAGGCAAACAGGATGACCTTTTGAAAGCTGGAACAAAAGTATCAGTACGGACGACAAGAAGGATATTGAATGAGCAAGGCCTTCATGGCCAGACACCTCGCCACACTCCACTCTTAACCAGTAAGCATATGAAAAATCGACTTGAATATGCAAGACGTCATTTGGATAAGGGAGTGACGAGACAAAAGACCCATGGATAAGCGGTATGTCTGGCACAAGAAAGGTGCAGCTTATGACAAGAAGAACACCATCCCCACAGTCAAGTATGGAGGTGGGTCAGTCCTTCTGTGGGGGTGTTTTGCTGCTTCTGGTACTGGCAATCTTCAGCGTGTGACTGGCACCATGGATTCCTAGAAATACCAGGCCATTCTAGAGAAGAATGTGATGCCCTCAGTGCATAAGTGCTTGGTGATCATTGGACTTTCCAGCAAGACAGTGAACCCAAGCATACATCCAAGTCAACCAAATCTTGGTTCAGGGAATGATCTTGGAATGTCCTTGACTGGCCTTCTCAGTCCCCAGATTTAAATCCTATTGAAAATCTTTGGTGGGATTTGAAGAAAGCAGCGGCATCACGAAAACCAAAGAGCATCGGTGAACTTGAAGCATTTGCACAGGAAGAATGGGCCAAGATTTCAAAATAGAGGTGTCAGAGGCTTGTGAGCACTTATAGAAAGCGTTTATTGGAAGTTATAAAAGCTAAAGGATGTTCCACAAAGTACTGATTTTGGAGGTAGAATAATTAGTGGGCTTGCTTCCGGCAAGCCCACTCTTGGTATCTCGCATATTTTTTATTTTATTTTTTTAATAATTATCTGCACTTTCTGCCCGATTTCTTTTTAGCTCTAACTAGTCCTACAGTTTTTGCACTACATTCAAACTTACATCAAAATGACCGGCTAGTTCCAGACATTGTCGCTTGTATTCAGATTTTTTTGAAATAATCAAAACTTTTCGAAATATTCAACTTTTTTGTGGTCACTCCATAGCGGCTCGTTGAGGGAAGTTTAGTGCGACGCTTTAGTAGGAAGCATGCGCAGGACGCACTTCCAACTGCACAAGATTTTTAAGCACAGCTTTATCGCCTACCTTTACTTCAGCTAACCGTGACCTTTCGCCTACTTTAGTTAACCTGGTTAGCGCGTACGGATGTTATCCTGTACGCATGAGTAGGAGCTACGGACACAGCTACAACACGCGTACGGATGCTATCCTGCACGCATGAGTAGGAGCTAATGACACACAGCTACAGCCACCGATACAGATGTATGGACACACGGAGGACAACAAATTACGTTACAGAGGTGAGGACGTGCCATAGTTATATAGCCTAGCTATATAGTCAGCCAAGTATTACTCATGACATTTTTAGGATATGACTAATCCCTGGAACATAATCGCTACTTGCTGATCCGCGGCTGTATATGTAACGCTACGGTGCGCCGTGGGTCTGGACGGTTTCGTGCTTCTTCTGAGCTATGCTTCCTCATTGAAATGCACTGAGGCTTGAGGACAGTGCCAGTTGGAATTTGAAGCAAGCCCACACAATTCCTTCAGTTTGGTCATTGATTTTTTGGAGAGAATTTCAGTTTTTTCCTAATAAAAAATAGTAAACCAGGGTTTCCGCCAGTGTATTGCAGCCCCGGCGGCCCGCCGGGCCTAAATTGACCCCCCGCCGGGCCTAAGAATCGGGGATTTTTAAAAAAATGTATTTTTAAGATGTTTTTTAAACTACAGTTACAGTGGGGCGGTTTGGTTGGAAAGCTCACCAGCGACATCTGTTGGTTAAAACATGAACGCACTATAGGAAAACAGCAGGTCTGTTCTTTACCCTTATTGTACATAGAGTGACGTTTAACACTGCTTCAAACTATCACAAGCTAACGGTACCTAGCAAGGCACCATTTCTTTAGTAGGCTAACGAACCTCGTTACAAACTGTTATCACTTCATCTCGTTGGTAAGCACATTCTTTTTATATTAACTTAAGCAGTGTGTAGGTAACGTTAAACTAGTAACATGAATGTAACGTTCGATACATTGTAACATTACATGATTTATTAATCGCCATCTAAATAACGACTTCACTTGTTTATTAATAACGTTAGCTTGGTGACATTGATGTGCACGACAACATGGTCATTTAGCTAACTTAGCTAGCTAGCTAGCCAAACAGTCAGTAACACAGATCCATAGACATTTTGTTGTTGAAATGTGCCCAGTATTCCAAGGCTGTACATTGTTGTAAGATTCAGTAGCCAATAAGTAGGCAGTGTTGCGCATATCCCGCTTTTACAGCTCGTTTCCAGCCCAAACCACTGCAAAGAGAGCAAACTTTTTGTCAGTGACATTTCCTTCTAACATCTACGACGGCAATCGCAAACACTACATTTATTTTGCTTTTTTGTATAGCTATTTCCATGGATAAAATCGCATTTATTATTATTATTGGTAAAAACATTTACTTCACATCCAGGGAGATAGCCAACTACTTGCACGTTACATGACATGTGTAGCCATTTAGTAATACGATCGCATTTCAGGCTAGAAAATAACCCGTTAATCCAGAGAAATTGCTGAGTTGTCTTAAAATCTTTATCGCAACAGAATGTATTAAGGCTGGCAGCCCGGAGCAAATTTGCTGTGACAGCTGCTGTCCAAAACAAACATCTGAGAGAGGCTGCCTGCGTGCGTGCCTATCCCAAGGCGTTACGTCATTGTTTTGAAATGCACAGCTGTGGTAAAAACATGCTGGATTCGATAAGCGGAATCGATAAGTTCGGAGCCATATGATTCCAATGAATAGGACAACTTGGAACCGGTTCGTGATTCCCATCCTTACATGTGTCCAGTATTCCAAGGCTTGTTGTAAGATTTAGTAGCCAATCAGGACTTGAATACAAGTTTTTTGTAGAGTGCAAAAACTTTGATATTATTTATTTTAATTTCTTTTGTTGTTGTTGAAATGTGCCCAGCATTCAAAGGCTGTAAGAATCAGTAGCTAATCAGGACTTGAATACAAGTTTTTTGTAGAGTGCAAAAATTTTGATATTATTTATTTTAAATTTAATCTATTTTGTTGTTGTTGAAAACACAGCATTCCAAGTCTGTACATTGTTGTCAGATTCTTTGTAAGACTATGCTATGCTGTAAATAGTTGTTGATTTTTTAAAATGTGTGTTGAATGAATGACTTATTTATAACAACATTCACATTATGTAGTTATATTTTCAAATCTCCAGTCAGCTTTTAGCACTGACTTAATGTAGGGCCCTATGGAATCTGTGTTATAGCTTTTTAAATTCTCAATTCCGCGATTCCGTCTGTGATTCTGTTATCACAGAAACTATAGGGCCCTACCTTAATGCTGCCATCAGTCTGTTGCTGGCCCGCGCCGGGCCCCCATCAAAAAAGACATTTGGCCGCCAGCCCGCGCCGGGCCGCCGGCCCCCGTCAAAAGATACTTGCCACCGGGCCTAACAACTTTTCTGGGGGAAACCCTGGTAAACTCAGCTGTATGTTTTCAAAATCACTTGAACGTGTTCTAATAAACATGCATTTCTGTTTACAAAGGCCTTAGTTGATACATTGTCATGAAATTTTATTCACATCACAAAGACATCTTATGGGTTAGAGGGGTTGAATAATTTTGATTGCAACTGCATATAATGAGTTCAACTGTTGAAACACGTCTGCAGCTGAGGCCATTAACAGTTTTTGTTCCTATAACACTGTGCCATTGAACATTTAATTAATTTTAGTTCAATGAATGCTCATTCGTATAGCGATTTTAACAGACACTGTTGCAAAGATGATTTACAGATAAACAGAATAGGAAAAATTAAACCCTCTTCGAAATCAGTGACTATTGAGACAGACTACTGGTCTGTTGCTTATTCTAATACCAACCAAATCAAAGATGTACCAAATTTGACTGTAACATGCTCCAAACCCAAGTCTGACACATTGCATATAAATCTAATACAAAACTCTTTATTTTCTTCTCTCACTAAAATTTGTAGGTATCATTCAAGGTATTTCTTCGACTGAAGGTTGAGCTCATCCATTTCTTTTTTCCCATAATGCAGGTCATTCCGATACAGCCAGAAGCTAGAGTATTCTAGCGCTAAGAATGTCACATCTGACTAAGGTACCTTCGCATAACATAACAAATGCATTATTGTAGAAAAACTCAAAGGAGAATTTTAATCCAGAAACATTCCCATATGCTAAACAACTTTTCATTGCAAAACTGATTTGGCAGTACTGACAGATCAATGCAAATCCACAGTTTGCCTGCATGATTCAACATGAGGTTTAGCGCTTCAACTTCAGTGGACAAAAGGGTGATAGAAAAAAAAAAAACATTGGCTGTTTTTTTAAGCTGACTTGATGTAGGCTATTCTTTCCTGCTTGTGAGGTCAGCAAACCCTCCACCCTCCTAATACATCACTGTTTTAGCTTCTCATCTGCTGTGACTGACAATCTTCTGAATTTAAATGAATCTCTTGTGGAGTTCTCTGCGATCCATGTTAGAGTAATCAGATTTAAACAGCTGGGTTAAATCAGGAGTGTCGGGCCATCAGGGTCACGCATATTAATGCAAAGACACCAGCTCTCTCTAAAAACTAATTCATTGCCTCTACTCAAAGAAATGTGGGTAACAATTTGCAGGTTTTTCAGACATTTCTACTTTGGTATTCTGTAAATGCAATGAGGCTATGTCAGGTTAACATAGCTAGTTAAAATACAACCAATGTGGGTTTCCTCCATATTTCAAAGCCTAATTGCATTGAGTCTACTTAAATGTGTTCTTCTTCACTGAGATATTAAGTTAACAAAACATTAGGATTAAGTTGATTCAATTAGTTCTTTTTTCTTTTCTGCTCAAATCTTTTGCAAATTGATGCATGATTTAGATGATTTCACCTTTTTCATTTTCTAATTGGCCAACTTTTGTAGATCCATGACACACTATAACAAATTGTGAGTTTGTTACCACGTACATCTAAACTAACAAACCTGACAGGAAGTAAGCAGGAACTGAACTTGTGTCGCCTGGGTGACAGGTGGCTGGGCTAACCGTTGCTCTAAAGATGAGTTTGCCATTAGCAAAGAGGCTAGCCAGTGTACTGAGAGCATCATTGCACTACACCCCCCGAAGCAAGGCAAGAAGGCTTTGATGACTTCACCTTTAGTTCAGTGGTTAGCGCAGCAGCCTCTCACCCAGATAAACCGCAGCTCAATTCCTGTCTACTTCCTGCTGAATTCATTAGCTAGACAGAAGTTGTAACAACTTCAAGATATGCTGTAATGTATCACAGTACTACAAATTTTACTGATCAAAAACAGAACAGCAAAATCCTCTAAATGACTGGTTTTTCTCTTGATTTATAAGAAAAGGGTAATTTGTATAAACATACTGACTGAATAATTTGAAAAAGATTTGAGTAGATAAGAAAAAGACTACTTGAATTTGCTTAATTCTTATGATTACTTAGCTTAATATATCAATGCATGTAAATATAAATATTTAAGTATAATTCACCATAATTAAGCTAAATATGGAGAAAAACCACATTGGTTGTAATAAAGCTAATGGTGTTACTCAAGGCAATGATGGGCTGATAGCGTTTCCATTAAAAAAAAACAATTCTAATGATTAATTTTTTGAGTAGAGCCACTGAAATATCTATAGAGTGCACTGTTTGTATCTGAACTTTATTTCCCTCTCTTTGCCTATCCCACTTTCCTTACCTTTACACTTCTACTTCAGTGGTCAAAAAGGTGATTAAAAAGCCTGACAGTATACACTGTTCAGCATGGCTAGTACATTATTTTCCTATCAGCTTGTGTGGTATGTAAGTTGTGAATAAATTTTCTAAAAATCTGGGTGGGGTTCCACTTGGTCAGCTTTAGATTAGAGTCACACGCCAAGCGTGACACCCCGGGGAGGGAGATGCGGCAGTGCCGGGGAACATCGTTGTCTGTCGCATGGAGAGAGAGAGAGAGCGCACCCACACAAACACAAAATAAAATAAACTGACACCTTCACCCCTCCCTCTCACGGGTTACGGGAAAAAACAATAAAGTAAAACAACAAGCTAAAATAACAAAGACAAAAGAAAGTAAAACAGAGCAGCAACTTATCAGTCACCACCTTCCTGGCCAGGTCCAGCTCCTCCAACATCCCAGCTGAGGATTCCTTTCTTTTTAGTACTCAGAATAAAACGAAACGAAAATCATGACTGTGCTCTCAGTGTTAGCTCCCGGTCTCGGTCACAAACTGTGGAGAGCAGCACACCTTTTATGCCCCTGTGCTGGTTAGCTAACACAACCCAGGTGCGTGTGCTCTCTCCACGAGCCGGCGCAGCCGAGACCAATTCGCCTCTCCGGCGGCCCAACTGCTACAGTTAGCTTTGGTTCTTTTTCTCCTGTTTTTGTTTGGATCAGGAAGTCAGCATAGTGTTGTTCATTTTTATTTTCTGATTAGTGCAATTCGTTATTGGCTTTATTTTCAGCTCAAAAGTTATTTGTATTTAGTGTTGGCCTGGCTTCCCCACCCATTAAAATAAATCAGTGAGCTGGCAAGAAAAAGAAAGGTTTTCGCTCTTGGTTTGGCCTGGCAGGTTAGGACAGTTGGGAGGGAAAGGGCCCGTCCACTTTATTTTATGTTATGCATCGTCTCCACCCCTAGATGGGTGTGGAACACCTCAGTTTTTATCCAGTGGCCTGTTGACTTTCCATATTTCAATCCAATAAAGCAGCACTGGGATGAGGTGAGGCAGCATGAAAGTGTGACCTGCAGGAACTGTGTGATGCTCTCGAGTCAGCATGGGCCAAAAATCCTTATGGAATGTTTCCAGCACCTTGTGGAAATCATGCTTCAAAGAATTCAGGCTGTTTGGAGGCTAAAGATAGTCCTAGATCGGGGTGTACCTATAAAAAGTGGCCAATGTGCATATACCTGCTGAAGATCACCCACACACATTTCCAGTGGGCTGAGGGGAAAAAGCTTGCAACTGCACAGGCCGGAAAACCACAGCTGCTCACGGTGACAGAGAGAATAAGTTATCTAAAGTTGTACATGAGACATATACATGTAACACTAAGCAACTCGGATGAGCTGATTGTTTCTGGGGACATTGTTTTATAGTCTGGGAGCCGAGTGGTCCATACCCAGAGCCAATCACAATTCACCCTTAGAGATTGACTTATGGGAGAAGGTCCATACTGAAGGGTTTGCTTTGATGTTTAACTGTGCAGGTCCTGCTGGTGGTGTTAGGGGGAAATTATTGTAAATAAAAAATAAAATATCTTTTTATAAACGGCTGAAAAAAAGACGGCAGCGCGGGGGTGCCGTGAGTAGCCTTACATCAAGAACATTGTAGGTTCAAACTTTGACTTGGGGCTTTCTGTGCGGAGTTTGCATGTTCGCCCCGTGTTCCTCCAGGTACTCCGGTTTCCTCCCACTGTCCAAAGACATGCAGGTAGCCCAATTGGAGACTCATTGGAGAGTGTGTGAGTGAATGGTGTGTGTGCCCTGCAGTAGATTGGCAGCCTGTCCAGGGTGTATTCCTGCCTCTCGCCCAATGCAATCTGGAATAGGCTCCAGCAACCCCCGTGACCCTGCCCAGGATAAGCGGGTATAGATAATGGATGGATGGATGAAAATGAAACCAGGAAGAGCAATTTAAGTTACTTTTTTAAAAATTAGGAAATAAGTATTTAAATTTTTATTTATGCCCACTGCATAACTTACATTCTATCAATAGCCTTATAAAATTGAAATGATGGAAATATATGGCTATATATGTATGAATATGTTGAACTTAATTCACCTTCTGAGAGTGAAAATAAATGTAGGAACTGCACTGCATAGCAACTGCTATGTTTTGTTCTCTTCTTTTAACTGATCTAAGGTGCAAAACTTATCAGAGTGATGTTAGGACAGCTCCTAGTCCCTGTTTTAGTAAAGGGTCTATGTGACAGTGTTACATTACATTACATTACAGGCATTTGGCAGACGCTCTTATCCAGAGCGACGTACAACAAAGTGTATAACCATAACCAGGAACAAGTATGACGAAAACCCTAGAGAGAAGTACCGGTCCAAGTGCAGGGAACAACCGCATAGATCAACTTGGACCCTGAAGGTTAAACTGATTAACACTAATACAACGAGAACGGCAACAATTACTGCTTGTATTTTTTTTTTTTTTTTTTTAACTCCACTGCATTAAGACAGTTAATGCACCTAAGTCACCTACAAAACAGCTGCCTAGTTACAACCCTAAGCTTACAGTCATTTACAGGGGGGTAGGGAGGGAAGGGGAGAGGTGCAGCCTGAAGAGGTGAGTCTTCAGTTGTCGTTTGACAGTTTGTCTGTTAACAGAACCATACAAAGAAAATGAAACTGAATCTATTTTTTAAAATAGAAATTTCATCTGATTTTCATCAAGGGCGATGAAAATCATAGACCTGGAGCGCGTTCAGCCCCGACAAAACGTAGCAAAACGTTTATTTAAACGGAAGCAGTGGTGCGTTGAACACCCTGTTATGTTACGCAAGCGTTACAACTATGGCAGCAGAGAAGGCCATTCTTTGCGTTCTTTTCGAAGAATTTTCAGAGCCTGATGAAATCGGTTTAAATACGTGTTTAATAGGCTACTATAAAATACTTATGACAAACATGTCTTCTAATGTCTTCAATTGTTGCATACACCAAGCTGCAATGGACGCATCTGTAAAGGACTTCAGTTGGATCCATTGTGCGCACTGCCTTTTTACAGTTTTTTTTATTTATTGCTAAGACACATTTTATGAAACAATTCCCATTTTTCTCAGAACTATTAATACAATCCCAAAACTACACATCAATCAGTACAAACCTCAAACATCCATGCCAAACTCAAATTATCTTCTCGAAAACATATTCTCTTCCATCAAAATTAAACTTCGCCTTCATATGGCACACACAAGCCATCAAAAACACAGACAATGTAGATTACCCATAACACACCAGTGAGAAATTCAAAGCACTACTGCAAAAACCTTTTATAGCAGTGAGTCAGGAGTTATTTTCTCCTGCTTATTCTGCTTATTTTATGGTTTTCAGATTTTGATCATTGCAATGTTACACTACTAACAAATGAGGGAGTGTGCAAATTTCCAAATATTTTATTTGTAGTACTGAAAAGTGATGCTGAGTGAAAAGTACTGTACAGTAAACACAACACAGTTGAAGTAACAAAAAATGTAGTATTTTCACAGGAGGGTAGCATTCAAAAAAGGAACTCAGTATATGCAGCACTATAAACAAAAACAGCCATAAAATCTAAAGAACATAGTCTGTAAATACACTTCAACATTACATAGGCAGCATATCCTCTCACAGTAGTACAGCAGATACAATATGTAACATTACAGTAAATTACAGTACCTGTTTTCTTGTCTGAAAGTATGGACAATGGATGCCACTGTGAAGCGTTTCAAGTCCAGCTGAACTCTGTCCAGTTTCCCTCATCATCATACCATGCACCAGCACATGGTCAATCAAGGTGGCACGTATTTCGTCTGGGACGAATTGTCTCCTGCCTCTTCGTCGTCTTCTTTGTCTTCCTGATCTTTGGACAGCTTGTCCATTTTGAGGATCCATTGTTCAAAATCACAGACGCAAACTGTGGCCCTATTTATTGATCCTGAGATTGTTACCGGTGTGTTAATTTTGCTGCCAAGTGTTTGTACCTAGAGAAAGGTGTGTTACCTGAGTTTAGGTTGTGATGACTTGAGTTAACCGTTTTGACAGTTAATGTTTGTTCCATGAGCACAGTGTGTAACCAGTGATTCATGAGAGCATTTGTTTGTAGAGATTTGCAGACAAAGTTTGACAATTTGCAGCATGTGTTAAAACAAGTGAAAAGGGTTTTTAGTTTTGAGAGATGTGTTGGTCCTCTGAAAGTTGAAATAATAATTTGGAAGTTTTTGCTAAAAGAACCAGTTTTAGTGTGTTAGCAATCAAGAACACGTCGCTGCTTTGGGTAACACCTATGACACACCTACCAAACGAGAAAACATACTTAAAAGCCTGTTGCACACCGTTTCGAGGAAACATGTCGTTCAACCGGGAAACCCAACAAAACGGTGCACACCGTCTTCAGAAAGTAACAAAAAAAACGCAAATACAAAGAGGAGTACAGGTGTCAGGACTTGCGAGGGAATGGACCCAAATGCAGAGTAAAAAACCCAAAACTCCCAAAGGAATATTCACCCAAAGACTTTAATTGCAAAAACTCAGGAAAAAACGCAGGAAACCAAAAAATGCCTCGCAGGGCAAATCCCAAAAACACAAAACAAAAATAAATTAAAAAAAAAAAAAAAACAGAAAATCCAAAAATCACAAGAAGCCAAACAGAGGCAGGGCAGAAACATGCGAACAAAAACAGGCACGGGGAAACACGGGCAAACGCTCAGGCAAAAAAAAACACGGAGGCAGGAACACAGGCAGACACTCAGTGAGAACCACACGCGAAAACACAAGGAACCAGCACCCGAGTCAGGAAGCAAGAACTTAAATAGACACGACACTAACGAGACACAGGAGGGCACCATGCACAATCAGACCACAGAGCGGGAAGGGAAAACGAGACATAACCAAAACACAATAATAGAATAACTGAAAACAATAATACAATTATTACAGGGAAAAGGAACAGAACTACAAACTGAAGTGCCGCCATCTGGCGGCCCAAAAAGGAAACGCAGCAAACACAGAACCATGACAACTGGACATTGAAAGAGGAGTGGGAACTGGAATTTTTCTTTGTGTCCAGTGGTGTGGGCAAGTGCATTTGTCTCCTTTGTGATAAAACAGAAGAACGTGACAGAAGAACTACTTGACATGGTTCCCCTGCAAAATGGAACAACTGGCCAGGAGATCAAAATAACTGTATTTGAAACTTTGAGAAAGCCTATTCAGCCTGCTAATATCACAGCAATCACAACAGACGGTGCACCAGTTATGCTCGGTAAGAGAAACGGGGCGGTGGCTTAAAAGAAGCACTGAAAGCAAATGGGACAGCGAATGGCACTTACCATTGTATTGTGCATCAACAAGCGTTGTTTGCTAAGTTTAAGTCAATGAATGATGTGATGGCAAATGTAATCGAGTTGGTGAATTACGTAAGGGCCCGTGCCAGAAACCACCAGAATTTTAAACTTTTGTGTGACGGATTCGACACGCAATATGGGGATTTGGTGTTACACACCGAAATACGTTATGGCTATCTAAAGGACGCGTGCTTGCCCATTTCATTGACGTGCTTGAACCATTGAACGCATTCGCTGTTGGGCTAGGGGAGACGGCGAGATTTTCCTTTTTGGATGACAAAGAATGGGTGCTTTCTCTTTCATTCCTTTGCGACATTACACAGTATTTGAATGATTTGAACGTCAAGATGCGGGGCCGGAATAAAACTGTTTATGAACTTTATACGGCTGTCAGAACATTTTCTGACAAATTGGATGTGCTTCACCGAAGTGTCAGCGGAGGAGATTACCGCTTTTTCCCTAATGTGCTGAAAGTGGTGACCGCATGGATGCTGTCCCCTCCTGTCAACCACAGTTCTGCAATGTGCTAACTGTGCTCAAGGAAAACTACGGGGCAAGATTCAATGATTTCAAGAAGGAAGGCAACATTTTTTTGCTTGTGAAAAATCCATTCCTCATTGAGATGGAAGAAATGGAGCAAATGTAACCGAGTGGAAAATATGTTTCCACTAAAGCCACTAGATGGCACTGTGCCTTTTTGGGTATCCCCTAATTGAGAGGTGCGCCAGAGGAAATTGCGCGAGAGGAAGGAGGAAGTGGAGAGCCTTCCATTTTGAGTGACTCACCTCGTGTGGAGCGTTTGCAGTTTTAAATGGGTAAATATTCATAAAATGTTGTTTCTGTACAAAATGATCGAAGGACGTACACTAATATGGTTGTATAGAAGTACAAAATGTTATATTTGCCGCCGATGGTCGGATGTTTGCAGATTCTATCCACGTGCAGAGATATGTTGTTGTCATTCATGTTTGAGAACATTTGATGTGTGTACAGTGTACCGAAAATGGTGTTTGTTTTCGTTGTGTAGTGCTGTATGGGGTTGATGGCCTTCGGCCACATGTTCACCTGAGTTAGCACAAAAATAGAATACGGTGAGTATAGTGAGATATACTGCACATTTCATTTGAGATTTATGTGCCAAATGTTTCATGTTTTATAGAAATTGACTGTATGTGGTTTTGTTTATTTTATTTTATTTTGTTAATCGAATGTACAGAGCTACCGCTACGGTTGTTTATGCATTGGCTGAATTAGGTACCGTTTTTAGGCACTTTAAGTTAGCCTAGAATTTCAGTCACTCCATTTAATTTGTCTATGCACTTCATATAGGTAGATTTGGAGCCAAGATTTATGAAATCTTTTGAATGCTTGAATAGTGAGCTACATTTTGAAGTGAGACTTTGTGTCTGAAGTTGTACATTTGCTTGTGTAGCAAAATCTCTGTTAAGTTCAAACCAAATTGAACACTCCAAATTCATTTAATACTACTCTCCCTTTGTGAGAGTATGTCGGGTAATAAAGATCCCTGAATATAGTTTTGTGTCCTGTGTCATTCTGATTTCACCAGGCTACACAAATAAGCAGCCGACTTGGACAAGTGGAGCTTCAAATGGAGTTTGTGGAGCTAAAAGGCTCAGATGAACTCCAGCGTCAGTTTCGGCTGAAAGACGTCGTGGACTTTTGGAAATTAGTGGGACATGATCTCCCAAACATCTCGAAACTTTCAAGACGCATCATTTCAATGTTCCCTTCTACATACCGATGCGAAGCATGCTTCTCTGCGCTCTCAAGAATCAAATCTCAGAATCGAAACAGAATAAAATCGAAACGTTTTTTTAAAATGAATTTACCCTGTTGATTTCTAAAACGCTTCAATTCACTATAACAAATGTTTTTCACAATATCACTACGTAATTGCTGCGTGCATGACCTTAGTCGTTTTTGGCTCCAGTCATTGGTCGGCTCCAGCCAACGCTACATTTTTTTTTTTTTAAATCATGGCGGCTGCAACAGAGTCCATCTCGGTTGCCAAAGAGGTTCAGTGTAAAAGTTTCCAAAAACCCTAAGATATGCTAATACAGCAGTGAAAACGCTGCTCACTGAATAACGAAATAAACGAGACAAAGTTTTAAAAAAATATTGAATAAATATACAACCCATTGGTTTTACGCGTATAGATGTCTCTTTTGAGACTGAGTGGTCATATATTGTCTTGGACAATCCGTTTGTGAAACATACGCGCATTTGTGGTGCCTGCGTACCTTCCAGAACAGCTGTGCCTAATACCACACCTGTTGTTTACGGCGCTGTCGCCCTTTTTAGTACAGTCTGGCTTGGTTGACAATTCATTTAATCAGTAGGTGAAAGTATTAGCTTTCAAACGATGTATAACATGTCTAATCTAGCTTTTGGAATAGCGTTTTATAGGTCAGCGTAAGTGAAAAATTTCTTATCGCATTCACTTACGCATTCACTCTGTGGTAGCAGTAAAAGACGCTGCACCTAACGAAACGTTGTCAACGGTTTTTTGTAGTTTCTTGGAAAATACTATTATTATTGAGGACTTCTGGGCATAGCTAAGCCATATGTTTGTTGATAGACCTAGCTGACTTGTTTTCTGGTGTAAGACAGAAGTGGATATAAATATATTGGGATGGCAGGTATGCCATCCCGCCAAGTTACGCCTTGGCGGGGGCATGCCCCATACCTATACAGCACCGAGAGTTTGGCACTTTTCAGGGTTCCCCACAGAAATAACCACAACAGCCACAGACACTCAGCCCTTAAAAACATAAAATTCTGTACATTCTGACCCCATTTCAACAGACAGATTTCATAAACAACTTCACATGTCCACACAATAAAGCCCCAAACTAAGGAGATTTTGCGTTTTCTCCTTCTTCTTCTTCTCCTTCTCATTCTTATTTTTCCTGCCGCCTATCCCACTAACAACATGTCTCACCATTGGACATTTTACCGACACCAGCCAAATCCTCACCCTCACGACCCAATCGAAAACTCGCATACACACGCAAAATACCCATACCTTTTTACTCTGAAACATTTCCAGTTTTAACAGCTAATCTGCCTGTGGCCTAGTGGGTAAGGTTACAGTTTTGGGAACATGGGGTCGTAGGTTCAAGCCCAGCTAGGGACACATTTCTTTAACCTGCTTTTACCCTCACTAATAATTGTCTGCTACTTCTCAATTATTGCTTTTGCACCATATCTACCCGCCGTTCACCGAACATATACACTGCATTATGACGTACCGTCTGCACATTCAGTTATTAACCGGCTACAATATTGCAAAGCCATATGGATTCAAAAGGGAGCTCTTCTGTGCTTACTGGCCTGTGTTCTTTAAAACCACGGACAGGTTTGCTAATGATATTTCACGCATTGCATAGCTATGTCATGGTGCTGCACTAACAAAGTCACAGACTGGTAAACCACCGGTTGAAGGATTGAATCCCGCCTCACCCTCAGGCAGATAATTTCCTATTTTACACTAACGTTTTCTTACGCTTTTATATTTGCTTTACCAAAACTCACTCACGGCCACTCATATGCATTTCATGACGGCAAATGTATTCCTTTTATTAAAAAGTTACACCAGTTCACCAGTGTGCCATTTCTACTAACTATATTTCTTCACTTGGCTACCGTACAAAACCTTCTTATCAGCAAACGCCACGTTTCTACATTCATGTTACCTTGCACTGTTCTCTATCTTGCCACACACAAACAATTACTACGTATGTACGTTCTGCAACTCCCCATTAAAACATTACATTTAAAATCATGACTCACATATAAGTTTAACTAGTAGTACTGAACATGAGAAAAGCACATTAGTGCAAAAGATTTCACACGTTACTTAACCCTCCACTTTAACAGCTAATGCTTTATACCGACTGTTATATATACCGTTCCATAAGGAAACTAAGCTCGCTCATGGTCACTTTATTTAGCCTACTCCGTACTATAGTCTGTCATCATGTCAACCTTCACCTACATGCCTATTGTGCTAAAAACATATTGTTTCAACTATGTAATTTCATCATTTCATCCTAATTTCTCTCACGCTGTTGTTATTTTCTCATATGCAAAGCCTACTGGGACATATGCGTCTGCTCCTGTTCTCCACTATCAAGTTTTCCGGTTCTAGCTTAGCAAAACAGCGAACAGGATTCCCACCTGCAGATAAGCCTATCAAAATGCCTTATAAACCTTACAAACACTAAAAGTGCATCTCCACGAAATAACAGACAACGGAGCAGGACAGCAGGGTACACAAGTTGAGACCTAGGCAGCTCTAATTCTACGGGCTTGCTGATTCTTTTCTCAATCAAGGCTTGTTGGATGGCCGTCAGATCCGTGAGTACATACACTGGCCATATTTCACCTGCGTTTCTGTTGCGTTTACACTTACACGCCACCGCACCCCGTTGTCACAGCCACTGTTTTACATATATAGCAAACCAAAACTGCTAAACAGTACACGCTCATCAGACTGTACAAATTCACACAAGGATAGCCATAATCCACAACCGTTTCTTACAGGGTCACTTCGCATTTCTCACTCTCATAATAAAACGCTTTGCAAAAAGAAATGATATCTCATAAAAAACACGTTTTCAACGTACAAAAATGCCAAGTTACTCAAAAGTATTGATATCAAAATGACGCCAAGTTACGGTACTACAAACAATATAGGCTATCTTGCCTCACCAAAATTAAATAAGATGTATTCCAAAGCAATGCTACCCAATATTTCCTCAGTTCTTTCAAGTCACTTAATGCACAGTGCATTATCCCATCACATGTGCAGTCCACATTACTGCCAACACTACCGCACTGTCTGAGCCAAAGGACTACATGCCTTCAGGTAAGTTTTGATTATATTACTGGAGTAGATATGTTTTATATTTTTTATGGTATTTCAGTTAACCGGCAGATAGTAGCCTAATGCAAAGTACACAGTTTATACCTTGTTAACACCTTCTGATAGCTAGCTGTTACCATGTGATGTATCTTGATTGAGCATGCTAATTGAGGAGTTTTAATTAATCTATTTCCATTCATTCTTTATTGTAAAACATTTATTTTATAAATGAGTTGTTCACTGTAAACCTTAAGGCATATTCTGAATTGTTATTTCATTATGTTTTGTTTTTGTCATGGAAAAAGGGGTCGTAACGAATATTTTTCGTTGACAAAATTAACGCCGTCTGATAAGTAGGATATTTTTATTGCTGTGAAGCAGCATGGAGACGTCGTATAAATATTGGTAATTTTGGACAAGAAGTTAGCCTCTCTTCAGCACTTCCCGTCTTTGGTCACGTAGTGTGCTGCCGATGTCACTTGGCACTACTCACGGTATACTGCTCATCACTAGATCCCCTTGCACGGTAAAATGGGATGTATTTTGATAATGTTTATTCCACATGTCTGTCATTCCTTGACTTTTTCTAAAAACTCGTGCTTCAATTATCTATGTAAATAGAATTCTAAAACAACACTCGGAAAACTGTTTTTGGGGTTTTTTTTTTAGATGTTAAGAGAAAAGTCTTTTTTGGAGAGGGGTCATTGGGAATGTTTGCAATTATGTCTGCTTATGATATGGTAAAAGGTTTGTTTCTATCTGCATATGACATAGTAAATGCAGCCTGAGCAAATAGGGCTATATTTCCATTTTATTCCCGTTATTTCCTGTTAATTCCCATAAATTCCTGTTAATTCCCATGGAGAGTTTCAATCCTGGGATATTCCCGGAATTTTGCAACCCTAGTCCTGATCGTTGCATTAGCGACTCCTACTGGTTGGTTGGGGCGCCTGTTCTGATCTGACATTGTTTTCTGGAGCGAAACAGAAGCGGACAGAACTGTCATTGATTTACTGTCTACTGAACACAGATAAAATTATCATTGCTATGTAAGTATTACTGCTCAAAATATTTTGGTTATATATGTTATTTTTGAAATTGAGTGTCTTTAAATAGGTTAGTGGTATTATATAATGTGGATATTTCACACTGTAATGTAAGCATTAGTTAGGAGTGAAAAGTTTCCAAGAAAAGAGCTAGCCTAAGTCCAGAACGTGTGGACATGTTGACATTCTTACATTACAACACACATGTCTAACAGACGTTTGATTCCAATATTTGACTTGGACTTTGAGCTGGACACCATTGTCTCTTACACTCTAAACATGTTGCACTTTGTTTAATATGCAGACCTAACTTTTTTTTTACTTTTATAAGGGGTTTAATAAAAACTTGGATTTATTTTGGAGTTGCACTACTGACTTAAATAATAAGCCCTCTTTTTAAAATGTATTTTTATCATCTTGGTGTTGCCAGTTTAAACCTACATTTTTGTACTTTAATATGTAGACCTTTGTTTACATTTAGTTTTGTGCTGCATTATACAATGGCATACAGTTGTTTTCAAAATACAATAAGCTCTTATAATACAATACAATAATCTCTTATATAGCGCTCTTCATGCGTACATCCCAGGGCGCTTTACAATAAAAATAAATAAATAAATAAATAACCTAAGAAGTCAAAACTAAGAGGAATAGGCACATGAGAACAAGTAAGTTTTAAGATATGATTTAAAAGAACCAATTGTAGCTGCACCTCTGATATGGCTTGGGATTGAATTCCAGAGGTGCGGTGCAGCGCAGCTAAAAGCTCTTCCCCCAGCTGTTTTTAATTGGCAACGAGGAACCACTAAAATTTCATCAGTAGCTGAACGCAGGGTACGACAGGGAACATAAGGTTCAATCAAATCCTTCAAATATGAAGGTCCAAAGCCATGCAATGCTTCGTAAGTAGTTAGCAACACTTTAAATTCAACCCTGGATTTAACAAGGAGCGAATGCAATGATTTAAGAACAGGAGTGATATGCTCTGAGCGGCATGTGTGGGTAAGTACTCTGGCTGCTGCATTTTGTACTAATTGAAGTCGCTGTAATGTAGAGTCTGGTAGGCCAGTAAACAAAGAATTGCAATAATCAAGCCTAGACATTATAAAGGCATGAACCAGCATTTCGGAATCTTCCTTAAACAGGATTGGTCTCAATTTCACAATATTGCGCAGGTGGAAGTAAGATGCCTTGACTACCGAGTTAATGTGGGCATCCAGGCAAAGCTCAGGATCCGTTATGACTCCCAGATTTTTTATGGTTTTTGATAGTTTAAAATAATAGCCATCAAATGGCACATCTAAACATGGGGACTTAGTCAGACCCTGCCTGGAGCCAACCAGCAATACTTCTGTCTTTTTGGAGTTAAGTTTAAGGTAGTTTGTTGTCATCCATGCGTGGATTTCACTGAGACAAAGCAGCAACTTCCATCTCCAGTTTCATGGGAAGTGAGCGGTATATTTGTGTGTCATCAGCGTAACAATGAAATCCAAGGTTGAACTTCTCAATAATGGCAGAAAGGGGGAGCATATACAGGCTGAACAACAGAGGCCCGAGCACAGATCCCTGTGGGACACCATACCTCACATCACCCCTTTCAGGGCATGAATCACCCAAACAAACAAATTGTTGGCAGTTTGACAGATAGGAGGAAAACCACTCAAGGGCAGTGCCTCCAATCCCTGTATGGGTGTGCATTCTCTCCAGTAAGATACTGTGATCAACCGTATCAAAAGCAACTGAGAGATCCAAAAGAACTAAAATAGATAACTGCCCAGTATCAGCTGATCATAGAAGGTCATTGCTGACCTTATCAAAGCAGTCTCAGTGCTATGCCCAGAACGGAAGCCAGATTGAAATTTCTCCAACATGTCATTTCCATTGAGATAGTCTTGAAGTTGGTTTACCACAATTTTTTCTACCACTTTTGATAGAAATTGGATGTTGGAGACTGGCCTATAGTTCCCCATTTCCTCAGGAGACAGGTGGTGTTTTTTTAGGAGTGGCTTAACCACAGCCAGTTTTAAGTCAGTAGGAACGCTTCCAGATTTCAACGAAGAGTTCACAATGCAAGTTAAAATCGGAGCCAAAGAAGGGAGACATTCTTTTATAAGCCATGTGGGCCAAGGATCTAGTCTGCAGATAGAGGAGTTCATTTTCAGCACTACATGACTGACCTCTGCCTCAGTGACTGCTAAAAATTCTGTGAAACAGGCACTACTAGTCCTGATTTCACTGGGCTCTTCTAAAAGACTGTGCATAGTAGGCATCTGAAGCCTAATCGGCTCAATTTTGTCATTAAAAAATTCAAGAAATTGTTTGCATTTATCCTTTTTCTCATCCTGCAGAGGAATTACTGCTTTTGGGTTAACAAGTTTGTCTGTTGTGTTAAACAGAGTTGTTGGACGATTTTTACCTGATGCAATGAGGTCCGAGAAGTAAGATGGTTTATCATTGGACAGTGCTTCCTGATATAACTGTACATGAGATTTCCATATCTCCAAATCAACACAGAGCCTAGATTTCTTTTCCACTTCTGCTCCAAACGCCTTCCTCTGGTTTCAAGACCATAATAAAATGAACTTGAAATGGTCAATTTGATTTATTTATTTTTTTGGAGGAAAATTAATCGTTTAGATTAATCGACTAATCGGTAAAATAGTCGATAGATTAATCGATAGAAAAATAGTCGCTAGTGGCAGCCCTAGTACACACTATAGATCAGATGTAAACACTATAGACAGTAGTATACAGTTGAAGCCGAAAGTTTACATACACCTTAGCCAAATCCATTTAAACTCAGTTGTTCACAATTCCTGACATTTAATCCTAGTAAACATTCCCAGTCTTAGGTCAGTTAGAATCACAACTTTATTTTAAGAATGTAAAATGTCAGAATAATAGTAGAGAGAATGATTTATTTCAGCTTTTATTTCTTTCATCACATTCCCAGTGACTTTTCATACTCTCTGTTTGTATTTGGTAGCGTTGCCTTTAAATTGTTTAACTTGGGTCAAACGTTTCAGGTAGCCTTCCACAAGCTTCTCACAATAAGTTTCTGGAATTTTGGCCCATTCCTCCTGACAGAACTGGTGTAACTGAGTCAGGTTTGTAGGCCTCCTTGCTCGCATATGCTTTTTCAGTTCTGCCCACAAATTTTCAATTGGATTGAGGTCAGGACTTTGTGATGGCCACTCCAATACCTTGACTTTGTTGTCCTTAAGCCATTTTGCCACAACTTTGGAAGTATACTTTGGGTCATTGTCCATTTGGAAGAGCCATTTGCGACCAAGCTTTAACTTCCTGGCTGATGTCTTGAGATGTTGCTTCAATATATCAACATAATTTTCCTTCCTCATGATGCCATCTATTTTATGAAGTGCACCAGTCCCTCCTGCAGCAAAGCACCCCCACAACATGATGCTGCCACCCACAGCACAGTCAACTTAGTGTATGTAAACTTCTGACCCACTGGAATTGTGATATAGTGAATTAAAAGAATAATAATCTGTCTGTAAACAATTGTTGGAAAAATGACTTGTGTCATGCACAAAATAGATGTCCTAATTGACTTGCCAACACTATGAACATGAAAATCTAACATGAAATCTGTGGAGTGGTTAAAAATGAGTTTTAATGACTTCAACCTAAGTGTATGTAAACTTCCGACTTCAACTGTAAATATGAATACACTAGTGTCTATAGTGTTTATCTGATCTATAGCAAGTACATCGTATTCTTATCGTACCTCGAGCTGTGCGCATGTTTATGTGAATGTCTTAACATAAGATAACATTAGGATGTGAGTAATTATGACCATAGACACACGAGAAAAACATTAGTGCATACATACTGTAAACAAATACATTTACAATATGTATGCATTCATATTTTTCTTAACTGTTCACTTTGTTATGGGGACAGTCCCCCTTCCCTCCAAAATTAACAGAAAAACTGATTGATGCTGTCCATCCGCCACTCCCCAGAAATGCTACTATATATATTGAATATAAGTGTTGTTAACGTAGTAAATTGTAATGTGGGCTGATGTTAGTAAACAAGAGAGGTAGTTTTGTCAATGGAGAAGACAGAAAATCAATGCGCATGTATGTTTACACATAACTTCCGTCTTAGTAATAGCAAAAATGTTATGTTTGAACTGGTGCATGTAGATTGCTTCTGTTTAACGATTCTGTCTCGATAACTGAACAAA
Organism: Anguilla japonica; assembly: GCA_025169545.1. Taxonomy (NCBI): domain Eukaryota; kingdom Metazoa; phylum Chordata; class Actinopteri; order Anguilliformes; family Anguillidae; genus Anguilla; species Anguilla japonica. The sequence continues at coordinate 60,160,015 of CM045884.1, forward strand.
TTACTACGGTTGCAGCCAGGTCAGGCACTCTTCACGGTAAGAAGAAATTTTAGGATAGCGCTTCCAATATTGCTTGTGTTGAAAGTGCTGCGACGGAAACAGCGATAGATTTACCCACTAGCCACATCTGTCCAAAATGTAAACAAGTCAGGCAGTTTTCACGGTCGGGGAAAATTTTATGACAACGTAACGTACCTATGACAAGCAAGTGACTAGCTAATTGAGCTAAGCTAGCAGCTACAGGCTGACAAAACAACATGCATTTTTTAACCCATTACAACATCACAGATCGTTAAACAAAAGCAATCTACATGCACCAGTTCAAACATAACATTCTTGCTATTACTAAGACGGAAGTTATGTGTAAACATACTTGTGACTTGATTTTCTGTCTTCTCTGCTCCCGCTCTGTCTTCTCCATAGACTTCAAAACTCCCTCTCTCGTTCACTAACTGTCGATGTTACCAAGCTGTCACTCTGATCGAGACTGGCCAATAGAAACGTGTCATACATCTTTCAGCGTAGGTCCCGCCCACGAAATTCAGCTCAAAAGCGAGCAAAACTTTTGGATTTGCAAAAAACAGCAAGCAAAACTTTTGGATTCGCAAAGAAATCTTTTGGATTCGAAAAGAAAACTTGGATTTGCAAAGAAAACTTTTGGATTCACAAACAAAACTTTTGGATTCGCAAACAAAAGTTTTTGATTCACGTTAATACATTTTTAATCACAAATTTATTTTACTTGCAATAAAACGTTTTTTGATTGCAGTGTCGATAGTTTTGCTCTCAAATCTACTTTTTGATTGCAGTGTGGAAAGTTTTGCACTCAAATCTATTCTATTTGATTGCATAATAAAGACACCAAAGAAACTCGTACAATGCAGACTCCAGTGAACGACAAACAACCTAAACTGTGTACAATACATATCCCTAAATATCTTCAAACAAGTTAATAAATGAACATACAACATAAGTAAAAGGGAATTCAGTCTTCAAGCTTTATTTAAAATATCACATTTATGTACAGCTGTTAAAAATATTGATATTGCTTAAGAAGGCAAAGAAACACATTGTGAGTATGTTGGAAAAATATATTTCCTTTTTATAAAATATTGTTTATCGAAATCTGCGTAATTTTCCGAGATGCAGAATCCAAAAATCTAAAAATATTTAGTATAAAAATGTTAATGAAGCTTTTTTGTTAATAAAAAAATGACAACAGATTTTTAAATGCTGAAAGAAAATAGTTCCAGTCTATTGAACCAGTTTGGGTAGAAATGAAAGCAGCATGAAACGAGTAGTACTGCAATAATTGATTCATTGTGTCAATGAATGAAAGCTGTTTTAGCCAATCTATACAAGTACCAGCACTTACAATGTTCTAATTATGAACAAGCTAAGGAATCTACTGTCAATAATTCCAGGTGAATTACTAATTGATGAATGGCTGATCTACTAGGATGTGGTTTTATCACATTAAAATATTTTTCTTGTGACACTGTGTAGCATAAATGTGTCCTTGTACGCTCTGTTATCCAAACTTGAGTGAGCAGACTCTTCCTCAGTTAGAAGTGCCAATCTCAAGATGCTCCTCCTCATTCAGGAGGCTCCTCCCCCATATCATCATAGTCCATCCCACTGGGAGCTGGAGGGCTTTCGGGGGCCAGAACGCTCTCCCCTACAGGGATGAATCAGAAGACAGACAGACACAGTCAGCAGAAGGTCATTTTCAACAAATACCTGCCGTGATCTTGTAATTCTATAATGAAAGTAAAAGTTTAATTCAAAATATTTTAACAGGCTTACATCAACACTCAAATGCCTGCTTTCAGCAAAGTTTGCAGGTGGAAAGGAATGCACATATTCTCATAATTGCCTATGAAGCCATCACTAAAACTGCCTTCAAAGAGCCAGTATATGAAACAAAATGGGAAGTACACAAACAGGAAGTAACCCAGGGTAGTGAGTTTCACAAATCACACAAACAGGAAGTAACCCAGGGTAGTGAGTTTCACAAATCACACAAACAGGAAGTAACCCAGGGTAGTGAGTTTCACAAATCACACAAACAGGAAGTAACCCAGGGCAGTCAGTTTCACAAATCACACAAACAGGAAGTAACGCGGGGCAGTGAGTTTCACAAATCACACAAACAGGAAGTAACGCTGGGCAGTGAGTTTCACAAATCACACAGACAGGAAGTAACCCAGGGCAGTGAGTTTCACAAATCACACAGACAGAAGTAACCCAGGGCAGTGATTTTCACAAGACACACAGATGGGAAGTAACCCAGGGCAGTGACTTTCAGAAGTCACACGGACAGGAAGTAGAGACTTTTAACACAGGATGGAGACTTAAAGTGAATAAATGGAATAATTAACTAAACATCAATACCTAGAATGTAAAAATAAGATTAATAATGAATAAATAACACGATTGCAGTCAGAGACACAAAAACCACCTGAGTAGAACATGGTGAATTTGATGGCAGAGATTGTGCTTCACTCCAACATTCTGTCTAAAAAGAGATACTCAACCTGGAAAAGAATCTGGGCCTGGCTGCATGGTGATGACATCATCATAGCGCTCTGGTGCATCTCCGTCCACCAGCTCCCCTTAAACAAGCAGAGAGAAGCAGCAGCTGTGCTGATTAAACTGGGCACACTGGTTATAGTACTCCTAATGGATCATTTTTGGGGGAACAACTTTCAAAGTCATTTTTCCATGTCCAAGGCTGGACCACAAAAGTATTTTCAACAAGAGCGGTTCTATGTGATCAAATAATTTCAGTAATGCACAACTTTTATTCTTCTAAAGAGGACAAAGTAAATTCCCCCTCCAAATCTATACTGGCCACATAACACAAACAACTAATTACAATATATTATAATGAAGGCTAATAGATGTATTCATGAAGAGAACATATTTAATCGTCCCACAAACCAATTAAAGCACTCACCTGTCACACTGTCTGGATGCTTATCTGCAGTGATGACATCATCATAGTTCTCTGGTGTGTCCTCCATCACCAGGTCCCCTGAAAGCAAAGAGACTTCTGGGGACTTATGGCTTCATCAAGACTCTAACACAGCAAAACAGCAGAGCCCTTCAGAGCAGCACTGAATAACACTTCAGCTAGCTGTGTTTCCACACTGCAGTCACGGCTGACTGACGATGTGGGGACACCTTTCACAGTCTAACTGACCCCATATTTAAACCTTGGTATGCGGGTAATGGGGACTCCGCATCACTGTGTCCCACAGGAACTGAACTGACCCGGCAATAACAATTAGACAGAACACAGAAGAGCACAGCTCCACTTCCTGGAAGATGTATCTAAGTACTCAAAAATATAGGCCTGAAGGATCCCATTTCAGTGTTTCTGTGAGGTATAAGGAATGATTAACAGTGTATCCCTGTGTGCCTATAACTGCTGTTTTAATGTATGTCATGAATTTACAATGAATCAAAAATATGATTACATTACAGGCATTTCTCAGACCCTTTAATCAGACCAACTTACACAGCTTTGGCATTTTTATACAGTATCCATTTCATACAGCTGGATATATTCAGGTCAGTAATTCAGGTCAAGTACCCGGCAGTTCTATCAGGGAATTGAACCTGCAACCTTGAGGTTACAACCCCAGTTCCCTACCAATCAAATTACATTGCTGTCTGGTTTGTGGATCATGTTAACCCACCAAATCCACCAAAACTCTGAGGACCACTCAGGAGTCCCACCCCTTCCAAAATCACACTGAAACCACAGCATTACCATCTTCACCCACTGAGAGCTCCACAGAGCTCCGCCCCCTTACCTGAGAGGGAGAGTCCCTCGCCTTCTCCCACGTCTTCATACCCAGAGGGCGGATCCTCAGATAGGCGACTCCCTGTAAACAGGAGAGAGGTTGTGTACTGACCCCGCCCACACCACACATGCTCTGTGGAGGTCTTCCACAATGTGCTTAAGATTTTACTGTGAAGCTCGAGGAGGACAGATCAGATTCACTCACCCCGCCAGGGGGCGCTGGTGGTTCCCCCTTCAGCCAGTTTGCACTCGATCTCCTCGTAGACGGCTTCGTGCAGAGCAGCGTGGTCCCGTTGAGACAGGGCTGTGAGAGCAGAGAAAGAGAATCACAGAGTTAAAGTCTCCTGTCAGAGAGCATATCTCTCTCTGCATGTGAGTAGCAGAGGTACAGCACACATGTACTGTCATACACCAGCCACCTGACAGAGACCAGGGCCCTGTAGGACTGCTGATCTGAGATCAGTTTAACCTTTTATTACACAACTAATTCCTTATCCAGGAAAACTCTAGGCATGTGATTGACCTGAGGGGGCACTCATGCACAAAGAGACATGGTGAGCATGCCAACTGAATCCCTCCTTCGCTTGAAAACGCTACAGTTAATCACACAGTGCCCTGAAGTCTCCTTGCTTTCAGGGGACCTGGTGATGGAGGACACACACTGCAGAGCCCACTAACACACGCTGGTGCAGGGTCTTAACTAGGCGAGCCTCCCATCAGCCCCTATTTAAAACTGCCTGGTTCACCGACTGAGCTGTTTACTGAAGAGGCTTCCTCAGTCACAGCTAGCATGTGATGGCGGTTTGCCCAGCATCTATCCGTCTGCCCCCTACCTCTCCTCAGCGCTCTGTTCCGGAGCAGCAGAACACCCAGCACCACCAGCAGCAAGAGGAACAGCACCCCCACCACCAGGAAGGCCACTTCTAGGATAGATAGGCTGGGTGGAGCCTCTAATAGGGGCACTGGCCGTTTGGTCACAACTGAAAATGAGGAAGTAAAGGGGTTGGGCATCAGCAAACAACACGGCATACTGCTGCTACTTAACTTACAATGACCACTTAGCTAGGTTTCCACCAGCTAAGTGGTCACTGTACGTACTGTATATAGCAAGTCATTCCACAATTCTCAATGCAATGAGGCCAAAAGTGGGTCAGAGAACAAGTGTACAGTATAGCTTTCAACTAGTAAACATTTCAGCTTTCAGTGATTTTTAGATTTTTACCGAGCATGCAAATAATAATTCTGGCTGAAAAAGACTATTGTTTTTCTGCGAGGTCCTCTGATAATTCAATTACTGTCTGGACCAATGTGTCAACACGTGAGAGTGCGTCAGACTTTGGTAGTCTAGAAGTCTTCTAATGTAGGGGAGGAATAATGCAGTTGTTAACTATTAACTACTGAAATTTTAATCTGTACATCTTTGTTAATGTATTTGTACAATGTTAATTAATGTTACCAACTGCAGTAGTTAATGCTATTTCAATTTGGAATAAAAACTGTTGAATTATTTGTTATTGGTTAACTGATTATGGGCTCTATTTTTGTATCGGCGGAAGTCTGGTCCAAGCGCACACGCAGGTGTATTTGCAATTTGGTAGGATGCAACGTGATCTTTTTCCCGCTTGCACCCATTTTCTAATTTCGTGGCTCGACGGGGGCGCACATGAACGTAGACCTATCCAAAATCCCACAGACAGGTTTGGTGGATGTCCTACGTATTTCATCCCGCTTACACAAATAATTAAAACAAGACTACTGAATGCAACCTTCTGAATCAGTTAATCATAAAAAAATAAGCTTGACTCTTGTCTATTGAATTTGATGTGGGCAGCAGTTCTCAGAGCTCCAGAGGAAGAGGCATTTATAATACTCGTTACCTCTTCCCAAGCCAATTTAACATCATCAGCCCATGGAGGCCGACTTGCAGTACCATATATTCGGTCATTACGAGTCTGAACCTCTCGGACAAGTATGTCAGTTTCTTCCTGGGTAAAGTTTGGCTGGTAGAGCCGGTCTGGCGCGTCTTCAGCCATTACGAAATTGACAATACGCTGCGCCTGTGCACCACGCCGGTTTTAAAGGGGATGAGAGGAGCTGATTTGATTGGTCATGATTGAAGGCAGCCAGGACATACCTGCTAATAATGTATTCCTCCCACTCCAACCCTGCCCCATGCTGCACCATGGTTGCGCTTGCGCCTCTGGTCACCAAATTACCAAAAAAGAGTTGGCCACACCCATGTGCGCCAGCGCTCTGAACTTAGACCTGCGTATGCGTTTGCACCTAGATTCACAAAAATAGAGCCCTATAAGTTTATCTTATGTTTTCCTAATGTGTAAACAATAATGCAACCAATGCAATATTTTATGTATTTGCTAACTAACTAATGAAAAGTTAATTTCATGCTTAATTAATTTATTTGTTCTTTGTTCTTTCTTGTTAAATAACGACATTATTTAATGCCAATTTATGTGACCTTATTGTAAAGTGTTACCGTGAGCGTGTCAGACTTTAGTCCTCTAATGTATGTGAGGCATTAGCTATCTACTCAGTCACCACCTAGCAATAGAATGTCTATGGAGGAAGTGCAATGCAAAGAATTAACAGAAATCTCAATAACTGAAATTAGTTGTGAGATAATAGGTCCTCTTTTTACTGTATAAATGACTCCTGGGTCAGCTTTACCTGGCTGTGTTTTTGGTTTGATAGTCATTCCAGGAGTACATAAAACAACAAAATAAGCAAATGCATTGTTTTTTTTTATTGGGCATGAGAAAGGGTTTGTGTTTGTGTGATTGACAGGGCTCTGAGCTCAGCCTCAGGTTTTGTCTCCTAAACTCGTTCCTACACCATCTAGAGGACGTCCATACCTGCAGTGGAACTGGAGTCAGATGAATGGCCTGTAAAATATAAGGAGATGTATTATTTATTCATTCAATTGTCTCACTTCCTGTTCCTGTGCACTGTCATCCTCTGTGCTTGTTGCCTAAACCTTTATGGATGCACTTCTGTAAGCTGCCCTGGATAAGTGCTTCTGATAAATGTGAATGTCGCTCCAATGCATCATTATTTCTGCTTCCATTATTAGTGAATACATACAGTGCCATACCGTGCTTCAGTAAACCACTTAACCAAATTTAATTGATAAACAGATTCAGCTGACTGAACACAGCCAGGCTTGATTTCAGCCAGCCCTGTTGAATCTAAACCTCATTCATTTCAAACCATACCATCCGAGTGAAGTAGTCATCACAAAGTTCCTACAAGCACACTGTGCCACAGTCAAAGAGAATTCCAGAAGAGATAAGAAAGAAGTTGTTAAAATATATTAGTTTGGAAAGGCATAGAAAGCAATTTCTATGGCTCTGGAGCTTCATTGAACCACAGTGAGAGCCATTATTTCCAAATGGAGAATGCTAAAATTTCTCCAAAGGCACAGCAATAAAGTCACAAAAGGTCCCAGAAGAACATACAAAGAACAGGAGGCTTCTCTAGCCTCAGCTGAGATCAGCGTTCACGACTCCACAATAAGAAAGAGACTGCTACCAAAGAGAAAAATCAATGCTCCTCTCAATTTGCAAAAAAAGCACCTGGATGATCCCCAAGCATTTTGGGATGATGTTCTATGAATAGATGAGTCACAAGTGGAACTTTTGAGATGACATGGGTCCCATTATGTCTGGTGTAAGGCAAATACAGCATTTCACAGTAAGAACATCATACCAACAGTCAAACATGGTGATGGTAGTGCAATACTGTGGGGATGCTTTGCTACCTCGGGATCATGTACAACATGCCATTATTGTAGGAACCATTCATTCTGCTCTGTACCAGAAAATTCTTAGCCAGAGAATGTCCGGTCATCTGTTTGTGAGCTGAAGCTGAAGCGTAATTAGGTTATGCAGCAAGACAATGATCCAAAACATTTGAATGGGCACATCTGAATGGCTGAAAATAAACAAAATTTAAGTTTTGGACTGGCCTATAGTTAAAGTTCTGATTGAGTCCAATAGAGATACTGTGGCAAGATCTGAAACAAGCAGTTCATGCTCAAAAATTTGTCTGAATTAAAGCAGTTCTGCAAAGAAGAGTGGGCTAACTTTCCTCCACAGTGATATAAAAGACTGGTATCAAATTATAGGAAGTGTTTGTTTGTACATTTTGCTGCTAAACGTGGTGCAACCAGTTTTTAAGTTTAAGGGGACGATTACTTTTTCACATGGGTGATATGGGTATTCGATAACTTTTTTCATTAAATAAATTAAATAATAAGTAACTGTTTATAACCTGTTTACTCTGGTGCCGTTTGTCTAATATTACATTTTGTCTAACAATCTGAAACCATTCAATGTGACAAATATGCAATCACAGAGGAAATCAGAATGCGTCAAATACTTTTTCACAGTGCTATAAACAAAGTAATCATAGAGCTGTAATGCAGGGTGAATCTTTAAGCTGCTCCTGGGGTTAAGGTGTGTGTTTCTGTCAGGGCTCCAGTGATTAAACTTCACAGAAGCTGGCAGTCAGCCTGAGGTGATCTGGAGACGCAGGCTCACCTGTGCAGGTGACCCCAGCCTGGTTCTGGGGTGGGCAGCGGCTGTGCTGGTGCACAGAGTGTGGGCAGTCCCACAGGTGCAGCTCACTGCCCCTGCAGTTCACTTCAGTCAGCCAGAGGGAACTATTCCCCAGCCCAAAAATAGCATTACCATGGGCCTCCTTTGCTGACCCACAGCCTAGCTGTCTGCACACCACCTGGACGTCCATCATATCCCAGGAGTCTCCACACACCATCCGCCAGGACCCCCCGTGGAACACCTCCAGCCTCCCAGAGCACTCGCCTTTACCCCCCATCAGCCGGAAGGGCCAGTGATCTAGAGCAGGAAACACAGATGAACTGAGCAGCCTCATTACGTTTAACATCTCCAAAAGACACACCTCCACTAATAGTATGGGTGATCTCATTACGTTTAAAATCCCCCATAGACACTTCTCCACTAACATTCTAGCTGATCTCATTACGTTTCAAATTCCGTGTAGACACATCACCAGCAACAATATGACTGATCTCATTACGTTTAACATCTCCTATAGACACATCTCTGCAAACCTTATGGTTGAAATCATGACGTTTAACATCTCCTACAGTCACATCTCTGCTGACATTATCGCTGATCTCATCACATTTAACATCTACAGACACATCTCTGCTGACATTATGGCTGATCTCATTACATTTAACATCTACGGACACATCTCTGCTGACATTATGGCTGACCTTTCACAATGCTTTCTGCCCCATGGAGAATTTTCATCAGATTTAATACACTACACCAAAGTAAATGTATTATCATCATTTACACATGCAACATCTGCAATGAGGAATTTTACACATTCTGATTAGTTTACTTTGATATTTCATTCATTGATTGGATGACAATCACAGTATTTTTAATAAACTACCAGTAACCCTGTCAAAGACCTGCTAATCGCATGTGGACAGGCCTCAGGATTCAGGCCAAAGAAAACATACTTGTGCAAGCTCTCTGATTTGAAGCAGAGGAGCATGACAATTTGCTTCTTGGAACTTCGTTGTGCTCTTCCCCTTTGATGTGGAAAAAAGTAATATATAAATGAATTAGAAATTAAGATACAATTTTATTAACGCAGAGACAGAGACAGGTTCATGTCATATGAAAAGCAACCCGCACTACTGAACGCTTCAGAAACATCTCATTCTTGGGGCTACACCAAAACTAAAGAAAATTCACAATAGCCCTTAGTTTTACCAAATGTTATAGAATCTGACTACTATAAGAAGAGTAACACTCTATCTGCAGTAGAGAAAGATTCATTCTACAGTTCCCAACATTCATTTGATTACAATGTCATACAAGATCATACAAACTCCACACAGATTAAACTCACACAGACACTGGGAGATCATGCAAACTCCATGTAGATTATATTCACACAGACACTGGGAGATCATATAAACTCCACACAGATTATATTCACACAGACACTGGAAGATCATACAAACTCCACACAGATTATATTCCCACAGACACTGGGAGATCATACAAACTTCACACAGATTATATTCACACAGACACTGGGAGATCATACAAACTCCACACAGATTATACTCACACAGACACTTGGAGATCATACAAACTCCACACAGATTATACTCACACAGACACTGGGAGATCATACAAACTCCACACAGATTAAACTCACACAGACACTGGGAGATCATACAAACTCCACACAGATTATATTCACACAGACACTGGGAGATCATACAAACTCCACACAGATTATATTCACACAGACACTGGGAGATCATACAAACTCCACACAGATTATATTCCCACAGACACTGGGAGATCATACAAACTTCACACAGATTATATTCACACAGACACTGGGAGATCATGCAAACTCCACGTAGATTATATTCACACAGACACTGGGAGATCATATGAACTCCACACAGATTATACTCACACAGACGCTGGGAGATCATATAAACTCCACACAGATTATATTCACACAGACACTGGGAAATGCCGTGGCTCACAAATCCCTGTATATGAATTCCTGCAGCTCACAGGAAGGCTGCTGATAGCTGTGTGCTTCCTGTGTGTCTATGGTACATAATCTGTGCTTCCCCTATCACAGGGTTATGGGCTGCACGTCCCTGCCCTCTTTAGTTTTCTTGGCATTTTGCAGATTATGTCTACATCACAGTATTCAAGCATAACAGCCCCTGAGATGTGTAATTTCATAGTATAATGAATAACGATCTATATCTATATACATTCTACTCTTCCCAACAAGAGTAATACTGTGTCTGCAGTAGGGGCAGGTTTACCTGTGCAGGTGAGCAAAGCCACGTCATTTTTCCTGCAGTTATTCTGACCCCAAGGGCTTGATGGGCACTGCCACAGAGTGGAGTCATGTGGGCGACATTTTAAATGATCCAGCCAGTTTGGAACTGATTCCAGCCTTGGCGATGTATGAGAAACCAATCCACTCTTCCCACAGTTCAGCTCCTGACATATGAGAGTGGCTGTGTCTGTAGTCATTCGATTGAAGCACACGTTGCCCCAGGTGCCATTGTAGAAAACTTCCAAATTCCCAGAACAGCCTTTGGTCAGTCTTATCTCCTTGAATTCTACAATGACAATGTTAGAAATCTTTTAGGGACAAAATAAACTTAACTTTAAAATAGCTTGCCAGAAATTACAGAGGATAAAAATGTATCAAGTATCAAATGCAGGTAAGTCGGGATGAAAAATAGTATGTTCCGTTAGTCAGTGCTCTCCTGAATTGGATCTCATCACTTCACCAATATTTTGTGAAACACCTGAATTTCCTGACTAGTCGGGTATCATGTATTTATCTAGTGTCAGTGTAAAAGCAAGATTTTTAGGCGCTCAATAGAGTTCCAAACCTGAACACACGACCCCCACATCCTTATTGCGTCCACAGTCAGTATGTCCCCATCCAGATGTGGGACAGTCCCACAGGGACGTCTCATTCCCCATGCAGCCCACCTCATCCAGCCAGATGGGTCCATTTCCTGGCCCAAAGAAGGAGGGTAGCGGGGTACTGAGGGTCGTCCCACACTGGAGCTGCCTGCACACTACCTGAGCATCCTCCAGGTCCCAGGAGTCATCACAAACCGTTCCCCAGGAGCCGTTGTGGAACACCTCCAAACGTCCCGCACATTCCCCCCCCCTCCCCCCACCAGCCTGAGAGACCTGTGATCTAAGAGAGAGAGAGAGAGAGAGAGAGAGAGAGAGAGAGAGAGAGAGAGAGAGAGAGAGAGAGAGAGAGAGAAATTGAAAAAGAAAGTGAGAGAGAGAGATATAGAAAAAGAGAGAGACAGAGAAACAGAACGAGAGTAAGAGAGAGCCGAGTGAGAGAGTGAGAGAGAGAGAGACTTTTAAAAGACTCCTTTATTGCACAAAATGTACAAAATAGAGACCAACATATTTGCATTTTTCAAACGAAACAAAAAATACCCACTCACACACCTAGAGAATGAAAATAGAAAGAGAGAGACTTTTAAAAATACTTTAATGATTTACCTGATGAAGAGTCAGAGAGAATTGAACTTTAAAAAACAGATGGTTCAGGTAATGTGTTCAAGCTTGCTGGAACCTATCTGAACTTAAGAGTTGTAACACAACCTCTTTGCCTGTTGTAAATACTTACTCTCATGTTGTGGTTTAACCCTGAAGATGTATAAAATGCCCCAAATACTAGATATTTACTATTGTAATCAGTGGCACTACTTTTGTCGATATTAAAGTATTAAAGTCGTGGTTTTACAATGACATCAATAATAATCCAGTTAAACAACAGCTAATTTGCTTTTAAACGCAGTATTTAACAAAGAAATATAGCTGCTATTGGCCTTTTGAATAACGTTATGTAATTCTATGTTTTTTGTGTGAATTGTTTGTGTGTTGATTGGTGTGTGTTGATTGTTGATGATGATTATATTAACTGCTGGCTGTGCAACAAATTGCTCCTCGGGGATAACAAAGATTACCTTAAATAACGACCAATATATTATATAGCCGAAACAGGCTTTTATAACACTGATGAAAACAAACAGTCAAATCAAGTTTCAAACATAGACAAAATATTTTTATGAATAAAAAAATAGTAACTCATCCTTACTCTGAACTGCATTTTATGAACTGCATGAACCCCACCCACACATGAGCTGGACGTATCCAGCATTACAGCATTGATTTCTGCACCGGTAACAACCTAATTTGATTATGAAGACTGTGAAATAATATATTTCAAAACTATTTTCTTGAGGAAAAAAAGAGCGCAAAACCTGCTATGGACCTCTTTTTAGATGAGTCTGAAATTAAATGCTGAAAGAAATTTCAACATTTGTATTATTAAATTATAGGGGTTTTGTAATATAGGCGAAGGGAAAATGTATCAAGGCATATTACATGAACACAGAGAAAAGCACAAAGATGTGCATGACAAAACAAAATGGAAATGGAATAGAAAGTAGTTAAAGAAATACAATGTGCAATATTTAAATAAAAAAAATAACGAATCATAATGAATTCAGTACATTTCTCCCTCCCTTCCCCTTGGAGTGCGCTTTTACATACCCTACACGCCATTGTTCTCCTCTTATCAATTCCACAGACAATGCACAGCCTTGGTGGTTTGTTGAGACTGTACGCACACAAATCAGTGACATTTCAGTTGTCATGCAGCTGTTCTATTCAGTTTATTCAAAGTCTCATTTTCAGTGAAAACCTGAAAATATGCTGGTGGAGTTCTAAGGTTATCATTTCTATAACTACAGCATCCATAATTATTCATCCTCACCCCAAAGGGTTTATAAACTTCATCAGATGATTGCAGTGATTGAATTTTGTGTGATTATATGTACAAAGTTAGTTTTGATAGAGCTTGGTTGGGAAACTCATATCAAAGCACCGGTCATTCAGTAGCTGAACAGCGTGCAGGAGTAGACAGCGACACGTTCCCACCTGGGTGAAAGCACCTGCTGTGTAAAATTGGAGGGTTGGGAAGAAAATGGCATGAACTGCCTGTATTTCTATACTGAGCCAATTTTTAAAATGTATTTTAAAAACAGTTTAAGGCACTCGCCATATGTTTGCTGATAGACCTAGCTGACATCATTTTCTGGTGTAAGACAGAAGCGGATAGAAATGTATCATTGATTTACTCTGTCTCTGTCTCTATCTATTGAAAACAGATAAGATTTCATCATTGCTATGTAAGTATTACTCCTCAAAATGATTTCGGTTATATACATTATTTTTGAAATTGAGTGTCTTTACATAGGTTAGTGGTATTTTATAATGAGGATATTTCACACTGTAATGTAAGCGTTAGTAGTGTAATAGTTTTTGTGATGCATCATGTCTTTCTATGATTTGCCATGCAAAGCAGCTAACGTTAGCAATAAAACGCTACCACAATGCGGAACAATTAACAATCAATTATCTTACTTGTAAGCTATGACCTATAGTTTTACAGACTAAATAACTAATTACAATTTATAAATCTATCAAGGAACCTCATCACTTGACACTTGGCTACTCGATGCTGCCATAGACGATGACATAATTTTTGGAACTTACAGGCCACCGTAGCTTCTCCTATGTCGTTAGAAAGGGAGGGGTGAGGGGAGGTGAGGGGGGGTATTCAGTTGGTTGCAATCTGCAACCTCACCGCTACATGCCACAAAATTCTACACACTGCACATTTAAATAGGAATTCAGTAAAATTACAACCCTCTGCATGCACAGTGCATTCTCCCATCACGTGTGCAGCCCACATTACTGCCAACACTACCGCACTGTCTGAGCCAAAGGACTACATGCTTTCAGGTAAGTTTTGATTATATTACTGGAGTGAATATGTTTTATATTTTTTATGGTATTTCAGTTAACCGGCAGATAGTGGCCTAATGCAAAGTACACAGTTTATACCTTGTTAACACCTTCTGATAGCTAGCTGTTACCATGTGATGTATCTTGATTGAGCATGCTAATTGATGAGTTTTAATTAATCTATTTCCATTCATTCTTTATTGTAAAACATTTATTTTATAAATGAGTTGTTCACTTTAAACCCTAAGGCACATTCTGAATTGTTATTTCATTATGTTTTGTTTTCGTCATGGAAAATGGGGTCGTAATGAATATTTTTCGTTGACAAAATTAACGTCATCTGATAAGTAGGATATTTTTATGGCTGTGAAGCGGCATGGAGACGTCGTATAAATATTGGTAATTTTGGACACAAAGTTAGCCTCTCTTCAGCACTTCCCGTCTTTGGTCACGTAGTGTGCTGCCGACGTCACTTGGCACTACTCACAGTATACTGCTCATCACTAGAACCGTCGGGTCAACTGACCCCTTGCGCAGTAAAATGGGATGTATTTTGTTAATGTTTATTCCACATGTCTGTCATTCCTTGACTTTTTCTAAAAACTCGCGCTTCAACTATCTATGTAAATAGAATTCTAAAACAACACTCGGAAAACTGTTTTTGGGGGTTTTTTTAGGTGTTAAGAGAAAAGTCTTTTTTGGAGAGCCTGAGCAAATAGGACTGCATTTCCATTTTATTCCCGTTATTTCTCATTAATTCCCATAAATTCCCGTTAATTCCCATGGAAAGTTTCCATCCTTGAATATTCCTGGAATTTTGCAACCCTAGTCCTGATCGTTGCATTAGCGACTCCTACTGGTTGGTTGGGGTGCCTGTTCAGCAGGGAGGGGATCTGGGGGAGATAGCGTGAACCTCCGCACACGTTACGCTCTCCCAGTGAAATTCCTCACTGTCAGGTGAAAAGAAGCAGCTGGAGACTCCACATGTATCGGAGGAGGCATGTGGTAGTCTACACCATCCCCAGACCAACAGAGGATCGCGCATCGACCAGGACAGTGATCCACATGGGGAATTGGTATAATGACTAAATTGGGGAGAAAATGGGGGGAAAATGGCACAAAAAAAACAAAAGAACAGTTTAAGCCCAGATATTTAGGAAAGTCACGGATGGAGGAGGATATAGTATTTACGGTGTAGGAGTAATTTTCATTTTAAAGTCCCCAAAGATCAATGATGTTGCTCTGGCCTATCTAGTGTTAAAGGAAACTCTCACTCACTGTCTCTCTGCAATGTGTGTGTGTCTAATTGAGAAATGTGGAGCTGACTTCTGAACGAATCGCATCAAAGAGGTGGGAAAAAGATCCGGATCCGAATTCAAGGGCGAGAAAACATTCAGGGTGAACGCATTATTTGGGTGTTGTCAAATATAGTATTTGTATTCAGCCCTACTAGACACTGCAGAGAAGCTTCATTAGTAACCTGTACTCACTGGAACAGACGATGGACACCTGTTCCTTGGAGCTGCAGGTGAGTTTGTGTGGAGCGCTGCAGTTCCCCAGGTGAGCCTCTCTCCCGGAGCACTGAAACCCCATCAGGCACTCCCCACTGTCCCCTGTCCCAGACGGAGAGGAACTGTAGACCTGCACTGCAGAGCCACAGCCCAGCTGCCTGCAGGCCACCGAGGCCTCACTGAAGCTCCAGGACCCCCCCACTCTGATCCAGGTCTGCTGGTAGTACACCTCCACCTGGCCCTCACATGCATTCTCTCCAGCCAGCCGCACCGTCCCGTCCAGAGCTGAGAGGGCAGAGCCTGAGGATCCCAAATGTATGAGAGTTAGGGTTAGACTCCTCTGTTAAATTCAAGTGTATTAGGGTTAGGGTTAGACTCATCTGTTAGATCCAAGTGTATTAGGGTTAGGGTTATACTCCTCTGTTAAATTCAAGTGTATTACTCGCATGCATTTCCACAGGATAGCAGAGTACACTCCTTTTAAATCCAAGTGTGTTACACAAATTTGCACAGAATTACAGATTACACTCCTTTGATTATATCCAACTTAACACCTAACATCATATAAACACAAGATACTCTACCCTGTGCATTTTCATACTGAACAAAAATATAAACGCAACACTTCTATTTTTTCAGCTATTTTTAATGTGTTTAAATAATACCTCAAAGATTTGTTCTATGTGCACAAAGATTTTATTTTTATCAAATTTTTCCCACAAATTTGTTTATATCACTGTTAGCTAGCATTTTTCCCTTGTCAAGATAATCCATTTCCTGCACAGGTGTGGCATATCAAGATGTTGATTAAAAGCCATGATCACGACACAGATGTTCCTTATGATGGGGTCAATAAAAGGCCACCCTAAAATGTTGAGTTTTTTGTTGTTCAACACCATGTCATAGATGCCTCAAGAGTTAAGAGATCATGCAATTGGCATGCTGACTGCAGGAATGTTCAGTAGAGCTGTTGCCAAAGTAATGGGTGATCATTTCTCCAACATAAGCCGCCACCAGCGTCGTTTCAGAGATTTTGGAAGTTTGTCCAACAGGCCTCACAACCGCAGACCACGTGTAACCACGCCAGCCCAGGACCGCCACATCCGACTTCTTCACCAGCAGGATCATCTGAGGCCAGCCACACGGACAGCTGATGAAACAGCTGGTTTACACAACCGTAGAATTTCTGCACAAACTGTCAGAAATCACCTCAGGGAAGCTCATCTGCGTCCTCACCGAGGTTTTGAATCGTCTGCAGTTCGGCGTCACAATCGACGTGAGTGGGCAAAAGCATACCTTCGGTGGCCACTGGCACGCTGGAGAACGGTCCTCTTCACTGATGAATCACGGTTTCAGCTGTACAGGGGAGATGGCAGGCAGCGTGTATAGCGTCGGGTGGGTGAGCGGTTTGCTGATGTCAATGTTGTGAACAGAGTGGCCCATGGTGGTGGTGGAGTGTTGGTATGTGTAGGCATATCCTATGGGCAGAGAACTCAAGTGTATTTTATCCATGGCAATTTGAATGCAGAGATATCGTGATGAGATCCTGAGGCCCATTGCTGTGCCATTCATCCACCGCCATCACCTCATGTTTCAGCATGACAATGCACGGCCCCTTGTTGCAAGGATCCATACACAATTCCTCGAAGCTGAAAAAATCCCAGTTCTTCCATAGCCTGCATACTCACCAGACACCATTGAGCATGTTTGGGATGCCCTGGACCGGCACATACGACAGCGTGTTCCAGTTCCCACCAATATCCAAAAACTTCATACAGCTATTGAAGGGGAGTGGGACAATATTCCACAGGCTACAATTAACAATTTGATGAATTTAATGCGAAGGAAATGTGTTGCGTTGCATGAGGCAAATGGTGGTCACACAAGATACTGATCTGTATTCTGTTCATCTCATGGTATCTTCTTTTTTGGAGAATCTGGGACTAAAAAAGGCATATCTGTATCCCCGATCACATAAAATCAATAGATAAGTGCTTAATGAATCCATTTCAGTTAACTGATTTACATTTATTACCTTTGAACTCAGTAAAATCTTCTAAATTGATAAGTGTTGCATTTATATTTTGGTTCATCGTATTTTTGATTTTGCAAAAGACAACCCACTCTCACTTGGCTCTCTCTTACTCTCTTTCTGTTTCTCTGTCTCTCTCTCTTTTTCTATGTCTCTCTCACTTTCTTTTTCAGTTTCTCTCTCTCTCTCTCTCTCTCTCTCTCTGTCACTCTCTGTCTCTCTCAGTGCGGTAAATTGGGATGGCAGGTCGGGATGGCAGGTATGCCATCGTGTTCCTAGCTGGGCTTAAACCTACGATCCTATGTTCCCAAGACTGGGACCTTGCCCACTAGGCCACAGGCGGACTAGATGTTTACACTGGAAATGTTTCAGAGTAAAAGGTATGGATATTTTGCGTGTGTATGCGAGTTTTAGATTGGGTCGTGTAGGTGAAGATTTGGCTGGTGTCGGTAAAATGTCCAATGGGGAGACATGTTGTTAGTGGGATAGGCGGCAGGAAAAATAAGAATGAGAAGAAGAAGAAGAAAAAGAAGAAGAAGATGAAGAAAGAGAAAACGCAAAATCCCCTTAGTTTGGGGCTTTATTGTGTGGACATGTGAAGTTGTTTATGAAATCTGTCTGTTGAAATGTGGTCAGAATGTACAGAATTTAATGTTTTTAAGGGCTGAGTGTCTGTGGCTGTTGTGGTTATTTCTGTGGGGAACCCTGAAAAGTGCTAACTCTCGGTGCTGTATAGGTATGGGGCATGCCCCCGCCAAGGCGTAACTTGGCGGGATGGTATACCTGCCATCCCAAAAATGGGGTCAGAATGTACAGAATTTAATATTTTTAAGGGCTGAGTGTCTGTGGCTGTTGTGGTTATTTCTGTGGAGAACCCTGAAAAGTGCCAAACTCTCGGTGCTGTATAGGTATAGGGCATGCCCCCGCCAAGGCGTAACTTGGCGGGATGGCATACCTGCCATCCCAATAGAGAGCAGGACTCCTCACCTGAGCAAATGACTCCAGCATCCTGTTCATGTGAGAACATAGCTCGGCTCCATGAGGAAACGGCACACTGCGAGAGGCGTGTCTCGTTCCCATGGCAATCAAACACATCAGCCCTGATTGGCCCACTCCCCGCTCCAAACCAGGCCTGCCCTGGTACTGCCACTGCAATCCCACACTTCAGCTGCTGACAGAGGACATTGGAGGCTCTTCTATCCCAGCAGGCATCACACACTGTCCCCCAGATACTCTGGTACTGCAGCTCCACTCGACCAGAACAGCTGTCAGGGCCGTCAGCCAGCCTGGACTCAGTGTACCCTACACACAGCACAGTGGGTTAGCATCTGACCAACACTGAGATAATAAAGGAAACTTGTGGAAAAGGATAACACAAACACACAGGTAAAAAACACACACACACACACACACATACATACACACACGCACACATAGACATGCATGCACACAAATACAGAATGAGCACAGATTAAACTCAAACAGACAATGAGAGATCATATCAATTTCCCACAGATTAAACTCATACAGACACTGGGAGATCATGCAAACTCCACACAGATCAAACTCATACGGACACTGGGAGATCATGCAAACTCCACACAGATTATATTCACACAGACACTGGGAGATTAAGCCCACTCTACAGTGAACTTCACTACATCCCAGCCCTACAGTTTTCACTGCATTTTACAGATTATATATGCATCACAATATTCAAACAATACAGCCCCTATCACTTTATAGTATCATGAATAAAGATATATATCTACATATAAATGCATACAATCTGTATAGGAATGACGTCTCACCAATATCACAAAAACACTCATAGTGCATAGAAGACTCTTACCAGAACACACCAGCCCCACATTGTTTCGATGGGAGCAGGACTGATTTTGTGAGGGTGCTGTGGGACAGAAGTAAATCTGAGATTCATTGCCTGTACACTGAATCTCCTCTGCCCACACCTGGCCCTCCCCCTGGCCAAATGCAGCTGCCCCCCGTAGCTCTTTAAGAGCTCCACAGCCCACTTCTCTGCACACAACCTCTGCGTCCTGCTGGTCAAAGTTAGCATCACACACTGTGCCCCAGGAGCTCCCATGATGCACCTCTACTCTCCCAGAGCACAGGTCTGCCCCACCCACCAGCCTGACATTGCCTAGAAGTAAACAGGGAATGAAGAGAGAATCAGCAGCAATGACTGGCACCTTATTCCAGAGACAACATTCAGTACAGCCATAAGAACGCAGAATTGCACAGCTACTAAAAATGGATTACAACAGTATGAGAGGAACCAATCAATTGAAAACTGCAGTGTGAGTCCGTGAGAGGAGCCAATCACATGTAAACTGCAATTTGAGCCAATCACGTGTAAACTGTAGTGCACGATGAGCCAATCACTAGCTACTTGCAGTGACAGACTTAGGATAAATTTAATAAACATTAGCATGAACATAACATTGCTACAGAACCAGAGCAAGTACATCAGAAACATAAGTATGAGATTCTGTTGTGGCTGTAAATTGTGGATTAGTTTAGTGAATGGAACAATGCACACATTCCCTTTTTTAAAATGGAAAAATGTAATACTAAGTTTAATTCATATATGTTGTAATACATTTGATTATGAAAATGAATATATCCTAATTTCAATCTAATTTGCTGCATTGCAATAAAAGCAGCTAAGAGCTGAATAGCAGTCCTACCTGAGCAGACCACTCCGGCAACCCATCCATAGTGAATGTAACGTTCAAGCCATGCTGCTAAAACGCACTCTTTCAGTGTGGATTCTGATCCCCTGCAGGCCACTATACCCATCCAAATTTTTTCAGACCCTGATCCAGTGTGATAAAGTTCTGGTGCATCTACAGCATCTCCGCAGGCTAGCTCGCTACACAACACTCCAGCATCTGTCATAGTCCACAATTTGCCCTCACGCAACACTGTCCCCCACACTCCTCGATGGTAAACCTCCACTATCCCAGAACAGCGGCTGCTACCATTCACCAGCCTCACATCCTCAATACCTGAGAGAGAGAGCAGAGAGAAAGAGTCAAGTATGAGAATGAGAAACTGTGTGAGATGGGTGTGGGTGATCTTATGCAAAACCAAAACATTTTGATGCAAAAAATAATTTTAAAATCCATGGATAGAGTACCCTGTGTTTATGCAATGTTCTATGTTTAAGTCAAATGCACTTGGGTTTAAAGGCCTACTATGCAGGATCTTTTAGCCTGTGCTTACAAGCAAAGAAGTCTCCCCCCCCCATCTTCAATCCCACCCGCTCATCCCCAAGTACCCAACTGAGTCACAGAAATGAAACTTCATTAGAAACTACTGATACATTTCTCCTATCAGTTACTTGGACCAACGTTACATTGTCCAGTTGAGATTGCAAATTGGACATGTACAAAGAACTGGTGCCCTCAGCCAATGCTGTGCATATCAGAGCCACTTGGAGGATCCAATGTTGCAGACTTCAGCCACAGTGCTGAAACAGTTAAGCTGTTTATAACCAGAACTTTTGCCCTATAGGGTAGCTGGGGTAGCAACTGTATCCATCTAGACCTGGCAGACCTTCTCCACTATACCCTCCCAGTTTTTCTCTACAAAACTTGTATGCTATGAGGTCCAAATGAAATTTAAAAAACTACAGAATGTAAGGTTAACATGTTTTGTTGTTTTTTGTTAGTTAATTCTTTCCCCTCCTCTCTGTTAAAGCCCCACTTTACCTGTATGTTTGATTTACATAAACATGGATTAAGTAAATGAAACATTGAAAAGCTTCTACATTTTATATATATATATATATATATATATATATATATATATATGATGTATGTAATTACTTATATAATTCAATAACAATATATGCAATATTAAATATGTACAATTTCTTGTATAAAATTTCATATATAATTCTGCCATAACAAATTCAATAATATTGGCCAAAATTGGAAGGAGAAACATACGAGGAGAGCACATTATTCAAGTGTTGCCGAATATGGTACTTGTATTCAGCATCAATCCTGCTATGTAGAATGCTTTGAACTGGTCAGCTCTCTGCTGCTACCAATGACTGGAAGAGCTGTTATAATTACAAAAAATCGTCTGCTGCGCTTGCTAAAATTCACTCCTGGTGTAGAAGACTCACACTAATATAATAATGGTATTGTAAGTGGCAGTGTAAACCTGGTTCTTGTGTACAAACATTGATAATCAATTTTTATACTGTTTAGCCTGTACCATGGGTGTTAACACCAATTTGACACTGGGTGATCATGCAAACTCCACACAGATTAAACTCATACAGACACTGGGAGATCATGCAAACTCCACACAGATTAAACTCATACAGACACTGGGAGATCATGCAAACTCCACACAGATTAAACTCATACAGACACCGGGAGATCATGCAAACTCCACACAGATTATATTCACACAGACACTGGGAGATCAAGCACACTCCACAGTGAACTCTACTACATGACAGCCCTCTATAGTTTTCACTGCATTTTACAGATTATATATGCATCACAATATTCAAACAATACAGCCCCTATCACTTCATAGGATCATGAATAAAGATATATATCTACATATAAATGCATACAATCTGTATAGGAATGACGTCTAACCAATATCACTAAAACACTCATAGTGCATAGAAGACTCTTACCAGAACACACCAGCCCCACATTGTTTCGATGGGAGCAGATCTGATTATGTGAGGGTGCGTTGGGACAGAAGTAAATCTGAGATTCATTACCTCTACACCGAATCTCCTCTGCGCACACCTGGCCCTCCCCCTGGCCAAATGCAGCTTCCCCCCGTAGCTCTTTAAGAGCTCCACAGCCCAGTTCCCTGCACACAACCTCTGCATCCTGCTGGTCAAAGTCAGCATCACACACTGTGCCCCAGGAGCTCCCATGATGCACCTCTACCTCTACCATGGGTGTTAACACCATATTGACACAGTGGATTCAAAAGATAGGGCTCAGACAGCAAGAACTGGAAAACCCCTCCCCATCACTGTCTGCAGGAACACAGTCACACCACAAGGGTGTGCTCTATCACGCATGCTTTGTAAATTGTACACCAGTGACATGAGCTCTGCCAGTGAGGCCAGTCACATGAATAAGCAGATGATGCTCGAGTGACAGCACTCATCTCTCAGGGAGAAGCCCCCACAGACTGCAGGTACACACTTTGGCCACAAGATGGGGAAAAATGATTTGCTTATAAAAGTTTACTAAATAAATATGTATTTTGAATTTCTCCAATTTTAGAGGGGATTTACAGCCCTGAAAATAGGAATTGTGAATATTGAGATGGTTTTAAAAACCTGGTATTTGACATTTTCAAATATCTCAAGTGGAGTGCAGACATAAAGATGTTCTAAAAATGCAATCAGCATTAACAGCATCTACTTTCTACAGAAACTGAGAGTTTTAAAAGTAGACTGGAACATCATGCTTTTTTATTGCAGTTTGGTACTAAGGCTTTTCACCTTCTATTGTATTCTTGGGTTTAATGGTCATTTAAACATGAAAGTAAACTCCTGTGCAGTGCAAAACACTGGTTTTAAAGATGCGCTACCCCTCTGGGGACGATACTTTACCTCTCTTGAGAATTACAGCATTTCCGTCTGTGATCTTTGTACCTGTAGTTTCCGTAATTTCTCTAGATAAGTGTCTGGTAAATGCCACTAAAGGAGAGGATATCCAATGGCATGTAACTGGATAAAGACTGAAAAGTTTTCAGTCAAATGTTGTTTTCACTATGAGGGATGATTAAATGCAAATCAGAATTTTTAGCTTTTATTTTATATTTGTAGCAACTTTTATGCGTGTGGTTCATAAAATTCCTGTTCACCAATCACTTTTAGATTTCATCTAATCTATGGGATATATCCTTGTCATATTTCATGTTTTATTTAAATGTTTGTATTTCATAAATTTTGTGTGAAATATGCCACACATTCAAAATTATACGTGCCTGAAATGAAATAATATTTTGCATTGGCTGCTGTAAGCAGGTTGAGGTTGAGGACAATATCTGTTCAGTCTATTTTAAAGAATTTGGATTAATGCAGATTCAGCTCTGCTTTTGAAGTTGAGGTTTTTATTTTTGTTATAAGTTTTATCAGATGAGTATTTTCTAATAGGTGTCATATATAATTAATGTGCAGCAAAAATTAAATCAATGTGTTACTATGAAGAGAGTATGTAACATTTCCGTTCGGTTAAAACTCATCAGAGACTGAAGCCTTTTAACAAAATTGAAATACTAAAAAGCAGCGAGCAACAACACAAGGTGAAAGTAATAATATATTAGGCTAACTTATGAACTTTATATAAAACAGCAGGTTGTACTGTGGGATCCAGCTATTACCTGGACTTTTACATGAATATCAGGTGCTAACTTCCGTATAAATAACAATGATTAGAAAAACACGTTAAAAATATCTTTAAATTCACTAAAACACAAACATAAGCAAAGAAACGGCTTTAGCCTCGCTGCAATATTCAAATATAGTTTTTCGTACACCAGTGAATCAAATACAGAAACATTTCCTTGTGGAGTGCAAACACAAAGATATTCTCAAAATGCAATCAGCGTTACCAGTGTCCGCTTTCTACAGAAACTGAGTGATTAAAAGGAGACTGGGATAACATGCATTTTTATTGCAGGTTGGTATGAGTTTTCACCTTCTATTGCATTTCCTGGCTTAATGGTCACTCAGACATAAACCTCCTGTGCATTGCAAAACACCGGTTGCGCTACCTCTCTAGAGAATTACTGCACTTTCATCCCTGATCTTTGTATCTGTGTGTCTGCACTGTAAATCACTCTGGATAAAAGTATATGGTAAATGGCAGTAATGCCTTTCCATCAACCATTTATTGATATTTGTGTACAGCCCTGGATGTGTGTAGTTGTGCATTATACCATTTTGTTTTTATGTGAAACATTATATTATGGTGAAAACATTTTACTGAAAATAAAAACATTACTAATGTAAAACATTATGTTCTACATTAGGGATGACTTCATTTTCCGTAAAATATTTTAACCATGATGAATGATTAAATGTGAATCTGAGTCGAAATTTTTTAAATAAAATGATTTCGCATTTTTATTACACAATCACATATAATTTCATCTATGGAATATATCCTTGTCATATTTTTTGTTTAATTTCCATGATTATTTTTATTTGAACATTTTTATTTTTAAAACTGAGGAACTTCTTTTACAATTTCATATGAAATATTCCACATATTCAAACTTGTGTGAGCTTGAAATAAAATTATTTTTTTCCATTTGTTGTTGCCAGCAGTGGTGGATGATATTATCTGTTCAGAGTATGTTTTTTACACAGAAAGTCAGACTCGACGCTGCTTCAGTCCTGAGTTTGGAGATGAGGTTTGCACAGGTTTTACCACTGCTGCACTACCGTTTTTCATTTATTTTTATTTTGTTGTGTTTTTTTCATCAGGTGAGTACATTTGAGTATGTGTAATATATAATAAATGTTCTTCCATAATGAAATCAAATGTATCATTTAAAGTATGTCACACTTCCGTTTGGTTAAAACTCATCCGACTGGACATTTTTCATAAGACTAAACAACTAAAAAGCAGTTTGCAACTACAGAAACTGAGAGTAATAATATATTAAGCTAACTTCTGAAATTAACTTTATATAAAACAGCAGCTTGTATTTTGGACCCAGCAATTACCTGGACTTTTTAATGAATATCAGGTGCCAACTTCCATAGAAATTAAAATGATTAAAAAAAAAAAAAAAACAATGCTTAAAAAAGATTCAAATTTAAATAAAAAAATTTTTTTTTTAAAGTTACATTTACATTTATGTGCAAACACAAGTCTTTATCCTGGCTGGATTATTCAAATAGTGTTTTATATACCAGTGAATTGTATATACCGGTGAGTACATAAAGATTTCCTAAATAATTCATACTAAATTAGTTTCACGAAAACTTACTGCGATGAAATATTACTAATCTCTGGTGTTTAGAGACTGCCCTGGCTAGGGAGCTGCCCTTTCACCAGCAGACCCCTTGGCCCTGACCCCCAGTCTCTGAGCCCTGACTGGGAGCTGGAGAGGAGGATGAAATTGGTACTCACTGGCTGTGGAGAGCAGGAGCAGGGAGGAGAGAGAGAGGCAGAACAGACATCTCTCCATCTTCTTCAGCGCAAACAGAACCTTCCTCAGAGCAGAGTGGATGCTCACACCTTCACCTCTGAGCTCTGAGAGAAACTGAGCCCTATGCATGCCCCCGGCCCCCCTCTGAGAGAGCACTCTTCCCCCCCACCAATCACACTCGCTGTCGCCTTATAAGAGCACTGCAGGAACACTTCAAACAGTTACAATGACAAATCAGCGAAAGCCATTTACATTTTCTCCATATATTCCAACTCTGCATCACTGCAAACTGTCAGGACACCTCCCACCAGCAAAAGACCTCACCCCCATGACACACTGCACTGACAGACACATTTTATTTCAAAAAAGGAGAAAGTTTTCAGTGCAGTGTTTGGCTGTGCCGTATGAAACCCTTTACATTTAACATAAAACTGAATTTGATTTGGTTTGATTATATTTAGCAAAATTAAAATACAAAACAGAAACAGAAGAGACCCAAAAACAGTGAAAAAGTGCAGGGAGAGGCAAAAAACCTGAGGGGCTTATACATGGCCTCACCCTAAATAAAACTACAACTCAACAAAAACATTCAAAAATAGACAGAGCATAAATAAATAAGAAATATTGTTAGCTAAATATAGGAATAAGATACACCAAATAAAAGAAAAAATAATAAAATACGTGTGTGTGTGTGTGTGTCAAAGTGTATGTGTATGTTAGCTTCCTGCTTCACCGGAAGAGTGTGAAATAAAACTGAAAACTAAAAGACTCATTCACAACAAAATTTACTTATTGTTTATTTCCTAGAAGATATATTTTTTCAATGATTTTGTAAAAACCTATTCAAGCTCAAATGTAATAGAAGGAACAAAATAAAATAGATGTCCTATAGGGATATGTGTACTAGCACCTGTATTATTGTGTTCCGTTGAGATGAGAATCATTCAAACAAAGTGAAAGATTAGATTTTGCATGAATGAGTACATGCGGTGAGATGAAGTGACATTTTGTTTTAAAAAATGATAATATCCCTGATAATTTCTAATGTAAACGCAAACATATGACGCATATAAAAGACAATGTAATAAAACTGGCAAGAGGCAGAATTTTTATGAAAACATCTGCATTTTAATTAAAGATTCACAAATAATAATTACATTTTATTACAGGTTTACAAACAAAAAGTAACAATGCTGACAACCCAGCAGTCTGGACATCCCTCTACACTCATTTCAACAGGAAAAATCTGGATTTTAGTGTTTCTTTCTATGCAGAAACAAAAAGACGGTTCTATAACAAGTTGTGTGTTAATGCTAAATTTACCAAATGATGTGTCTCCTATGGGTTCACAGTGAAACATTTAACACACAAAGTCAGTGCTGTGTGTTAACACTGAAATCTTACCTCAGGATCTGTCCAAGGGGGAGCAGCAGTGGCAGGCTGGGGAGGAGTGCTCTGTCGGGTGAGCGTACTAGGGACAGGCCTCGGGGCAGCAGAGTAGGTGGTTTACCCATAGAGCGTACATACGAACTGGAGAGGGTAGAAGTGGCCAGTCGGTGAAGCTTAGGAAGTATCGGGAAACGGCCTCTACTATGCACGTTCGAAAACTGTTGAGGGCAAAAGAGCGTGCTGCCCTTTGATTTCAATGTAGAAGTCCAAGGTGATTTAAGAACCAAAGAAAACCTCATCGGTCCATTTTTTGTGATCATAAATTTCATTATGTGCAGCAGTTTCTGAAAGAATAGTTGTTTTGGTCCAGAAGTCATAGGGAATTTTTTAGTAACATGAGCATTTTCACTACATGCATTTAAATCTGCTTTTTATATGAAACGTAACGGTCATCAATCGAGAGTCATAATACCATCGGGGAAGTTTTATTTTGACTTCAAAAGTCTGATATTCCCCAGGATTATGCCTATGGGTTTACCTGATGGTGGAGAGGGGTAATGGGCCGTTGGGTCTCTCTTGTCCTGCGCATCTTCAAATTCCCTCATCTTCCGCGTGCAGCCCTTCCTCGTCAGGAGTCCAAGCTGGTCCTGCGGCACTCTGACAGAGGACGCAGCCACTGCCCCCGTTCAGCTCCCCTGCAACGCAGTAACGCACAGCATACGCATTATTCCACCCGTCGCATTATTGATCATATCGCTCCACCTTTCAATTAAATTAGCACAAAACTGGTTAAATTACAATTCAGACGTCACAATATTTCCTATTATTCATCCAGCGAGTCTCAATTACATGGCAGATCTGTACGCTTCACAATAGGCCCACCTAATAAAATATAATCTAGCTTGCAACCAAAACACTTCATATTTTCACACGAAAAACCTACGTATCGAAAATAAATATTTAGCCACCTATCAAGGGATCTGAATACTCAACATTTTGCTTACAAGATAAGATGAAGGTGGCTAAGATTACAGCTATTAAGTGGTAGAGCAGTACGCTAAATTCAACAAGCTAACTTTAGCAAGCTAAATAGCCGTCCTCGATTTCCTCATAGTCATCTTAACCACGTGAACGTGAACTTTCATCACAGATATATATTTGCTAAACTATTTGCGGGTCAGTCGACATTAACTACGTGAATCATCGCAAAAAAAAATGCTGAAACAATTAGCTACATTCTGTTGCTAGCTTCGTGGAGCTACCTTCACACTGCACTGAAAGCTTACCCGGAAGTCTCGTTCGACTTTACCGCCGTCGAACTGCAATGACGTCATCGATAAGAAGATGAGCACCGATTGGTCAGGCCAGTGAAGGGAAAATGGTAAATGGGCTGGTGGCTAGACTAACGTTTTCGAGCCAAGTACAAGTTATTTGCTGTATAGCACTGACTGTTTTTAAGTTCATCTCACTTACAGTCGTTTCTGAACCGATGTTGCTTTAAAGCAATATGTATACAAATGCGTACATATTGACAGTACAGTTTGTAAAGTGCTATGAGTATCTGTTGACCTCGTGCTGAGTGCCCACAAAAGACTATCAAGACTGCGTTTTCGCCCTTGTTCAGTTTATGCGGTCTTGTTTAGGAACAGTTTTGGCTACAGTTTTTCTGCAACATCGCTGACATGAGCATTACAGAAATCGCAGCACGTTCATGGAGTGAGACCAATGAACTGTATTGAGTGAAGACAGCGGTTACTACACTGGTGCTGCCGGGCGCTGTGGCAGCACGTGGTGCTGAATGGACAGCGGTCACTCCTGGCTTCCGGCCTGATGTACAGTATAAGGCTCGCGCCCTGGAGACCTTCGGATTAAAATTGTGGTGCAGTAAGTAATACATGTTATAAAACCTTTGCATTAGGAATCAATAAAAATGTACAACACAATAAACGTTCATATACAGTACCAGTCAAAAGTTTGGACACACCTGACTGAATGTTTCTCATGATCTTAAAGACATTTTGATCTAAAGGATTATGCTGAAATGCTTGAAATTAGTTTATTAGACAAATATAAATAGTGAAGTTGATACCTATGTATGAATGTCTTTACAAAACTAAAATTTTAATTAAAAAAATATATGTTTTCAACAAGTAGTTTTCATTTAGAACTTCAGTGAAATTTAGAGATGGGGAATGTTGAAGCACAATGATTAAATCATAGATTTAAAGGCACTCACTTCAAGTGCAGTGGCGAAAACCGTGAAGCACTATGATGAAACAGGCTCTCATGAGGATCACCACAGGAAAGGCAGACCAAGAGTTACCTCTGTTGCACAGGATAAGTTTATTAGAGTCGCCAGCCTCAGAAATGGATAATTACCAGCACATCAGATTAGAGGCTTCAGAATGCTTCACTGAGTTCAAGCAGCAGATACATCTCAACATCAACTGTTCAGAGGAGACTGCGTGAATCAGGCCTTCATGGTAGAATTGCTGCAAAGAAACCACTACAGAGGGAGACAAATGAGAAGAAGAGACTTTCTTGGGCAAAGGAATACAGGCAGTGGGCATCAGACCAGTGGAATTCTGTCCTTTGGTCTGATGAGTCCAAATTTGAGATTTTTTGTTCCAACCGCCATGTCTTCGTGAGACGCAGAGAAGGTGAACTGATGATGTCTGGATGTGTGGTTCCCACCGTGAAGCATGGGGGAGGAGGCGTGATGGTGCGGGGGTGCTTTGCTGGTGACACTGTTGGCAATTTATTTGGTAAATGGTAAATGAACTGCATTTATATAGCGCTTTTATCCAAAGTGCTTTACAATTGATGCCTCTCATTCACCAGAGCAGTTAGGGGTTAAGTGTCTTGCTCAAGGACACTTCGACACACCCAGGGCGGGGTTTGAACCAGCAACCCTCCGACTGCCAGACAATCGGTCTTACCTCCTGAGCTATGTCGCCTATTTAGAATTGAAGGCACACTTAATCAACATGGCTACCACAGCATTCTGCAGCGACATGCCATTCCATCTGGTTTGCGCTTAGTTGGGCCGTCATTTATTTTTCAGCTGGACAATGACCCATAATACACCTCCAGTATGTATAAGAGCTATTTGACAAAGAAGGAGAGTGATGGAGTGCTGCATCAGATGACCTGCCCTCCACAGTCACCTGACCTAAACCCAGTAGAGATGGTTTGGGATGAGTTGGACCAGAGAGGAAAGGAATAGCAGCCAACAGGTGCTCAGCATATATGGGAACTCCTTCAAGACTGCTGGAAAAGCATCCCAGGTGGCTACCTCATGAAGTTGGTTGAGAGAATGCCAAGAGTGTGCCAAGATGTTATCCAGGCAAAGGGTGGCTACTTCAAAGAATGTAAAATATAAGATAGTTTTGATTTGTTTTACCTTTTTTTGGTCATTGCATGATTCAATTTGTGTTATTTCATAGTTTTGAAGACTTGACTATTATTCTAAATTATGGAAATTAGTAAAAATAAGATGTTATCCAGGCAAAGGGTGGCTACTTTGAAGAATGTAAAATATAAGATAGTTTTGATTTGTTTTACCTTTTTTTGGTCATTGCATAATTCACTATGTGTTATTCCATAGTTTTGAAGACTTGACTATTATTCTAAAATGTGGAAATTGGTAAAAATAAAGAAAAACCCTTCTGTGAGTAGGTGTGTCCAAACTTTTGACTGGTACTGTAGTTCTCTAAAAGTATAATTTATGAAGATATTTACATTCTAAAAGCTCCTAGAAATGGAATTGACATCAAGCTGTTTATCAGAGTATAAACACAAACACAGAGAAAGAAACTGCTGCATCTGTTTATTTCACACACATACGCACTCGCATATGCACACCCCGTTTTTTTCCTGCCACACACAGGAAGATAGCTGCAGAACAGTTATAAAATACGTGGGCATATCTTACTTATCTGATTACCTCCTCTTGAAAAAAAAATGAAAGTATAAAAATAACGGACGTTGCGGCTCATTAGCTTCCCTTCGTGAGCACGTGATCAGAGTACAGAAACCACACGATCGGCTCTAACCTGCAGCTCTGTTTATATTTCAAACAGAGGAGAGAGGAGCATGGCACTAAACTGCAGACGCACTTGGTAACCGTTGAAGCTTCCTGCAGCTGTGTTTGGGTTAGGATACCCTGCGATTTCAGAGGGGATGGCAGCCGCTCTGAGAGCTTCTCAGTGTCACAGTTAAATGTGTAACTTTCACAGCTTTTTTCAGGCCAGCGTAGTTCAGCTGGGCATGCTGGAGTGATGCAAATTTCTATTGCAAATTACACCTCAGCCAACATAATCAATTTGTGAATAATATTTCTGTAAATAATATTACATACATCATTTAGCGTTGAGTTCAAACAGTTACACTATGAACGTTTTCTGAGACCTTAAAAGTTGCAGAAAGAGTGTGGTACAGTGTGATGTCAGAGGCAGTTGACCCTTACTTTGTCAAGTTTCTGTTCATGACCAAAAGTCCATTTTGGTCAAACCAGACAATTTATTTTAGTGATTACTCTTAGTAAGGGCTTTCTTTGTGCAATCGTTCCAAAGAGCCTGTTGATATGAAGGTGCTATTTTATGGTTGATTATGAGACTTGGTGATCTCAAAAAGCAACTAAACTCAAATTGTGATCCTTGGGCTCTTCTTTGCCTCCCTCATCATCTTCTTCACTGTGTGGGGGGACCACATGTGTCCCAACCTTGCTGGTTCTTTTACAAGAAGGTTGCTGAAGTTTGCATTTCCTTCAAGATGGAGTCTTCAAACACATTAGTCAATCCTCTTCCCAGGGAACCCTCCCCCAGGTCCCAACTCAGTATCCCTCCACCCCCCATCTCTCTCTCTGCCACCATGGCTCCCCTGACCTACTTTTTTCTGAGGATTTCCTTTAGAATAATGTTACAGGTTTAGCTGCCTTAAGATAAGTTATCTGTTTAATGGTACCTGCATTTATTACAGTGCAAACTATTGTTTTGTGGGTCAATATTACGGTTATTAGTTATAAATTGGCATCTATGCCTTCTTGGTGAATTGCCACTTATTTATTGATTTATTCATTCATTAAGACCAGAGATTTGTTCCCACTACTTGAGAGTCTTTTCTTCCTCCTGGGGAGGTTGTGACCTCACTTGCTCGATTCCTGGGGATTCAGACTGGGTCTGGGCCTGAACTAGTATTTCCTAGTTTCTGTTTTCGTAAAGAGGCAACGTGAAATGTAAATGTTTTTGTAAAGGGTGTGTGTCTACGTCGCTTTGGATAAAAGCGCCTGCTAAATAAATGTAATGTAATATAATATGTAACGTGGCAGTGTCTCTGTTAACAGAAGCATACAAAGAAAATGAAATTGAATCAATTTTTTAAATACAAAATTTCCTCTGATTTTCATCATGGGCAATGAAACAATCGTAGACTTGCCACAGGCAGCAACAGGTCGGATGTGTTTCACGTTGCATAACCTGTTTTTGGAACCTGAATAATGACAAAATGTTATATTTTATTTAAAAGAAAACAAGCATTTATTTGAGTGTGGCGGCTTGTAGGCTATCTCTGAAAATTGTACATCCCTCTGTGACGTTTTTGACAACTCACAATACCGCATTTGTGTCATAATTCCGAATTCGAATGAACAGGGGCTCTGTGCGGGTTTAATATTTAAACCACGTTTCCAGAATCCAGCCGTTAGTTCATTACTGTGCTTTTTATATACAGACTGTGTTAATAGTGAGTTTATAGGCTACACCTTAATTTTTAAAAGAGGCTGGAGCCCAAACAACCAAAATGCCATTTAATTGGCGCTGGCTGTTTTTAATTGCGCTGCTTAATTTAAAGTTACCGTAATTCGTCGTGAATCCCAACGCAGATTACGACAGTAAGGTCAATGTTGTATAGATCCAGTGTTGCTTTACCACTTAGTTGTATGAATTTGTGTTTAATTAACATTTATTGGCTTTCTTGCCATTTTTTTTTGTGTGACGATATAAAGCTACTCTAATTATATTTTAGAATTTATCTACGTTGATATCGAGACATTACACTGAGACGTGAATTAAAAAAAACATTTATCATCAATCCCACATGGTCTTTATTTATTTATTTATTTTAGAAATGTCTTGAATAACACTCCCCAAATAACACTGCAGAAGCAAGATCACATTCTCCAAATCACACTGCAGAGATAAGATCACACTCCACAAATAAAACTGCCGACACTGTTGTTATATAGTTGTTATAGACCAGGCACACCAGTCTCGGCAGTGTGATTTGGGGAGTGTGATCTTGTCTCTACAGTGTGATTTGGGGAGTGTGATCTTGTTTCTGCAGTGTAATTTGGAGAGTGTGTTCTTGTCTCTGCAGTGTGATTTGGGGAGTGTTATCTAATCAGTGATTATGTTTTTTTCTCAGTGCTACCGTTCCCCAGGACAGCCTTATTGCAGTACTACCGACTGGATGGCCAGTTCCTGATAGTCTCCAGGATTGGGGTCTCCACCCATTTTGTTCTGACATTTTAATGGGTGGAGACCCCAATCCTGGAGGCTGGACCTGCTTCTGAATTACTGAATGAAGTTCAATTATGTATATTTACACAACCTGCCATTCATTCATTCATAAGTATCTGGTTTTTTCAGGAAATGGATTCTGCTGGTGAAAGAACCAGAAAAAGCACTGTGTTACTTCCTATAGAAACACCCAAAATGCACCTGGACATTGGCCCGTTGCCGGATATCTGCTGTTAAGATGGCCATTCGTTCTTCAGGGGTGAGGAGAACATCCTGTCATGCAGTTATGTTGAAATCCCTAAAATAATCCTGATATTCTTTGGATTCAGGAGAGGCCTCGTTCAATAAAATCCATGAGATGAAGGACAGTGTCTCCTCACTGAAGTTCATCACCAGCATACTTCTTCAAGCTGAGCTGCACATTCGAGCATATTCAGAAACGGTAACAACTTTACTTTTTACACTGTGCTTTTTACTGTTGTGTGTTCAGGAATTCTCGTATAAGATGGGACTGCATGTGATCAGAAGCAATAGCAAATGAACAACTCCAGTGACCTTTGACCTTCAACCCTGATTGTTTCTGTTCAGATCATCAACATCCTGCCACAGAAATGGCAGCCAGGCTCTGTGTTCCATCAGACAGCAAAGATGGTCATGTCCATGACACCGGCTTTGGATGTGCTCATGAGAAAAAGAGTATGCATTTCTTTCATTATTGTCAGTGCCAAGTGTCTCACAGTTTTCAACACATATTGTACTGTATAAAGACTGTACCTTCTATTGACCAAGATACTCTGCCTGTTTGACTTTTGCAAAGCAAAATATTTTATTCAGATACCTCCATTCTATTATATTTTCCTTTTCCAGCTTAAAAGCAGGACCAATCAATGTGAGTTTATTTATTTTTTATTATATTGTTTGATTAACTACCATCTATTTCCTTCTGTAACATCTTATGTGGATCTTAGGGCCAGATTATCATGTGCTAGAATCTCATGTAGTCTCTTTCTTCCTTTCTATTTTGATTTCTTAGTGACCAACAAGCAACTTTTGGAGCAGTTTGCTCAACAAAAGGATGAGAGTCATGTGAAAATTTCAGCCCTCAATTAAAAAGTAAGCTTCAGATGAATTTTATCCACATGTAAAGTATATGCCTCAGGAGAGCTTGTATTTGTCATAATCCATGTGTCTGTCCATTATAGATTAGAGACACTAAAGAAAAAATTAGAAGAATCAAAAGAATGCTTTCTTCCTCCCATCGTAATAACTGGAACATGAAGCTGAGAAACAGAAATGAGTAATTGGCAAATTTCCCAGAATTGTATGAATACTGCTCGATACTGTCATACTGTAGATGAGTGTGATTAATTTCAGTTACTTTCAGAATGTGAAGCTTTAATTGAATCTATGGCTGAAGTAGTGCACTGCTGTTTGTGCAACAGCTTATATTAGAAATGTGTATTTACACCATTTGATATTTCAAAAAGGCAAGTGTCAGAGAGCTCCAAAGGAGCTGCATGAATATGTGTGAAGAGAGAGAGATGCACTTGACTTGATGCTGGAGGAGAGAGAGAACAGAATAAAAAGTGCCGATCTGGAGCAGGAGGAATTTAAGAAGACATTTCAAGAGGAAGAGATGGCTCTACAGCAGTGAGTACAAAGCAAGACTTTGTTAAGGGAAACCAAATATGACTCAATAAGGTAATGGGAGAGTGAGCAATGGGAGAGTGAGGCTTCATAAACTCCATTATGGGTGGGACTACCATGTGTTGTGAGTCACTGACATTGGTATAAACCAATCCATCCAGTTTGATCTCCATAGCAGACCACTTTGATTGGATCAATTTGATCAGCTGTTAATAACTCATAATAGCTCCACCCATTCCGGGGTTGTGTCTTATTCCAAGTAACAGTCATTGGAGAGGAAAGGTAATAATATTGATACTAATTTTATAAGTAACTATCTGAATTAACAATGGACAGACACTTACGAGAAAGACATTGAGCTTAAATTGTACTTGAACGATGAAGCTTTTGATTCTTTTTTAAACGTGCTGGAATCCTGTACAGAAGAGATGAGTGTCCCATTGTGCTCACCTCCATGTGGCGTGAGTGGATTTATAAAAAGCACACAAGTTACTGCTGGCTCCAGCACAGTGTAAGAATGAAGCTGGTGTGCTTCATGCTGCAGGAAGCTGGGGCAGCTTGAGCAGGACTGGAGGGCGAAGCTGGAAAGAGTGATGGAGGAGAGGAGCGAGCACGAGCAGCGTGTGAAGAAGGAGATCCAGGCTCTGCTCCTTAAGCTGTTCAAGACTGAGCAGCTGCACCAGACCCAGGTGAGCACATCCAGCGAGTACCAATGCTCCACTCTACCCTCTCTACAGTCAGGTCTGTCTCCTGTTATAGGATTGCGTACATATGTGTGGGTCTTAGGAACACCTTTAATCTCCATGTTCTCCTAATCCATTGCATATATGTGACCATGAGGTCAAGTACAGGGACTCACTAAAACTGGTGTCTGAGCTGCAGCGTCAAATCGAGGAGCGTGAGGTGAGAGGCTGAAATGGAGGTCGGCAGGAAGATCCGTATGTGTGTGTGTGTGTGTGTGTGTGTGTGTGTGTGTGTGTTTTTGTGTTCTAGTAATGAAGACTTGCCTCACCTGACAGATCTTTTGCTGACTGTCACTTGTCTTTCTCCAGGTTGCAGTTCTTCAGAGCAAATAGGAGAAATGTGGTGAGAAGGACATTATCAGTTGTTTTTTTTTATCTTAGATCATGACAGAATACTAATTATCGCTGTTTTCCCTCATATTTAAAGCAAAAGCAGCAAGCAATGTCCTTGAGGTGAAGAGACGGATGGCCATGTCTCGGGGGGGAAATATCTGGAGCACCACATGAAGAAGGCCTCCTAGATTATTAGATGATTGTTTGTGCTGTTTAGAGACCCTTAAGGAGGCATTCACATCCATCTGGCCTTCTGTGGTTAAGACCACACCCACACCATGGCAGGCATATGAACCCCGCACCTGCACAACACCATCAAAGCCCTTTACTGCTGAGACGGTTTAAATGTCTGTTTAACAGACCAGAAAACTCTATAGTATAGTGTGGTGGGGTGGGCGTGGTTTGAGCGTCGGCTGCAGAGAGAGAGAGTGTGAGAGGAGCGGCTCTCGGATCCTTCGCCACAACTGTCAGGTGGACGTAATCAGCGCCGATAATTGATAATTGTTTAATTGCGCTGATTACCTCTGATTGCTTTCAACAGTGAGCCTGGGGTTTTTAAAAGCGAGACCGGAAGCCGGAGAGAAGGAGGAAGCGCCGGTGAAAGACGTCTAACGAAACCTCTGTGTTGCGGTGATTGTCAAAAACGCCGGTGAAAAGACGTCTACAAAACCTCTATGTTGCGGTTATTGTAAGAAACGCTAAGAGCGTTAATAAAGAAGCACGAAAGTGCTAAGAACGAAACCGGTTGTCTCCCGTGGGTGTGTTTTAAGCCAGGAGGGGTGGCACTCACTTGCCACAGTGGTGGCCCGTGCGGGGAGTTAGCTTGAAACATTGCACAGTGGAGACAACCATGGAGCACAGCCAGGAGCAGGGGGAACCCGCACAACCGGTGGTAGCGCTGGCGAGGATGCTGGAGGGGATGGTGGCGATGCAGGAAAGGCAGGCGGCGATGCACGCTGAACAACTTGAGGCTCTGCGGGCACAGACCTCCCTCCAGACTCAGGCTCTACTGCAGCTGGCTGCTGCGGGAGAAACCAGCTCCCGAGAGCGACAGACCGGACCCCCCGTAGCTCTCCATCTGCCCAAAATGACCCCGGAGGACGACGCGGAGGCATTCCTCGATGGGTTTGAGGTGGCCGCGAGAGCGTGTCAATGGCCGGAGGAGGAGTGGGTCGTCCGCCTCTTGCCCCTCTTAACCGGGGAAGCCCAACAAGCTGCACACAGCTTACCCCCCACAGCACGGTCGGTTTACGCAAACCTAAAGAAGGCGGTCCTGGACCGCCTGGGGTACAGCCCGGAAGAGCACCGGCGACGGTTCCCGGGAGACGGCCCTGGCAGGAGAGGACTGGCCGTTCGCATACGCCCAGAGACTGCTGGACATGGTGCGTCGGTGGCTGCGACCGGAACTCCGGTCAGCCGACGGGGTGGTGGAGCTGGTGACCCTAGAGCGATTTGTTGATGGCCTCCCGGGGGAGACGGCGAACTGGGTGAGGTGCCATCGACCGACCGGGTTGGCGGCCGCAGTCACCCTGGCGGAGGACCACCTGGCGCTCTACCCCCGCGGCCAGTCGCAGCAGCAGCAGCAGCAGCAGCAAGGACGGGCAGACACGGCTCCGCGCCGAAGAGCCCCTCCTCGTTTCCTTCCTCCCCCCCTTCCTTCCTCCCTTCCCCGTGCCCAAACCCCCTCATTTTCCCGCAACAACCCTTTTGTTTCTGTTTCCCCAGCCCCAGGCTCAGTGGCGGCGGGGTTCGACCCACAGAGAGCTCCTCAGACGCCCGGACCGGGGTGTTGGCGGTGCGGACAACCGGGTCACCTGCGCCGCGAGGGCCGCTCATGGAGGTGGGGCAGATGGTTCGTGTTGTCGGCCCGCCCACCTCCGCTCCCGACCCAGATGGAGCGTACTGTATTCCGGTAAGGATTCAAGGGAGTGAACACCAGGCGCTGTTGGACTCAGGGGCTATGCAGACCATGATTCAACAAAGCCTGGTTCGACCCGAGGCGTTGTTAGAAGCATCAAGGGTATCTATAAGGTGTGTGCATGGGGATTTACATGAGTACCCTATCGTCTCAGTGGAAATTCGGTGTCAAGGAAAAAAACATAAAATAAAGGCTGCGGTTAGCTCCCGCCTCTCGCACCCTCTGATTTTAGGCACTGATTGGCCGGGGTTCCGCCAGGCAGCTGGTAAGGTAGGGGGGGTGCGTTCACGACGGGTAGGGCTGTGTGATGTGTGTGCTGCTGTCAGCGGTGACGCGGGGTCGTCCGACGCGGCAGAGGGGGAGCCGGCACCAGTGGAGCCTCCGGGGGAGACTCCGCAGGTACCGGTGTTTCGCCCCATGGAGGATTTCCCACTCGAGCAGTCTCGTGATGACACCCTACGCTTTGCCTTTGACCGCGTGATGTCCATTGATGGTCAGCAGGTGCGCCCTGATGCAACACTCACTCACCCGTATTTTGTAATAATTCGGGATAGGTTATACAGAGTGTGTCGTGACACTCAGACTAATGAGGAAATCACCCAATTGCTGGTGCCTAAAAGCTCTCGGGAAATGGTTTTTCAGACGGCTCATTTTAACCCCATGGCTGGTCATTTAGGGTATGAGAAAACACTGAACCGGATAATGGCTCGTTTCTATTGGCCGGGCATTTGGGCCGACGTGCGTCGGTGGTGTGCATCGTGCCCTGAATGCCAACTAGTAAATTCCCCGGCTATCCCAAAAGCGCCGTTGCGCCCCCTTCCGCTAATGGAGGTCCCTTTTGAGAGAGTGGGGATGGACCTCATCGGGCCATTTGATCGGAGCACGCAGGGATACCGTTTCGTGTTAGTTCTGGTGGATTATGCGACAAGGTATCCCGAAGCAGTTCCTTTGCGCAGCATTTCGGCAAAAAGTGTTGCGCAGGCATTGTTTCAAATAATCTCCCGAGTCGGAATCCCGAAAGAGATTCTGACTGACCAGGGCACGCAGTTTATGTCACGCACACTACGCGAGCTGTACGGGTTATTGGGCATTCAATCTATTAGAACCAGTGTGTACCATCCCCAAACGGATGGGCTTGTTGAGCGTTTTAATAGAACGTTGAAGTCTATGATCCGGAAGTTCGTTCATGAGGATAGCCGTAATTGGGATAAGTGGTTATCTCCTCTGGTGTTTGCAGTGCGGGAGGTGCCCCAGGCCTCCACGGGATTTTCTCCCTTTGAACTACTGTTCGGTAGGAAACCCCGGGGGATATTGGACCTAGTTAAAGAAAACTGGGAGGAGGGTCCGAGTCCTAGTAAAAATGAATTACAGTACGTGCTGGACCTGCGAGCAAAACTCCATACACTGGGTAAGTTGTCACGGGAGAATTTGCTCGAGGCGCAGGCACGTCAGCAACAGCACTACGACAGAGGAGCTAAACTACGTCAATTTTCACCGGGAGATAAAGTTCTTGTGTTACTCCCTACCTCTAGTTCTAAATTACTCGCCAAGTGGCAAGGGCCCTTTGCGGTCACACGGCGAGTGGGGGAGGTTGACTATGAGGTAGAGCGTACTGATAGAGAGGGGGCAAAACAGATTTATCACCTCAATCTCCTGAAAGCGTGGAAGGAGGTGGTGGCTGTCTCTCTGGTTACGGTGGATAAGGAGAGAGATGAGCTGGGGCCAGAGGTACCAAATTCATCCAATCAGACCGCGACCCTTTCAGATGACCATCTCTCACCGAATCAGAGAGCAGGCAACGCTTTTGCAGATGTGTTTTCCCCCATACCAGGACGCACGCACCTCATACACCACCACATTGACACTTCCCCGGGGGTGACGGTGCGGACCCGCCCCTATAGGTTGCCGGAACACAAAAAGAAATTGGTTAAAACACAAAAAGAATTGGTTCAGGTAGAGATAAAGGCAATGCTAGAGCTGGGGGTAATAGAGGAATCCCACAGTCCCTGGAGTAGCCCCATTGTGCTGGTAGGTAAGCCTGACGGGTCTATTCGCTTCTGTGTGGATTATAGAAAAGTAAATGAAGTGTCACGGTTTGATGCTTATCCAATGCCTCGGGTCGACGAGCTCTTGGATCGGCTTGGCACGGCTCGATTTTTTTCGACGCTGGATTTAACCAAAGGTTACTGGCAGATTCCCTTATCTGCCAAATCTAAGGAAAAAACGGCTTTCTCCGCTCCAGATGGTTTGTACCAATTCAGGACACTTCCGTTTGGGTTATTCGGAGCCCCTGCCACCTTCCAGCGCCTGATGGATCGGGTATTGCGTCCGCATGCTGGATATGCTGCTGCCTATCTGGATGACGTAATTATCCATAGTAGCAGTTGGGAGCAGCATTTGCAGCATGTGGGGGCAGTGCTCGAATCCTTAAGGCAGGCAGGGCTCACGGCTAACCCAAAGAAGTGTGTGATTGGCCGAGCGGAGGTACGGTATTTGGGGTACCACTTGGGAAGTGGACAGGTGCGGCCTCTAGTGGACAAAACCGCTGCGATTGCAGCCTGTCCCCGACCCAAGTCAAAAAAAGAGGTAAGGAGGTTCTTGGGGCTGGCCGGCTATTACAGAAGATTCATCCCGGCATTTTCGGAGCTAACCAGCCCCCTAACTGACTTAACCCGAAAAGGTGCCTCAGATCCGGTCCAGTGGACGGAACCGTGCCAGCGGGCGTTTGAGAGGGTAAAACAAGCTCTCTGTGGGGAGCCGCTCTTGTTCACACCTAACTTCTCTCTCCCTTTTATCTTGCAGACCGATGCGTCGGACAGAGGGCTGGGGGCTGTTTAGACCCAGCAGGTGGAGGGAGTCGACCGCCCCGTGCTGTACATCAGCCGAAAACTGTCACAACGGGAGGCGAAGTACAGCACGGTGGAGAAAGAGTGCCTCGCCATTCGGTGGGCGGTCGGAGCCCTCCGTTATTACCTTCTGGGCCACCCATTCACCCTCTGTTCGGACCATGCCCCCCTCTAATGGCTCCACCGCATGAAGGATACCAATGCCCGGATCACTCGGTGGTATCTGGCTTTGCAGCCTTTTAACTTCAAAGTGATCCATAGACCGGGCGCACGGATGGTCGTGGCTGACTTCCTCTCTCGCCCCCAGGAGGGGGAGGGGGGGGTTGGTCATCGGCTGGATGGCTCCCCGGCCTAAGTCGGGCGGTGGGGGTATGTGGTGGGGTGGGCGTGGTTTGAGCGTTGGCTGCAGAGAGAGAGAGTGTGAGAGGAGCGGCTCTCGGATCCTTCGCCACAACTGTCAGGTGGAGGTAATCAGCGCCGATAATTGATAATTGTTTAATTGCGCTGATTACCTCTGATTGCTTTCAACAGTGAGCCTGGGGTTTTTAAAAGCGAGACCGGAAGCCGGAGAGAAGGAGGAAGCGCCGGTGAAAGACGTCTAACGAAACCTCTGTGTTGCGGTGATTGTCAAAAACGCCGGTGAAAAGATGTCTACAAAACCTCTATGTTGCGGTTATTGTAAGAAACGCTAAGAGCGTTAATAAAGAAGCACGAAAGTGCTAAGAACGAAACCGGTTGTCTCCTGTGGGTGTGTTTTAAGCCAGGAGGGGTGGCACTCACTTGCCACATATAGTTAATACATTTACTACATTTTCAAAACTACTGTGATCAGTCCAATCATTCTGTATTTGTGACTCCTGCTATTAAAAATAAAATAAAAAACATGAAATAATCATATGTTGTGCTTCTGGAGGTTCATTGTACTTGGCAACAAAGCGAGTACAATTCAGTGTTTATTAAATGAAGAAATGAGGTCACAAGGAAATGCTGTTGGGATGCAGTGTATTTCTTCATTGAGCATCAGTGCAGAGCTGCAGTGTCAGGAAGCACACACCCTGGTGGTTGGGAGGAGCATTGCGGTGATTGTCAGCCCACTCTAAAATTAAAACAATGGTATGTGAGAACAGTTATTGCTCACACATGGACACAGATGGGAAAGGAGATGTTTAGAGACGTTTGTGCAGCCTGGCTGTGAGGTTCAGGTGCTCTTTGGTCAGTGTCATGGCGGACGTCACATGTTAAGCAATAAGAAAAGGGCTGACCACACTCAGATCACACAGCTCCTGCAGACGACTGACAGCATGGAGGAGGAGAGGA
This sequence comes from Anguilla japonica, assembly GCA_025169545.1. Taxonomy (NCBI): domain Eukaryota; kingdom Metazoa; phylum Chordata; class Actinopteri; order Anguilliformes; family Anguillidae; genus Anguilla; species Anguilla japonica. Next base: position 60,202,670 of record CM045884.1, read on the forward strand.
ACAGAGGAGGCTTTAGCAGCATGAAAAAGAAACATCAGAGAAGATCCAGTGAGAAGAAGAAGATGAGAAGAACCTGAGAAAGGAGATATGACAGAGGGAGGAGCTCCAGGGAGTGAAACAGACCAGAAAAACTGCAGAACTGTGATGATTAAAGCATGATGTCAGACGAACTAGAATATTCTCACTGCATTTTACTCCAGGGCTGAACCTCTCCTGTACTAAACCCCTGTCATGACACTACCTCGATGGATGACCTTGCTCTTCTGAACCGGATATTACTATAAAAGGGGATGTCTATCTTACCAGCTAGTTTAATACCTCAGACCATAATCTGTCCAACAATGATTATTTGCAATGACGGATTCCTCATTAGTTCTCTATTGCCATTTAGCCCGTCTTTAACTGTTGATACCAAGCTTGCCAGTCAGAGGATGGGTTCTACCTCTGTAGCCTGATTCCATGTAAGACTGGGAACCTTTTTATCATCTGTGTTTGAACCCTTTATTTTTGTACTTGCAGTTGTTTTATTTTTATTTATTTATTTATTATTTATTATTTCTTCTTCTTCTTCTTCTTCTTCTTCTTCTTCTTCTTCTTCTTCTTCTTCTTCTTCTTCTTCTTCTTCTTCTTCTTCTTATTATTATTATTATTATTATTATTATTATTTGCCTTTTTGGGGTCGAGACTTGGTCCTGTCCAGTTTTTCTTTCTTTTAGCTGGGTGTCCTCAGACTGTCCTCTGCTGGACAAAACTAGGTACTGCATCAGCCAAAAGTCAGCATGGCAACAGCACCACATCTCACACTTACACATTAAAACCAGGAGGGGTCGGTTTAATTAGTGGCCTCCCCTTGCTCTCATACCTTCTGTTTCTGTCTTGTAGGAGGGTGTAGTTACAAGGCAAAAGCCACACATTAACACAGACAGTGGTGGAATGGTCACTGGCCACAGGTGTTTCTCTCACCTGCAGGGTCAGGTACTACAAACATCTGACCACCAGCACATCCCCTACATCTGAGTGGTTACTCAACACCTTACCCATATACATTGATTCCCCGGGTTTTCTCTGAAAATTAAACTAACAATCACCTCTGATATCTCCAAAATACCATAAAATAGGTCAAAGCAAGAGCAACAACAACAACAACAGCAGCAACAACAACAACAGCAACAACAACAGAACAAGCAGCTGAGAGCCCATGCTCCTAACAGGGAAAGAGCCAATAAGCCGAGCCCTCAGTCACCGTAAGTACACACATAGTAGAGCTGTAGACAAAATCAACTCTGATGGAGTACATATTTGCACCCTCTTGAAACCATATTACTGTAACTTTGTTAGAGTTAAATGAACACAAAGCATTTCACTCGGCCCACAACTTTTGGGAGAACTGAAGAGTTGACCAATAGGGTGATTAATAGTTATGTACCAAAAAGGAAAAATAAATAAATATATACCGCAGGTGGCAACACAGAAATGCGAGCCAGGATGTGAACACGTGACCATCTGGGTACGTATGACTCCCCTCAAATGTGTCTGTGTACATCACAGCAAGACTGGATAATGTGAAAGTAAAACCGGACAGAGGGACAGGCAAACGGCCCCCACCTCGCCTGTCTGTCTCAGCTGATTGGCAGAGGGGTTACCAGGGGAGACTGGAAAAGGGTATCCGGCAGCAGGGACCCCCATCCCGGCCTTTTACTTTACACAGACTGGCTGAGTCCCACACAACGGCCCTGTGCTCCATCTGTATGGGAAAGCAGCAAACTGGGTGACCTTTCCACAGAGCACAGCCACAACTCATTAACTACAGCCACTAAATGAGCTGCAGCATGATTAAACAGCTGCTCTGTGTGTGTGTGTGTGTGTGTGTGTGTATGTTTGTGTGTGTGCGTGTGTGCGTGGGAGTGTGTCTGTGTGTATAGATGTGTGTGTGTGTATGTGTGTGTATATGTGTGTGTGTGTGTGTGTGTATGTTTGTGTGTATATGTGTGTGTGCGTGTGTGTGTGAGTGTGTCTGTGTGTATACATGCGTGTGTGTATGTGTGTGTGTGTGTGTGTGTGTGCATATGTGTGAGTGTGCATTTGGGTGCGTGTGTGTGTGGGTGTGGGTGTATGTGAATGTGGGTGAGTGTGTCCGCGTGTATATGTGTGTGTGTGCGTGTGTGTGTGAGTGTGTCTGTGTGTATAGGTGTGTGTGTGCGTGTGCGTGTGTCTGTGTGTATATGTGTGTGTGTGTGTGTGTGGGTGAGTGTGGATTTGTGTGCGTGTGTGTGTGCGTGTGGGTGCATGTGTGTGCGTGTGTGTGTGCGTGCAAATGTGTGTGAGTGTGTGTGTATGTGTGTGTGATGGAGGATGTAGAATGGTGTGGTACAAAGCCTGTTTCTCATTACCCTCATTTCCCCTCAATCAACATGCTCCCCACTTCTGATTGGATCTCCTGATTACAACCACATGCAAGGGGTCACGGGTCAGGGGTCACAAAGGTAGTGATGTAGGAATGTGGGGTACAGGCAGAGGTCGCAGGTCTTTGCTCTTATAAAACTAATCTTTAAAAACAAACAGACACAATACAAAACTGGTGCAAGGTTTAGCCAAGTACTTCACTGGCTGACTGCACTGAAGGTTTTCCAAGAGTGCTTCAAGTGCAACATCAGACAACATGAGATGTGCAAGATCTGAATGTAACTTTTAAAATGTGAAGGCTCATTGTGCCGTATAATGAAATTTCATTATGTTGAAGGCAAACATGTATAGCACTGAAACACATATTTATGATCTATTTTTTCTGTGTTTATTTAATTCCCATTCAGGAAGACAAAACAGAATGAGTTCCTGTGTAAATGAAGGGGGCTGAAATCCTGTGAAAGGTTTCCTGCAAGTCTATAACCGTTAGGGAAAGGAGTTTTCAAGTCTGGGGTTGGAGGTTCAATTCCCAGGTGGTGCACTTCTATTGCGCCATCTTCTGTTTCACGGTGAAGCCACACTATACGCGGCCCCGCCGCGCGGCGGCGCCGCCTCCATTCATTTTCAATGAGGGGTGGCGGCCAGACCCCGCAATGCATGTTGGGATTGCCGGCGGCGCGGCGAGAGGCTGCGAGGCGGCGAGGGAGATGGAAAAAATTCAACTTTGACCCCCTCGCCGCGTCGCGGTAACCAATCTGATTTGATCTAATGATCCGTCAAGTAAATTGTCCCTATTTTTTTCTCATTTTAGTTCCACATTCTATCGTTCCACAATGGAGGACCTAACTCGTAATTGCCGTATCGGGTTTCCAAACTTAATAAAATCTCCTACAGAGACATTGATAAGAGGAAGGCAGCGTGGAGAAAAGTCTCTGAAATTGTCGGTGGCTCTGAAATGTAGTTATCGCCGTTAGCTACTATCACTGTCCAGTCTGAATAAAAATCATTTTTGCAGTAACTTAGCTCTGAAAAAATGTTAATAAGCTGCCTAGCTAGGCTGTCTAATGTATAGCTATAGTGAGTAACAACAAACAATAACAAACAAAACAAATCTTCCTAATGTATTAGTTGCTAGTTGTTCGTTTCTACCAGCCACCTAGCTAGCTAACAAGATATAACTTTGAAGGCATTATCTGGCTAATTAGCCAGACAGTGTTTTTGTTATTGGTTGTCACTCACTAGCTAGACATTAAACAGCCTAGTTAGGCGGCAGACTAACATCTTTCAGATCTAGGTTACTGCAAAAAATGATTTCTATTCAGACAGGAGAATGAATATGAAACACGATATTAAACCCGGTCAACATTTAACGAACACAACTGTCTGTCAAAAATAGGTGACACGCCCACAAACAGCCGACTGTGGGGACGCGGCGCGGCGACAGGCGGCCGTCGCCGCGTATAGTGTGGCTTCACCGTCATTTGTTTCATTTGTTCCAACTTCGCGGCCAATCGGCGGCCGCCCTCGTTTCATCTTCTCGAGTTTACATGCTTTTTGCGCCCAATCAGGAGGCGCGCTTGTTTCAACTTCATCACGTGGGTTCCAACTTCATCACGTGGTATCGCAGCTCTCCCTTCCGCTGTTTCAAACTGCACTTCAGGAAGTGCTGTAGATCTGCGACAGGAGCGCGGTTTCAGTAAGTTTTTTAATTAATTTTACATTAAAAATATAGAAACGTTCACATTTACGTGTTCGCAGTGTTTAGAACTGGCTAGCCAGCTGGCTGTCACGCCGTTTTTCTCTCTTTTAAAAGCGGTGTTAGCGTTTATATCATCTAAAACGGCGGCTAGCGATATTAGCTAAGGAATGAATGAATGAATAATCAATCATTCAATAACTTCGCAGTTATGGCAGCGCGTTGCGTGTGCGTTTTTACCTATGAAATATGTCGTAAGACAAATTTGGCATATCCTGTGCTTCATTTTTCATTATAAAACGTAGCATTCCCTTGCTTGCAATGTGGATATCTGCCTGGTTTGTTAACCAGAATTAGTCATGTTAGACGGTTTTCTGGCCAGTTAAATATTAGCTAATACGATTAATTTAATCATTTATGTCCAAAGGTTTAAAAGATGTGGTGTGACAGTAGACAAACATGAGTTACAACAGTGTCGCTGTGTTTTTGCATAGGTCTGTCAAAGAGTAATGGCATTTCAGTAGCTCCTTTAAAAATACAGGTGTTTAAATTGCATGAAAGGAACTTAAAATGTAAGCACTACAATGGAGTGTGAGTACATGTGTGTCTGGACACGCCGAGGGACCCCTACAAGTCAAAGAACAGGAGCAGGAATCGAGCGGGTTCCATAAAATATTGCTTTCTGTGGCAGGTGCTCTTGTTGCAATTTTGCAGAAAATGCAACTGATTGATAACCTCTTTCAGCTATGTCAAGCGGCTTCGTAGACAGCCGGCCCAGCCTGGGACTCGGACGGACGCCGCAGTCCGGTACATCAGGCGCAGAGACCAGGAGCACATTGCTGCGATCAGAATTAAGCAGCATCTCATTTAAATGCACGATTGACACAAATACACACGTTTGTCTTAAAATAACTTTATTTTTCCTATGTCTTTGCAAAGCCGATCCTGCCAAAGTCCTGAGTAGAGGTCCCGCAGGCCCTGCTTCCAGCTCCGATGAAGAGGAAGGTGGGCCCCGGCCACAGCGGTCCTTCCGGGCCACCGAGGCCTGCCTCGCAAAGTTCTGAGGTGAGATGGTGTATCTTTATAGTTTGTTTTTAACGCTGAGTTAAAAGAAGTTGACGCAAAACTCACTGTAACGCGTTCTCTTTATTCTGCAGCTGCCGATTCCTGAGAGTTGGCGTGCGGCCTTCTGGAGGGAACAGCGGGAGCAGATTGGTCGGGCGCCGTTTACCAGGGACTGCTTGGGGAAGACGGTACTCGCCGCAGACCAGCCTCGATCAATCTACAACCTGCCGCCCGCCTCTGAGTGAAAAGGCCAACGTTCATGTTTCTTCTTTTTTTTTTTATTGAATTGTTTTATTGAATACAACTTGACGCATTACGTGTCATACCTCTGCAAGCGTGGACGTTTGTGATTTAGACACCAGTTGCTGCATCTCTGCAAAAGTCACGTCTACTGCAAAAATCAAGAAATGTATGTGTTGTACGAGAAATGTACCGGATCAATAAACATGCACAGATGAAGTGCTAAAAGTCAATACTGTGTCTGTGAATGCATTCTACTAGCAATAGGTCTGTTTAGAATTGACTGCTTAGTTGACATTTCAAGTGGCACAATTACAGACTGTATTGGTTGTACTGTATTCAACATTCACCTATGTGCATTCAACTTTACAATTCCTCACATTTCTCATTTCAAGTGACTTGCATTCAAACATTCATTACATCATTTACACTAGTTGACATTTATGACATTTCCTTTCTTTTTTCCCATTTTCCTTGCATGTGAACATGCAAACAAGCAAATTGGGCCTTTTCCTTCCAGGGGTCACATTAACCTTTGTGCATTCAACTTTACAATTCCTGACATCCCTTATTTCAAGTGACCTGGATTCAAACACTGAACTGGTCAATCAAACATTACACTGGTTGACATTTGTGGCATTTCCTTCATTTATTGAACATGTCCTTTATTTTTTTGGGGGGGCCTTTTCCTTCCAGGGGTCACACTCAACTTTACAATTCCTGACATCCCTTATTTCAAGTGACCTGGATTCAAACATTGAACTGGTCAATAAAACATTACACTGGTTGACATTTGTGGCATTTCCTTCATTTATTGAACATGTCCTTTATTTTTTGGGGGGGGCCTTTTCCTTCCAGGGGTCACACTCAACTTTACAATTCCTGACATCCCTTATTTCAAGTGACCTGGATTCAAACATTGAACTGGTCAATCAAACATTACACTGGTTGACATTTGTGGCATTTCCTTCATTTATTGAACATGTCCTTTATTTTTTGGGGGGGCCTTTTCCTTCCAGGGGTCACATTCAACTTTACAATTCCTTATTTCAAGTGACCTGGATTCAAACATTGAACTGGTCAATCAAACATTACTACTGGTTGACATTTCCTTCATTTATTGAACATGTCCTTTATTTTTTTGGGGGGGGGGGCTTTTCCTTCCAGGGGTCATGCTCAACTTTACAATTCCTGACATTCCGTATTTCAAGTGACCTGGATTCAAACATTCATTACATGATTTACACTAGTTGACATTTCCTTCATTTATTGAACGTGTCCTTTCTTTTTTCCTCTTTTCCTTGCATGTGAACATCCAGGCAAGCAAACTGGGCCCTTTCCTTCCGGGAGTCATGGCCAGGCTTGAACCCGCGACCTCGCGTTCCCAAGTCCTGCTTGCCATCCGCCCTGGAGCAGCGGCTCCTCCCTTCTTCCCTCCTTGCCCGCGGGCCCCTCCTTCCTCTACAGAGAAGAACGAGCAGTGGCTTTTGCGCATACACATACCCACTCCACTGTGTTTTGTTCCAATCACCTGGATTTGGGCAAACATGTTTGTTATCTTCAAAATCGGTTAAACATTGTCAATGTCTGATAGCTAATTTCTGATTGGGTATGTTAGTTGCTGTAATGCACGACTGTAACATTGTTGTTGCTTAAAGGTTTAAATTTATATAACAGGAGCAGGAGCCACTAGCGTACTGCCGGTGCCAAGAAATGCAAGCATAGCAACCTATGTTAAAAACCTTCACTGCAGACTCCTCTACCTGTCTCAGGTGCACCAACAAAAATATATATTTTTCTATGCCGACAAAAGCATATGTCATGGCTTGAACATCGCTATGGAAATTTCTAGACGGGAAACATATGGACCAATGTAAGTCCTCCTTCCCATGTTTCACAATCCTGGAATCCTCTCTCTCTCTCTCTCTCTCTCTCTCTCTCTCTCTCTAAAGGAAAAGTATTTATAACTGGGACGCATTCAGCGCTAGTATGATGAAACAAGAATCCTGGATCCACATAAAGCCAGCAGAATAACATTCCAAAGTTTGACACAATGATCTGATCCATAAATCGCAAAGCAAACAGTGTTGTAAGTGAATATATGTTTCCCTTTGTTTTCCCTTGCCAATTGAGTGGTATTGTGAAATGTATACATTTTTACAATATATATAATTCATCCATCATTCAGTGTGGCAGTGAAAGAGTGTTCAAAGAACATTATCATTTCCCTGACAACCACTTCAACTCCTGTACTGCTCAGCATGTGCAGAAATCATAGACATCCCCTTTCTTGACCACAGTGATCAGGGTGCAATAAAGAGGACTGGTGCTGTGGCTAATGACACTGGTTCTGTGATTTTTTTTTTCTTTCCTTTACATCATATTACTTACATTATGTTATTAATGATTTGTTACATTTCTATTTCACATTATTATCCAAGTGGGTGCTACACATTGGAGGGGGTTAGGGTAATGAGTTCACACCCGCCACTTCATTGTAAAGCACTTTGTGATGAAAGACGCAATAAAAATTCAGCCCTCCACCATTAGTTATGTGCAGGTGACTTTCATTTTCAACAAAGAGCAGACATACAAAACATTTAATCCAAATCCCCAGTTAAAATATATGTAATACAGGAATCAATTGTGTACTGTTTGCACATCATCACATTCTTTTTTCTGGGTTAGCTTTATTTCCCATTCAGAGAGCCAAATTTACCAGACCAATCCTCAAGTACTTCCAAAAATGTCTCCTTAACTATTTTCTTCAAAATTAGCTGCAGCGACTGTTCAGATTCCACTCCTGCCCCCAAGCAGCAGGATTATGATTTAAATGATGTCACAGTTTTCAGAATTACGCCCTTAATGATGTCACAGTTAAAAGGATGACAGCTTTAGTGATGTCACAGTTAGCAGTATTGTGGCTTTAATGATGGCGTAGTTAGCACGATTACATCTTTAATGATGCTACAGTTTTCAGGATTATGGCTTCAGTGATGTCACTGAATAGTTTGCGAGTAGTCCCGCCGCTTATGGAAGGCCATTTGAACAAATAACGAGGCGTTAATGTCGTGTGGCCAATGAGGGACCTTGAATCAAGGCGGTCATACATATTCATGATGTCGAACAACAACGCAAGGGAGCACGTCCTGCATAAATTACTGACGTTATGCATACATTAAATTAAAATATGTGTTAACACGTACTGTTTTATGGAAGGCCATTTGAGCAGATAATGGCCTTCAATAGTAGTGTGTTGGTGTGACCGGAGCTAGTGATTCTTCATTTGTTCCTGTTTGTGATGACAACGTGGTAAAATGGTTGCGTGTTTTCCAACCCCTCTTCCCTGAGTAGTTCGCCAGTTAGATTTTAGGTAGGTGAAACGTACCCCTCGCTTTACCTTGTTTCCTGCTCTTGTGCCCGCCTCTGTTTCTGAGAGTCTTCCTGTTTTGGTGAGAGGTACGTCTAACCGTGCAGTCTTGTTCCTCTGTTTTAAGGTTCAATTTCCACAGTGGTAAATTCATAACCTTTTGTATTTGTAGTTTCCTGGCCTCTAGTAAATCGCTGGATCCTACAGTGAACCAATTGTTGCTGCATATAGGTATGTAGGGAAGACGTGCATATTCAACTAAAACTGCGTGTTTTCACTGGCTAACAAACCCTCCGATTCCTTCACACGTATCCGTAAGCCAGAGCGAGTGATTGATTCGCCTGGCTGAGGTGGTAAAGTGAGGGTGTATCTTCACCAATCAAGGTGCGTGCATTTCTGAGGCTTAAGGTAGGTTAGAGGTATGGGAAGTAGGATTGCCTTATGGCCCCCAGTTCATAGCGATTGTCCGGTTACCTTGTTTATTGGTTTGTTTTCCCCCCTTTTAGGTTGCCCCAGTGTAGCCTACTGCTGTTTTGCCTCTTTCTTAGCGTAACATTACTTGCCTAAAACTTATCAGCTATTCTGTAGGTTTCCCCTGTTCCTATGATTTGGTAATATAGCTTTGTCAGAATATGCTATGGTGTTTGGTAGTTGTACGACACTTGCTACCCTGAACGCTCATTAAGTGTATCCTTGCTGGTCGTGTTTTACTGCCATTGTTCGCTGTTAAATCTCCTTTTTTGAAACCTTAAACGGGCTACACTGTTTGTTGGCGGAGATGCGCGAAATACTGTAGTGGGCCTACCCTAGTTGACATTTTAATTTCGAAATGATCGAAACTAACTGGTTCTTTGTATTTGATTCATTGTTTTTAGCTAGATCTATTGAATTGCTTAAATTAAGGTTGGCCGTGAGCCCAGCGCTGCTCTGGTGGGGAGGTTAGCTTGGTGGTTAGGTCCCTCACTGTTTGCGTTCCTGTTAATGGTAATTGCACTGAATCACTTATTTAACACGAATTTGACGTGTTGAAGATGAGGTGGCACGCCTGGTGCAAAGTAGAATTTACTTGGACAGCCCGTAATTGCTGGTAACCCTCCCACCGAGTAGGTTCTCCTCTCACTCCTTAGCGCCCTCTAGTGGCCATTTTAGTCATTTTTAACAAAGGTAGTCTGGAAGTCCGTGTATGTATTCTGATGTTAAATTAATACAAGTTTGGTATCATTGCTTAAATTCTTCTGCTATTTTCTTGTAGCTTCTATTGTATTGGCTATTTGAGCTTGATTCTTTCTATATAGGTACTTCCAGCCCTCTATTTTAATCTCAATAAAAGTTAAAATCATTTATTTTGCGCCATGTCTCTGTCTTCCTTCAATGAAAGAACCTGAGAAACGGTTGTAAAGTGTCTGAACTGGTTATTTCCTTGGGTGAAATTCCCAAGGTGGCGTGGTCTGGCTATGTACCCTTACCCATTGCCACACTGACAACTGTTGCCTACATTGGCTCAGTTGGCCCTGGCTTACTTGATGGGATGTAGCGCTATGACTTCACAATTAAACTAAAACCAAAGTGGCTTTATAAACATTCTTTTAGATGTCACCCATTGAGTCACTGAACACAAATCATACTCTGATCAGGATTTCAGTATGTTTTGTCTTGTGACCTTTCTTTTGGTTTGTGAATCATTAATACCCAGTGTAATGAACACAGAGGCTACAGTCTCTCTGGTATGAAGGCAAATTGTCTGTGGTAGAGTTTATTTCAACATTTATTTTAACATTAACAGACCTGGGTAACTGCCCAACACTAAAAACACACAGTGGCTAGAGGCTGAGAAAGAAACAATGCTTGACTTTTTATCTGAAATACGAGTACCCAGATTATTATTTTTTTTTAAAGGGTCAGACGAAATCTGCGGTGATGCATTTAAATATAGGGCGCTGGTGTCATTACATTCTATTGGAAACTTGTTTGTGTCTCACGCATGTTTTCATTTTTTTGTGTAAACAGAGTACAATGCTGAATTATACCATGTGCTCTGTGTAAACTGTCAGTCCTCACCAAGGCACATGACACTGCGGTCTCATGTTCATGACTGACTAAATTAACAGTGCTTCATTGTCAGGGGATTGATTACCTCAGTATTAACTGAGCTTCATTGTCAGGGGATTGGTTATCTCAGTATTAACTGAGCTTCATTGTCAGGGGATTGGTTACCTCAGTATTAACTGCGTTTCATTGCCAGGGGATTGGTTACCTCAGTATTAACTGAGCTTCATTGCCAGGGGATTGGTTACGTCAGTATTAACTGAGCTTCATTGCCAGGGGATTGGTTACTTCAGTATTAACTGAGCTTCATTGTCAGGGGATTGGTTACCTCAGTATTAACTGAGCTTCATTGCCAGGGGATGGGTTATCTCAGTATTAGCTGAGCTTCACTGCCAGTGTATGGGTTATCTCAGTATTAACTGAGCTTCATTGTCAGAGGATTGGTTACCTCAGTATTAACTGAGAAGTGTAGTATAATGGGTAAGGTGCTGGTCTTGTAAATACTTGTGTAAGTCCTTCTGGATGAGAGTGTCTGCTAAATCCCTGTAATGTAATTTATGTCTTGACTGTCTAAAAGTAAGCCAGTGAGATGGGTCACCTGAATGTCTAGCCACGGTCCAAGCTTTATTCCTTAAATTAAAAAAAATTTGACAGTTCATGTGAAAACCAGGGATTACTTTTATTCAAAGTTTTTTAAAGGGAGCATGTTTATGAACAAAATAATTAATAGTGTTCATGAAAAAGCCCAGTGCCAATGCCAACATGCTCATAATGTTTTATTTTGCATTTGCAGAATTAAGCTCTTCAGATTTGCTCCACACTGTGAACATCTTCACAGTTAACAGTTTTTGGTTCCCAATACATTCCAGAAAATTGGTAAACAATCCCAAAACCTACATTTGTCCAGTTTTCTGGCTATCCATTGAATAAACTCAAACTTTAACTTTTGCAACAATGAAATGATCAAAGCCTGGGAACATTCCTATGAAAACATTATCTGACAATCAAATGGAATCTAACTGAAATCTCACCCAGATCTTCTGGAAAGGCTTTGTGTTAGCGGGTACGAGCCTGCCGCAGGAGAACCTTTTTGCCCCTCTTTTTTCCCCACAATGCACTGGGACATGACTCTGAACTCCCACTGAACTTCAGGAACTTACAGGAGCTTTCTGCTCATCCACATTAACTGAGGAATGCACCAAACGGTAACGCCATTACAAGACAATGCAATTATATTTTAGTTTGCTTTTAAATAGAGAAAAAAAGCGAAGGCTGCCTATCTCTAATTGGCAGGCCCACACCAGCGTCACACTGCCCTCATCAGTCACCCTCCCCACTAGTGTCACAGTGGGGTCAGGGTACCTGCACCATAAGCAACTGATCTTGAGTGCTCTGGCACTGTGCTTAACTTCATGAACTAACGCTTCTCGGGGTAGGTGACCAGTTGTAAGCTGTGTCTTCATCAGAGGCCATCAGCCCTGGTCCTGGAGAGTGTGGCTTTTATTTGGCTGACCATTACAGCCTTTTTAAATATCTGGAAATGAAACTAGCCAACCAAAGCAAAGAAAAGTCTGAGAGTGCTTTCCAAAAGTAACCCTGCTCATCCACTATCAGCACAGCAACTGGAACATCACCGCAGGGGCGGTACATGACCTGCCAGTTTCCTTCATTTTCAGGCAGAATTGCCCAGAGTTTGAGCTGTTGTTACAGGCAACCTGGACTGCTGAGAGACCCAATGGCCACCCAGATGGTGACACGGCCACAGATTCTGGGGACTGAAGGCAGATCCTGAGCGTACACTGTGAGACAGGGTGAACACAGACCTGCTGGGGACAATGCTGGAGAGGACACTGGAGAAGGTGAACATAACCTTGACTTCATCTTGTCTGACTTCTTTGCCCAGGTTGTGGACTGCACTACATGGGAACATGGCAATGCGGAGGTACTGTCCCGCTGGCTGTCACTCTGGACCTCATCTCTGCAGCAAAAAATCCAGCTATCCTTTTCCACAGCAGGAGAATTCAGAACCACAGACAGCAGTGGCAAGACCAGGAGAAACTTCAACACCCAGTTAGCCAGGTCTGGCCCTATTTCTCACAGGTCAATGCAATTGCGTTTCTCCTCTATAGTAAGTCACTATGGATGAAAGCATCTTAGAAGCAAATTAAATGTAATGTAATGGACTGTACATATATTAATGATGACATGCCATGTCTTCATTGAAGGCCTACCTGTGACTCACCTACAGTCAGAGTGATAGAGTCGCTGGGTTGTGATGTCACATTTCTCCCCTCCAGCCTCCCCTCACACCAGTACTGGCCCCGGTCACACCCAGCAGCTCCAGTGATGGTTACCGTGTACTCCTTTGTGAAGAATATAGCGGTCTGGGGCTGGTTTTTATACCAGAAATATGTCCAGTTGCCATATGGGTCCACCCAACACATCAGGGTGGCTGTATCTCCAGTGTAGAGTGGGCGCCATTTTGGCTCTACAGTCAGAGTGGCCTTTGGTGGTGCTGTGGGTCACAGTTCCATTTTAATGTTAGTGTATTCATGACTATGGAGGAAACAAGCCATCCTAATCGACAAAGAACCAGAACAGTTGTTATTCTATTTTGAATGGCATTTAGAAAAAATACTCAAGAATCAACAGTGAAAAAGCACTGATGCTGGCAGATAATAAACAGGGTCCCAGAATTAACAGAAATAGTGCGGTTTTACAGTAATACTCAGTTCCGTATGGGTCCTTGCAAGTTTTACACACTGAGGAATACCAGTCAGCAGTCAACTGATATATGAATGTGGACTGTGTAATTGTATTCTATACCATTCAGCACTCATCTGTTACCTATATGTAGATGGGGCAACTTACTCAATACCAGTCAGCACTCACCTGTTACCTGTATGTAGGCGGGACAGCTATACTCTGTGTACCAGACTGGGTCTCCCCTCCCAGCTCTGCAGCTGTACTCCCTGTGTGTGTAAGAGCAGCAGCACTGAGGGTGTACAAGCCTTTAGCTGTTCAGGCAATATGGGCAATGTCATGTGGTCCAGTTCCTTTGTACCAGTAATATCTCCAGCCAGCAGAGGTCTCTGTAACCTCACAAGAGAGACTTACAGATTCCCCTGCTTATAACTGCCTGTGCGGAGGGACAGTCAAGACAGGCCGGGGTTTGTCTGAAACAGAGAGAACGGACTTGAGTCTCTCCGCTATCCTCATAATAATGGCCTCATCAAACACACAGTGCAAACTGACTTTAACCTGGGATTCAGTGGAACACATTTCACTTATTTTATAGTGTACTTTAGCCATGACTACAATGTGACAATCATACTCTGACTGTGGTTATGACTAAGAGCTAGGAAACAATGCGCACTGGAGCAGATTAAATAAATGTGTTGTAATTTCTACACGGTGAAACCAAAATACATAAAAATATGGCCTTAAATAAAATCTGAGGATGTGCACTTTAACCACATGTGAATTGTGTGATTACAAATCTGAAATTGTGGAGTACAGAGCCAAATCAAGAAAAAATATGTGTTTGTAAAACATTATGGTTCTCACAATATGTTCATCTGATGTTTAGTTTTGACTCACTTGACACAGTCATTCTGACATCATCACTGTGGGAGGAGGAATCAGCACACCTGTATGCACCACCGTGAGCTACAGTAACAGATGAGATGTTGTAGGTGTTTTCATGGGATGTGTGCTTCAGTGTCCAACTGTTTAATTCAAATTTACTCCATGTGAATCCAGTTCGAATATCAGGCCATCCCAAACAACTGAGAGTGACGGTCTCTCCAGTGAAGAACAGGGGCCAGTTAGGCTGCAGAGTCAGTACAGGCTTTGGGCTCCCTGTACAAACAGCATTCACTGTGTTAGTACATGGGTTTAAATACTCACGGCATGTTCACAGTGTTCTGATTAAGGCAGTGGCTTCATTAGTTTAGCACAGTAAAGATCTGCTTCTGTTTGTGACCTCTGTATCGCCCCCTACTGTAGGACATGCTTTGAGTCTCACAGAATAATATTACAGTCCACAAATACAGGCAAACTCAATACATGATAATGCTGTTCTACAGTCTGATTGTGAATACTGACATTCTGTTATCAATTATACATTTCAATGAACTATCATTGCTGTTTCAATATGGTTTGTCTCTGATAAATTATCAAGTAACCTAAGGTGGGGTTTATTTGAAAATCTATGAGTGCTCACCCAATCTGGCCATTAGACTCAGCACTGTAACACACATGGGCAATGAAATGCATCAAGTGTAAGAGAAAACAAAGTTACTTAATATGATCCATAATGATCAGTTTGAACAGGCGTGTGTGTGGGGGGGGGGGGGTCCCTTTGATTTGATTTTTAAAAAGATTATTATTATTATTATTATTATTATTATTATTATTATTGTTGTTGTTGTTATCACTGTCACAAATTTTCATTCATTCATTTTGGTAAAATATATTTCTGTACAATGACCAGGTGTCATAAAACTTTTTTTCTAGGTTGTTGTGGCCTTTTTTATATTCCACATACATCACTTCCTGTAGAACTTCCTTTCCCCTTCAGCTCAGAAAAATGGATACAATTATTTCATTACTGCTCTTCATTGCTCTCGCACTGAATATAAGCTTTTACTGAATTACTCAAATGAGTTTCATGAGGAAATCAAGATATATTGTTCAGTGCTGTTCTCTTCAACTTACCTGTATAACTGTTGAAAAAAAATAATTAGTTTCTATAAGGGACAAGCTCTCACTCACTCACTTTGAATGCTTACTAAGTTCAGTTTACTAAGCGTATATTTGTTCTATAACAACTTTGTTGTTCCTCAGTAATTAAAAGATGCAAAAGATGCATACTTTAGAATCATGTGATCTTCAGTTTCTACCTGCAGGTTATGCTACACACACACACATATATATGTATGTATATATATATATATATATATATATATATATATGTAGTTGCAATCAAAATTATTCAACCCCTGTGGAAACTGTAAATATTTTTAAATGTATGCTTTTTGGGAGACTTGAAACGAAAAAAAAAAACAACATATATGTCACTTATGTGTTCCGTTAAAATTCAAAATAAAAATGTATTTTTTAAGATTTCCAAGTAGCATATAAATTTTGTATTTATATTTGCTCGTCTGTAGATTAACTACATTTTATGGAAACACACTTAAGCCCTTAAGAAATCCATAACGATACTGTTTGCTTCACCTGTGATAAACATATAAATCCCACCGATGCACTTCTTCACATCGATTGGAAGCTGACTAGCAAACATGCCAAAGACAAAGGAGCGCTCTCAAAAGTTAACAGAAGAAATTATTTAATTGCATAAAAAAGGCAATGGATACAAAAAGATCTCCAAGATATTGAAAGTTCAAAGAGACACAATTGGCAGCATCATAAGGAAGTTTAAAAGTCATGGAATAGCAGTAAACCTACCTGGATGTGGAAGGAAGAGTAAAGTTACATCAACTGGTATCAGGCACATCGTAAGAACTGCTGAGAAAACCCCTCATATTACTGCCAAAGGCATACAGGATGACCTTTTGAAAGCTGGAACAAAAGTATCAGTACGGACGACAAGAAGGATATTGAATGAGCAAGGCCTTCATGGCCAGACACCTCACCACACTCCACTCTTAACCAGTAAGCATATGAAAAATCGACTTGAATACGCAAGACGTCATTTGGATAAGTATATGGATTTTCGGGAGAATATTTTATGGAGTGACGAGACAAAAGACTCATGGATAAGCGGTATGTCTGGCACAAGAAAGGTGCAGCTTATGACAAGAAGAACACCATCCCCACAGTCAAGTATGGAGGTGGGTCAGTCCTTCTGTGGGGGTGTTTTGCTGCTTCTGGTACTGGCAATCTTCAGCGTGTGACTGGCACCATGGATTCCTAGAAATACCAGGCCATTCTAGAGAAGAATGTGATGCCCTCAGTGCATAAGTGCTTGGTGATCATTGGAGTTTCCAGCAAGACAGTGAACCCAAGCATACATCCAAGTCAACCAAATCTTGGTTCAGGGAATGATCTTGGAATGTCCTTGACTGGCCTTCTCAGTCCCCAGATTTAAATCCTATTGAAAATCTTTGGTGGGATTTGAAGAAAGCAGTGGCATCACGAAAAGCAAAGAGCATCGGTGAACTTGAAGCATTTGCACAGGAAGAATGGGCCAAGATTTCAAAATAGAGGTGTCAGAGGCTTGTGAGCACTTATAGAAAGCGTTTATTGGAAGTTATAAAAGCTAAAGGATGTTCCACAAAGTACTGATTTTGGGGGTAGAATAATTAGTGGGCTTGCTCTTGGTATCTCGCATATTTTTTATTTTATTTTTTTAATTATTATCTGCACTTTCTGCCCAATTTCTTTTTAGCTCTAACTAGTCCTACAGTTTTTGCACTACATTCAAACTTACATCAAAATGACCGGCTAGTTCCAGACATTGTCGCTTGTATTCAGATTTTTTTGAAATAATCAAAACTTTTCGAAATATTCAACTTTTCTGTGGTCACTCCATAGCGGCTCGTTGAGGGAAGTTTAGTGCGACGCTTTAGTAGGAAGCATGCGCAGGACGCACTTCCAACTGCATGAGATTTTTAAGCACAGCTTTATGGCCTACCTTTACTTCAGCTAACCGTGACCTTTCGCCTACTTTAGTTAACCTAGTTAGCGGGTACGGATGTTATCCTGTACGCATGAGTAGGAGCTACGGACACACAGCTACAACGCGCGTACGGATGCTATCCTGCACGCATGAGTAGGAGCTAATGACACACAGCTACAGCCACCGATACAGATGTATGGACACACGGAGGACAACAAATTACGTTACAGAGGTGAGGACGTGCCATAGCTAGCTAGCTATATAGTCAGCCAAGTATTACTCATGACACTTTTAGGATATGACTAATCCCTGGAACATAATCGCTACTTGCTGATCCCCGGCTGTATATGTAACGCTACGGTGCGCCGTGGATCTGGACGATTTCGTGCTTCTTCTGAGCTATGCTTCCTCATTGAAATGCATTGAGGCTTGAGGACAGTACCAGTTGGAATTTGAAGCAAGCCCACACAATTCCTTCAGGAACTGTAACCTTTCTAGTTTGGTCATTAATTTTTTGGAGAGAATTTCAGTTTTTTCCTAATAAAAAATAGTAAACCAGGGTTTCCGCCAGTGTATTGCAACCCCGGCGGCCCGCCGGGCCTAAATTGCCCCCCCGCCAGGCCTAAGAATCTGGGATTTTTTTTAAATGTATTTTTAAGCTGTTTTTTAAAACTACAGTTACAGTGGGGCGGTTTGGTTGGAAAGCTCACCAGTGACATCTGTTGGTTAAAACGTGAACGCACTATAGGAAAACAGCAGGTCTGTTCTTTACCCTTATTGTACATAGAGTGACGTTTAACACTTGATGCTTCCAACTATCACAAGCTAACGGTACCTAGAAAGGCACCATTTCTATAGTAGGCTAACTAACCTCGTTACAAACTGTTATCACTTCATCTCGTTGGTAAGCACATTCTTTTTATATTAAGTTAAGTGTGTAGGTAACGTTAAACTAGTAACATGAATGTAACGTTCGATACATTGTAACATTACATGATTTATTAATCGCCATCTAAATAACGACTTCACTTGTTTATTAATAACGTTAGCTTGGTGACACTGATGTGCACGACAACATGGTCATTTAGCTAACTTAGCTAGCTAGCCAAACAGTCAGTAACACAGATCCATAGACATTTTGTTGTTGAAATGTGCCCAGTATTCCAAGGCTGTACATTGTTGTAAGATTCAGTAGCCAATAAGTAGGCAGTGTTGCGCATATCCCGTTTTTACAGCTCGTTTCCAGCCCAAACCACTGCAAAGAGAGCAAACCTTTTGTCAGTGACATTTCCTTCTGACATCTACGACGGCAATCGCCAACACTACATTTATTTTGCTTTTTTGTATAGCTATTTCCATGGATAAAATTGCATTTATTATTATTAATTATTGGTAAAAACATTTACTTCACATCCAGGGAGATAGCCAACTACTTGCACGTTACATGACATGTGTAGCCATTTAGTAGGCTAATACGATTGCATTTCAGGCCAGAGAAATTGCTGAGTTGTCTTAAAATCTTTATCGCAACAGAATGTATTAAGGCTGGCAGCCCGGATCAAATTTGCTGTGACAGCTGCCGTCCAAAACAAACATCTGAGAGAGGCTGCCTGCGTGCGTGCCTCCCCCAAGGCGTTACGTCATTGTTTTGCAATGCACAGCTGTGGTAAAAACATGCTGGCTTCGATAAGCGGAATCGATAAGTTCGGAGCCATATGATTCCAATGAATAGGACAACTTGGAACCGGTTCGCGATTCCCATCCTTACATGTGTCCAGTATTCCAAGGCTTGTTGTAAGATTTAGTAGCCAATCAGGACTTGAATACAAGTTTTTTGTAGAGTGCAAAAACTTTGATGTTATTTATTTTAATTTCTTTTGTTGTTGTTGAAATGTGCCCAGCATTCCAAGGCTGTAAGAATCAGTAGCCAATCAGGACTTGAATACAAGTTTTTTGTAGAGTGCAAAAATTTTGATATTATTTATTTTAAATTTAATCTAATTTATTTTGTTGTTGTTGAAAACACAGCATTCCAAGTCTGTACATTGTTGTCAGATTCCTTGTAAGACTATGCTATGCTGTAAATAGTTGTTGATTTTTTTAAATGTGTGTTGAATGAATGACTTATTTATAACAACATTCACATTATGTAGTTATATTTTCAAATCTCCAGTCAGCTTTTAGCACTGACTTAATGTAGGGCCCTATGGAATCTGTGTTATAGCTTTTTAAATTCTCAATTCCGCGATTCCGTCTGTGATTCTGTTATCACAGAAACTATAGGGCCCTACCTTAATGCTGCCATCAGTCTGTTGCTGGCCTGCGCCGGGCCCCCATCAAAAAAGACATTTGGCCGCCAGCCCGTGCCGGGCCGCCGGCCCCCGTCAAAAGATGCTTGCCACCGGGCCTAACAACTTTTCTGGGGGAAAGCCTGGTAAACTCAGCTGTATGTTTTCAAAATCACTTGAACGTGTTCTAATAAACATGCATTTCTGTTTACAAAGGCCTTAGTTGATACATTGTCATGAAATTTTATTCACATCACGAAGACATCTTATGGGTTAGAGGGGTTGAATAATTTTGATTGCAACTGCATATGATGAGTTCAACTGTTGAAACACGTCTGCAGCTGAGGCCATTGACAGTTTTTGTTCCTATAACACTGTGCCATTGAACATTTAATTAATTTTAGTTCAATTAATGCTCATTCGTATAGCGATTTTAACAGACATTGTTGCAAAGATGATTTACAGATAAACAGAAAATAGGAAAAATTAAACCCTATTTGAAATCAGTGACTATTGAGACAGACTACTGGTCTGTTGCTTATTCTAATACCGACCAAATCAAAGATGTACCAAATTTGACTGTAACATGCTCCAAACCCAAGTCTAACACATTGCATATAAATCTAATACAAAACTGTTTCTTTTCTTCTCTCACTAAAATTTGTAGGTATCATTCAAGGTATTTCATCTACTGAATGTTGAGCTCATCCATTTCTTTTTTCCCATAATGCAGGTCATTCCAATACAGCCAGAAGCTAGAGTATTCTAGCGCTAAGAATGTCACATCTGACTAACATAACAAATGCATTATTGTAGAAAAACTCAAAGGAGAATTTTAATCCAGAAACATCGCCATATGCTAAACAACTTCATTGCAAAACTGATTTGGCAGTACTCACAGATCAATGCAAATCCACAGTTTGCCTGCATGATTCGACATGAGGTTTAGCGCTTCAACTTCAGTGGACAAAAGGGTGATAGAAAAAAAAAACATTGGCTGTTTTTTTAAGCTGACTTGATGTAGGCTATTCTTTCGTGCTTGTGAGGTCAGCAAACCTTCCACCCTCCTAATACATCACTGTTTTAGCTTCTCATCTGCTGTAACTGACAATCTTCTGAATTTAAATGAATCTCTTGTGGAGTTCTCTGTGATCCATGTTAGATTTAAACAGCTGGGTTATATCAGGAGTGTCGGGCCTTCAGGGTCACACATATTAATGCAAAGACACCAGCTCTCTCTAAAAACTAATTCATTGCCTCTACTCAAAGAAATGTGGATAACAATTTGCAGGTTTTTCAGACATTTCTACTTTGGTATTCTGTAAATGCAATGAGGCTATCTTTTTCAGGTTAACATAGCTAGTTAAAATACAACCAATGTGGGTTTCCTCCATATTTCAAAGCCTAATTGCATTGAGTCTACTTAAATGTATGTTCTTCTTCACTGAGATATTAAGTTAACAAAACATTAGGATTAAGTTGATTCAATTAGTTCTTTTTTCTTTTCTGCTCAAATCTTTTGCAAATTGATGCATGATTTACATGATTTCACCTTTTTCACTTTCTAATTGGCCAACTTTTGTAGATCCATGACACACTATAACAAATTGTGAGTTTGTTACCACGTACATCTAAACTAATAAACCTGACAGGAAGTAAGCAGGAACTGAACTTGTGTCGCCTGGGTGACAGGTGGCTGGGCTAACCGTTGCTCTAAAGATGAGTTTGCCATTAGCAAAGAGGCTAGCCAGTGTACTGAGAGCATCATTGCACTACACCCCCCGAAGCAAGGCAAGAAGGCTTTGATGACTTCACCTTTAGTTCAGTGGTTAGCGCAGCAGCCTCTCACCCAGATAAACCGCAGCTCAATTCCTGTCTACTTCCTGCTGAATTCATTAGCTAGACAGAAGTTGTAACAACTTCAAGATATGCTGCAATGTATCACAGTACTACAAATTTTACTGATTAAAAACAGAAGAGCTAAATCCTCTAAATGACTGGTTTTTCTCTTGATTTCTAAGAAAAGGGTAATTTGTATAAACATACTGACTGAATAATTTGAAAAAGATTTGAGTAGAAAAGAAAAAGACTACTTCTTGAATTTGCTTAATTCTTATGATTACTTAGCTTAATATATCAATGCATGTAAATATAAATATGTAAGTATAATTCACCATAATTAAGCTAAATATGGAGAAAAACCACATTGGTTGTAATAAAGCTAATGGTGTTACTCAAGGCAATGATGGGCTGATAGCGTTTCCATTAAAAAAAAACAATTCTAATGATTGCTTTAATTTTTTGAGTAGAGCCACTGAAATATCTATAGAGTGCACTGTTTGTATCTGAACTTCATTTCCCTCTCTTTGCCTATCCCACTTTCCTTACCTTTACACTTCTACTTCAGTGGTCAAAAAGGTGATTAAAAAGCCTGACAGTATACACTGTTCAGCATGGCTAGTACCTTATTTTCCTATCAGCTTGTGTGGTATGTAAGTTGTGAATAAATTTTCTAAAAATCTGGGTGGGGTTCCACTTGGTCAGCTTTAGATTAGAGTCACACGCCAAGCGTGACACCCCGGGGAGGGAGATGCGGCAGTGCCGGGGAACATCGTTGTCTGTCGCATGGAGAGAGCGAGAGAGCGCACCCACACAAACACAAAATAAAATAAACTGACAACTTCACCCCTCCCTCTCACGGGTTACGGGAAAAAACAATAAAGTAAAACAACAAGCTAAAATAACAAAGACAAAAGAAAGTAAAACAGAGCAGCAACTTATCAGTCACCACCTTCCTGGCCAGGTCCAGCTCCTCCAACATCCCAGCTGAGGATTCCTTTCTTTTTAGTACTCAGAATAAAACAAAACGAAAATCATGACTGTGCTCTCAGTGTTAGCTCCCAGTCTCGGTCACAAACTGTGGAGAGCAGCACACCTTTTATGCCCCTGTGCTGGTTAGCTAACACAACCCAGGTGCGTGTGCTCTCTCCACGAGCCGACGCAGCCGAGACCAATCCGCCTCTCCGGCGGCCCAACTGCTACAGTTAGCTTTGGTTCTTTTTCTCCTGTTTTTGTTTGGATCAGGAAGTCAGCATAGTGTTGTTCATTTTTATTTTCTGATTAGTGCAATTCATTATTGGCTTTATTTTCAGCTCAAAAGTTATTTGTATTTAGTGTTGGCCTGGCTTCCCCACCCATTAAAATAAATCAGTGAGCTGGCAAGAAAAAGAAAGGTTTTCGCTCTTGGTTTGGCCTGGCAGGTTAGGACAGTTGGGAGGGAAAGGGCCCGTCCACTTTATTTTATGTTATGCATCGTCTCCACCCCTAGATGGGTGTGGAACACCTCAGTTTTTATCCAGTGGCCTGTTGACTTTCCATATTTCAATCCAATAAAGCAGCACTGGGATGAGGTGAGGCAGCATGAAAGTGTGACCTGCAGGAACTGTGTGATGCTATCGAGTCAGCATGGGCCAAAAATCCTTATGGAATGTTTCCAGCACCTTGTGGAAATCATGCTCCAAAGAATTCAGGCTGCTTGGAGGCTAAAGATAGTCCTAGATTGGGGTGTACCTATAAAAAGTGGCCAATGTGCATATACCTGCTGAAGATCACCCACACACATTTCCAGTGGACTGAGGGGAAAAAGCTTGCAACTGCACAAGCCGGAAAACCACAGCTGCTCACGGTGACAGAGAGAATAAGTTATCTAAAGTTGTACATGAGACATATACATGTAACACTAAGCAACTCGGATGAGCTGCTTGTTTCTGGGGACATTGTTTTATAGTCTGGGAGCCGAGCGGTCCATACCCAGAGCCAATCACAATTCACCCTTAGAGATTGACTTATGGGAGAAGGTCCATACTGAAGGGTTTGCTTTGATGTTTAACTGTGCAGGTCCTGCTGGTGGTGTTAGGGGGAAATTATTGTAAATAAAAAATAAAATATCTTTTTATAAACGGCTGAAAAAAAGACGGCAGCGCGGTGGTGCCATGAGTAGCCTTACATCAAGAACATTGTAGGTTCAAACTTTGACTTGGGGCTTTCTGTGCGGAGTTCGCATGTTCGCCCCGTGTCCGTGTGGGTTTCCTCCAGGTACTCCGGTTTCCTCCCACTGTCCAAAGACATGCAGGTAGGCCAATTGGAGACTCATTGGAGAGTGTGTGAGTGAATGGTGTGTGTGCCCTGCAGTAGATCGGCGGCCTGTCCAGGGTGTATTCCTGCCTCTTGCCCAATGCAATCTGGGATAGGCTCCAGCAACCCCCGTGACCCTGCCCAGGATAAGCGGGTATAGATAATGGATGGATGGATGAAAATGAAACCAGGAAGAGCAATTTAAGTTACCTTTTTAAAAATGAGGAAATGAGTATTTAAATTTTTATTTATGCCCACTGCATAACTTACATTCTATCAATAGCCTCATAAAATTGAAATGATGGAAAAATATGGCTATAGATGTATGAAGATGTTGAACTTAATTCACCTTCTGAGAGTGAAAATAAATGTAGGAACTGCACTGCATAGCAACTGCTATGTTTCGTTCTCTTCTTTTAACTGATCTAAGGTGCAAAACTTATCAGAGTGATGTTAGGACAGCTCCTAGTTCCTGTTTTAGTAAAGGGTCTGTGTGACAGTGTATCTGTTAACAGAACCATACAAAGAAAATGAAACTGAATCTATTTTTTAAAATAGAAATTTCATCTGATTTTCATCAAGGGCGATGAAAATCATAGACCTGGAGCGCGTTCAGCCCCGACAAAACGTAGCAAAACGTTTATTTAAACGGAAACGGTGGTGCGTTGAACACCCTGTTGTGTTACGCAAGCGTTGCAACTATGGCAGCAGAGAAGGCCATTCTTTGTGTTCTTTTCGAAGAATTTTCAGAGCCTGATGAAATCGGTTTAAATACGTGTTTAATAGGCTACTGTAAAATACTTACGACAAACATGTCTTCTAATGTCTTCAATTGTTGCATACACCAAGCTGCAATGGACGCATCAGTAAAGGACTTCAGTTGGATCCATTGTGCGCACTGCCTTTTTACAGTTTTTTATTTATTTTTTCTCAGAACTATTAACACAATCCCAAAACTACACATCAATCAGTACAAACCTGAAACGTCCATGCCAAACTCAAATGATCTTCTCAAAAACATATTCTCTTCCATCAAAATTAAACTTTGCCTTCATATGGCACACACAAGCCATCAAAAACACAGACAATGTAGATTACCCATAACACACCAGTGAGAAATTCAAAGCACTACTGCAAAAACCTTTTATAGCAGTGAGTCAGGAGTTATTTTCTCCTGCTTATTCTGCTTATTTTATGGTTTTCAGATTTTGATCTTTGCAATGTTACACTACTAACAAATGAGGGAGTGTGCAAATTTCCAAATTTTATTTGTAATACTGAAAAGTGATGCTGAGTGAAAAGTACTGTACAGTAAACACAACACAGTTGAAGAAACAAAAAATGCAGTATTTTCAAAGGAGAGTAGCATTCAAAAAAGGAACTCAGTATATGCAGCACTATAAACAAAAACAGTAATAAAATCTAAAGAACATAGTCTGTAAATACACTTCAACATTACATAGGCAGCATATCCTCTCACAATAGTACAGAAGATACAATATGTAACATTACAGTAAATTACAGTACCTGTTTTCTTGTCTGAAACGATTCAAGTCTGGCTGAACAGCTTCCCTCATCGTCATACCATGCACCAGGACATGGTCAATCAAGGTGGCACGTATTTCGTCTGGGACGAATTGTCTCCTGCCTCTTCGTCTTCCTGATCTTTGGACAGCTTGTACATTTTGAGGATCCATTATTCAAAATCACAGACGCAAACTGTGGGCCTATTTATTGATCCTGAGATTGTGATCGGTGTGTTAACAATTTTGCTGCCACATGCGAAAACACGAGACAGCACCCGGAGTCAGGAAACAAATAACTTAAATAGACACGACACTAACGAGACACATGAGGGCACAATGCACAATCAGACAGAGAGGGAAGGGAAAACGAGACATAACCAAAGAACAATAATAGAATAACTGAAAACAATAATACAATTAAACAGGGAAAAGGAACAGAACTAAAAACTGAAGTGCAGCCATCTGGCGGCCAAAAAAGGAAACGCAGACAAACACAGAACCATGACAACAGGACATTGAAAGAGGAGTGGGAACTGGGATTTTTCTTTGTGTCCAGTGGTGTGGGCAAGTGCATTTGTCTCCTTTGTGATAAAACAATTTCGCAGTTCAAAAGGTCCAATTTACAGTGCCATCACGAGACAAAACACCCAAAGTTCAGTACTGATTTTCCTATGGGAGGGGGAGCAGGCCTAAGGACCGAAAAACTTAAAAGACTCAAACAACAACGATCTGTACAAAAAAAGTATTTCCACGTAAACACCAGTGAAAAGGCGACAACAGCATCATTCAAAATCACCCATGAACTGATGAAAAGGATAAAACCATACACCGATGGAGAAATGGTGAAAGATTGCATACTATTAGCCTGCTCCACGCTGTTTCCTGAGAAAAACGAAATTGAGAAAGAGGTTAGAAAACTCCAACTGTCTAATTCAGCTGTGTCTAGAAGAGCATCAGACATTTCAGAGAACATCGGGAATATATGGACTAAAGCCTGGATATTAACGACATTCCGCAGTTACTCATCTTCGTCAGAGCAGTCAATACCGAACTTGACGTGACAGAAGAACTACTTGACATGGTTCCCGTGCAAAATGGAACAACTGGCCAGGAGATTAAAATAACTGTATTTGAAACTTTGAGAAAGTTTGCTATTCAACCTGCTATAGGCCTATCACAGCAATCACAACAGGTGCACCAGTTATGCTCGGTAAGAGAAACGGGGCGGTGGCTTTATTAAAAGAAGCACTGAAAGCAAATGGGACAGCGAATGACACTTACCATTGTATTGTGCATCAACAAGCGTTGTTTGCTAAGTTTAAGTCAATGAATGATGTGATGGCAAATGTAATCGAGTTAGTGAATTACGTAAGGGCCCGTGCTTTTGTGTGACGCATTCGACACGCAATATGGGGATTTGGTGTTACACACCGAAATACGTTTCATCATTTCATTCACATGCTTGAACCACTGAAAGCATTCGCTGTTGGACTAGGGGAGACAGCGAGATTTTCCATTTTGGATGACAAAGAATGGGTGCTTTCTCTTTCATTCCTTTGCGACATTACACAGTATTTGAATGATTTGAACGCCAAGATGCAGGGCCGGAATAAAACTGTTTATGAACTTTATACGGCTGTCAGAACATTTTCTGACAAATTGGATGTGCTTCACCGAAGTGTCAGCGGGGGAGATAACCGCTTTTTCCCCAATGTGCTGAAAGTGGTGACCGCATGGATGCTGTCCCCTCCTGTCAACCACAGTTCTGCAATGTGCTAACTGTGCTCAAGGAAAACTACCGGGCAAGATTTAATGATTTCAAGAAGGAAGGCAACATTTTTTTGCTTGTGAAAAATCCATTCCTCATTGAGATGGAAGAAATGGAGCAAATGTAACCGAGTGGAAAATATGTTTCCACTAAAGCCACTAGATGGCACTGTGCCTTTTTGGGTATCCCCTAATTGAGAGGTGCGCCAGAGGAAATTGCGCGAGAGGAAGCAGGAAGTGGAGAGCCTTCCATTTTGAGTGACTCACCTCGTGTGGAGCGTTTGCAGTTTTAAATGGGTAAATATTCATAAAATGTTGTTTCTGTACAAAATGATCAAAGGATGTACACTAATATGGTTGTATAGACGCTTTCATCGGACGCACGCGCGTTGCCAAGGTTATGCGCTTGGCCCTAAGTTAACTTCCGCTCTGTGTTTGTTTATATTTGGGTTTGTGTTTAATATGACACCGATTACAAACGGAGTGAAAGTTAAACTGATGAGCAGACTGATGTTGGGCTCAGGTTGTTGTGCTGTGGGGTGCAACCTGATCTCAGAAACAAACTACATTTCGAAAATTTGTAAAAATACATAATTTAACTTTGTAACCCACTAGGGAATTGTGAAACTAATTGCTGTAATCCCTGCGACACTGGTGGTTATCAGTTTGTATAAGCACACATATCATATAGGGCAGGGGTGTCAAACTGAATCCCAAGGGGGCCGTAGTGTCTGCGGGTTTTTATGTTTTCCTTTCAATCAGCTGTCAATTAAGGCCTTGAGAACAAGATGTGTGGATTCCTTAGCCAATCAATGACTTAAATGAAACACTTGTGCCGAGAGCAACCCCAAAAACCAGCAGACACTGCGGCCCTCCAGGACTGGAGTTTGACACCTCTGATATAGGGTAAACGTCCCTATTAAGCCCACGTACCATATAAGCCCACTTGCAACTTCTGAATCAAATTTTTAAAAAACTACATCATTTTTTGCTGTGTGATGTTTTTTCAAATGAAGCTGCTTGTTACATAAATGACACTTTTTATTGTAAGTCAATCACATTTGTCGATATTGAGTTATCGAAGCACGTGTGGCATGTGCCTGCTGATCCCGAAAGAAGTTGCAAAAAAACTTAGGTGATTTTGGTACCCTCAGAAAATAACATTTTTTGTATATTTTTACTCCTGTTTTTGGTGAGTACTCATTTGTTATCAAAATTTAAGTGATTAGTGTTTTGAATGAGACATATGTTAGAATATTACCTGAATTAGAAATATTTCTTTTGAAATCAAAATATGAGTTTTAGCACGCTAGCAAACAGACCACATGCTGCATTCATACAGTAGCTACATAGTATGGTTCATTGCAATGACATAAAGCATGATAAGCATGTATAGTTTATATTTTTGTATGCAGTTTATATTATTATACTGTTAAATAGACAATAAATGTGTATGTTTATCTTTATTTATTTTTTAATTAACATTTTTACCCGGTGGGCATAAAGGGGACTCTAGCAAAAAAAAAATCACACTGTCTGGGGTGGATGTAAATGAGTATAGCTAATTACTTCTCTGCATGATCAGTTTATACTTTTCATATTATGTTAGTGCACCATATATAGATTTATTTCATATAGTTGTTTTTTAATGTCATGTAAGTAGAATAAAATATTCTGTCTTTTAACCATAAATTCACTGATGTTCCCTTTAAGCCCACCTGCTCCCATTAAGCCCACTTTACTGTGTTTCAATGGGGACTTTCTCCCTTTTGACCTTTGAACCATTTTCCTCCCTAATTTGGACCTCACCTGATGAATCAGCTCCATAATTCAGATAATTAATACCCATATTTAAATATCAGTGATATTGCATAGGTCAATTCATTCTGGATAGGCCTGTGTTCTGTCTTAACATTAGCAATAATTTTTTAATCTTTACTTTTCAGATGAGTTTTAGTTTAAGATGACTAAAACACGAAAGAACTACAGTTCATGCCCACGCATGATAGAAGCGCAAGTTCATCCTCTGCAAAGCAGGGCTGTAGGGACCTGGACCATTCTATTTGCGCAATCATGAGGTCATTGAAAATCTGTACAAAAACAAGATGAAAGCCATGAAAGACTTGTTAGCGTAAGACAAAGACAACCACAACGTGGGCAAAAGATTGAAACAAACAAAAAAAATAAAGCTTAGACCACCCTATAACCTATGTTATGTTACACTACTAAGATGGAACATGGAGCAGATGATAGCCTTACTAAAACGATACAATCACCTCAAAGAGCTTAGGCCTACGTTTAGTCTAGGAGAAAGTAGAAATTGCAGAAATGTTGACATCTTTCTTGTTTATTTTGTTTAAGTAATAGGCTAATGATACATGAGCTTCAAGATGTTACGACTGATGTCTCCTCATAATGAACTGTATGTTTTAATGTTACTCCACAATGAACAGAATGGTTTTAAAATGTGTTTTTACAATGTTTTCACTGCTACTATCCTAAATGTGATTAACATTTGAAAATAAATTAAAGTTATTGTTTAATTGTAAATCATGAAATTGACTCATATACTATCCTTAGAACATTAGTATGGAACCTGAAATTGTTTTTCCTTCAGTCAGTCGGTCTTCAGAAATCTTCATAAAAACACCTGCACTTTCAACCAGCCGGCTGGACCAGAAATTTTGGCCAATTTCAAATGCCAACAGCACACCATAGGATAGAGATACAGACAAAATGACAACACATATTGAAAGATGAAGTATTGAAGAGTAATTTCCACTATAGTTTTGATTTTGTTCGTAAATAGTTTTTTGGCTACATTCCAAAGAAGACATGTTGTACGTTTAGCTTTTTCTGCGTTGACAACACAGCAAAAAGGCTGGTCATGCCTATTTCAAATGCCATTTACAGGCCATAGGATAGGAGTGGAGACAAAATGAAAATAGCTATTGAGAGCTAAGAGATTACAGATTTGAATGGAACAAGTTTGTACTGTTAAGATTTTTTAAATATATATTTATTTATCAGCAAATCATGAAGTGGGCTTATTTGGAACACCCATGGGCTTAAAGGGTACGTTAGGTACCCATTAAGCCAATGCCAGACTTTCGACAAATTAAACAACAAAAACATTAGAAATTGGTATAAATGAATTATTGACACTTCAAATGAGAGATTAGACTTTCATTTTAACTAAAATGTTCTTGCTTAAGTTGGGGCAGTATACATTAAAAATGTTTGAAAAGCGGATTTGGTGGGCTTAATAGGGGCGTTTACCCTAATGAAATATTAATCATGAAAAAATTGTTTTAAGCAGGTGTACTCGAACTTTTGACTTGAAAGTATATCATAATATAGCCCAGTGCAGTCAAGTGGTATTTTAGAATCAGGTCAAATTATACAATTTTGCCTGATCACTTCTACAGTCAAAACTAGAATTATGAATAAAGGCTTGTGTGTACGTGCAAAGCGAAGTGGTGCGAAAGCATGTGCACTAAGCGTTACACTGACTATTGTGGTACTCAAAATATTTTCCTAAGGTTGGCAGGTCTGCTCAGGATCCATTATGACTCCCAGATTTTTTATGGTTTAAAATAATGGCCATCAAATGGCACATCTAAACATGGGGACTTAGTCAGACTGTGCCTGGAGCCAACCAGCAATACTTCTGTCTTTTTGGAGTTAAGTTTAAGGTAGTTTGTTGTCATCCATGCCTGGATTTCACTGAGACAAAGCAGCAACTTCCATCTCCGGTTTCATGGGAAGTGAGCAGTATATTTGTGTGTCATCAGCGTAACAATGAAATCCAAGGTTGAACTTCTCAATAATGGCAGAGAGGGGGAGCGTATACAGGCTGAACAACAGAGGCCCGAGCACAGATCCCTGTGGGACACCATACCTCACATCACCCCTTTCAGGGCATGAATCACCCAAACAAACAAATTGTTGGCAGTTTGACAGATAGGAGGAAAACCATTCAAGGGCAGTGCCTCCAATCCCTGTATGGGTGTGCATTCTCTCCAGTAAGATACTGTGATCAACAGTATCAAAAGCAGCTGAGCGATCCGAAAGAACTAAAATAGATAACTGCCCAGTATCAGCTGATCGTAGAAGGTCATTGCTGACCCTTATCAAAGCAGTCTCAGTGCTATGCCCAGAACGGAAGCCAGATTGAAATTTTCCCAACATGTCATTTCCATTGAGATAGTCTTGAAGTTGGTTTACCACAATTTTTTCTACCACTTTTGATAGAAATGGGATGTTGGAGACTGGCCTATAGTTCCCCATTTCCTCAGGAGACAGGTGGTGTTTTTTTAGAGTGGCTTAACCACAGCCAGCTTTAAGTCAGTAGGAACACTTCCTTTTCATTCGATTTCAACGAAGAGTTCACAATGCAAGTTAAAATCGGAGCCAATGCAGGGAGACATTCTTTTAAAAGCCATGTGAGCCAAGGATCTAGTCTGCGGGTAGAGGAGTTCATTTTCAGCACTACATGACTGACCTCTGCCTCAGTGACTGCTAAAAATTCTGTGAAGCAGGCACTACTAGTCCTGATTTCACTGGGCTCTTAGTAGGCATAGTAGGCATCTGAAGCCTAATCGTCTCAATTTTGTCATTAAAAAATTCAAGAAATTGTTTGCATTTCTCATTTTTCTCGTCCTGCAGAGGAATTACTGCTTTTGGGTTAACAAGTTTGTCTGTTGTGTTAAACAGAGTAGTTGGAGGATTTTTACCTGATGCAATGAGGTCCGAGACGTAAGATGCTTTAGCATTAGACAGTGCTTCCTGATATAACTGTACATGAGATTTCCATATCTCCAAATCAACACAGAGCCTAGATTTCTTCCACTTCTGCTCCAAACGCCTTCCTCTGGTTTTAAGAGCATAATAAAATGAACTTGAAATGGTCAATTCGATTTTTTTTTTTTTTGGAGGAAAATTAATCGTTTAGATTAATCAACTAATCGGTAAAATAGTTGATAGATTAATCGATATAAAAATAGTCGTTAGTGGGAGCCCTAGTACACACTATAGATCAGATGTAAACACTATAGACAGCAGTATACAGTTGAAGCCGAAAGTTTACATACACCTTAGCCAAATCCATTTAAACTCAGTTTTTCACAATTCCTGATATTTAATCCTAGTAAACATTCCCTGTCTTAGGTCACGATTCTGTCTCGATATAATTGTGCCGCCGTGTTAACAAATTACTTCGGTTGCGGCCGGGTCAGGCACTCTTCACGGTAAGAAGAAATTTTAGGATAGCCCTTCCGATATTGCTTGTGTTTAAAGTGCTGCGACGGAAACAGCGATAGATTTACCCACTAGCCACATCTGTCCAAAATGTAAAGGCAGGCAGTTTTCACGGTCGGGAAAAATTTTATGACACGTAACGTACCTATGACAAGCAAGTGACTAGCTAATTGAGCTAAGCTAGCAGCTACAGGCTGACAAAACAACATGCATTTTTTAACCCATTACAACATCACAGATCGTTAAACAAAAGCAATCTACATGCACCAGTTCAAACATAACATTCTTGCTATTACTAAGACGGAAGTTATGTGTAAACATACCTGTGCCTTGATTTTCTGTCTTCTCCGCTCCCGCTCTGTCTTCTCCGTAGACTTCAAAACTCCCTCTCTCGTTCGCTAACTGTCGATGTTACCAAGCTGTCACTCTGATCGAGACTAGCCAATAGAAACGTGTCTTACATCTTTCAGCGTAGGTCCCGCCCACGAAAGTCAGCTCAACAGCGAGCAAAACTTTTGGATTTGCAAAAAAACAGCAAGCAAAACTTTTGGATTCGCAAAGAAATCTCTTGAATTCGCAAAGAAAACTTTTGGATTTGCAAAGAAAACCTTTGGATTCACAAACAGAACTTTCGGATTCGCTAACAAAAGTTTTTGATTCACATTAATACATTTTTAATCACAAATTTATTTTACTTGCAATAAAACATTTTTAGATTGCAGTGTCGATAGTTTTGCTCTCAAATCAATTTTTTTATTGCAGTGTGCAAAGTTTTGCACTCAAATCTATTCTATTTGATTGCATAATAAAGACACCAAAGAAACTCCATACAATGCAGACTCCAGTGAACGACAAACTAAACTAAACTGTGAACAATACATATCCCTAAATATCTTCAAACAAATTAATAAGTGAACATACAACATAAGTAAAAGGGAATTCAGTCTTCAAGCTTTATTTAAAATATCATTTACATTTATGTATAGCTGTTAAAAATATTGATATTGCTTAAGAAGGCAAAGAAACACATTGTGAGTATGTTGGAAAAATATATTTCATTTTTGTAAAATATTGTCTATCGAAAGCTGCGTAATTCTCCAAGATGCAGAATCTAAATATCTAAAAATATTTAGTATAAAAATGTTAATGAAGCTTTTTTTGTTAATAAAAAAAAATGGCAACGGCAATGGATTTTTAAATGCTGAAAGAAAATAGTTCCAGTCTATTGAACCAGTTTGGGTAGAAATGAAAGCAGTATGAAATGAGTAGTACTGCAATTATTTATTCATTGTGTCAATGAATGAAAGCTGTTATAGCCAATTTATACAAGTACCAGCACTTACAATGGTCTAATTTATGAACGAGCTAAGGATCCTACTGTCAATAATTCCAGGTGAATTACTAATTGATGAATGGCTGATCTACTAGGATGTGGTTTTATCACATTAAAATATTTTTCTTGTGACACTGTGTAGCATAAATGTGTCCTTGTACGCTCTGCTATCCAAACTTGAGTGAGCAGACTCTTCCTTAGTTGGAAGTGCCAATCTCAAGATGCTCCTCCTCATTCAGGAGGCTCCTCCCCCACATCATCATAGTCCATCTCACTGGGAGCTGGAGGGCTTTCGGGGGCCAGAACGCTCTCCCCTACAGGGATGGATCAGAAGACAGACAGACACAGTCAGCAGAAGGTCATTTTCAACAAATACCTGCCGTGATCTTGTAATTCTATACTGAAAGTAAAAGTTTAATTCAAAATATTTTAACAGGCTTACATCAACACTCAAATGCCTGCTTTCAGCAAAGTTTGCAGGTGGAAAGGAATGTACATATTCTCATAATTGCCTGTGAAGCCATCACTAAAACTGCCTCCAAAGAGCCAGTATATGAAACAAAATGGGAAGTACACAAACAGGAAGTAACCCAGGGTAGTGAGTTTCACAAATCACACAAACAGGAAGTAACCCAGGGCAGTCAGTTTCACAAATCACACAAACAGGAAGTAACGCAGGGCAGTGAGTTTCACAAATCACACAAACAGGAAGTAACGCAGGGCAGTGAGTTTCACAAATCACACAGACAGGAAGTAACCCAGGGCAGTGAGTTTCACAAATCACACAGACAGAAGTAACGCAGGGCAGTGATTTTCACAAGACACACAGACAGGAAGTAACCCAGGGCAGTGACTTTCAGAAGTCACACGGACAGGAAGTAGAGACTTTTAGCACAGGATGGAGACTTAAAGTGAATAAATGGAATAATTAACTAAACATCAATACCTAGAATGTAAAAATAAGATTGATAATGAATAAATAACACGATTGCAGTCAGAGACACAAAAACCACCTGAGCAGAACACGGTGAATTTGATGACAGAGATTGTGCTTCACTCCAACATTCTGTCTAAAAAGAGATACTCAACCTGGAAAAGCATCTGGGCCTGGCTGCATGGTGATGACATCATCATAGCACTCTGGTGCATCTCCGTCCACCAGCTCCCCTTAAACAAGCAGAGAGAAGCAGCAGCTGTGCTGATTAAACTGGGCACACTGGTTATAGTACTCATAATTGATCATTTTTGGGGGAACAACTTTCAAACTCATTTTTCCATGTCCAAGGCTGGACCACAAAAGTATTTTCAACAAGAGTGGTTCTATGTGATCAAAGAATTTGAGTAATGCACAACTTTTATTCTTCTAAAGAGGACAAAGTAAATTCCCCCTCCAAATCTATACTGGCCACATAACACAAACAACTAATTACAATATATTATAATGAAGGCCAATAGATGTATTCGTGAAGAGAAAATATTTAATCGTCCCACAAACCAATTAAAGCACTCACCCGTCACACTGTCTGGATGCTTATCTGCAGTAATGACATCATCATAGTTCTCTGGTGTGTCCTCCGTCACCAGGTCCCCTGAAAGCAAAGAGACTTCTGGGGACTTATGGCTTCATCAAGACTCTAACACAGCAAAACAGCAGATCCCTTCAGAGCAGTACTGAATAACACTTCAGCTAGCTGTGTTTGCACACTGCAGTCACAGCTGACTGACGATGTGGGGACACCTTTCACAGTCTAACTGACCCCATATTTAAACCTTGGTATGCGGGTAATGGGGAATCCGCATCACTGTGTCCCACAGGAACTGAACTGATCCGGCAATAACAATTAGACAGAACACAGAAGAGCACAGCTCCACTTCCTGGAAGATGTATCTAAGTACTCAAAAATATAGGCCTGAAGGATCCTATTTCAGTGTTTCTGTGAGGTATAAGGAATGATTAACAGTGTATCCCTGTGTGCCTATAACTGCTGTTTTAATGTATGTCATGAATTTACAATGAATCAAAAATATGATTACATTACAGGCATTTCTCAGACCTTTTAATCAGACCAACTTACACAGCTTTGGCATTTTTATACAGTATCCATTTCATACAGCTGGATATATTCAGGTCAGTAATTCAGGTCAAGTACCCGGCAGTTCTATCAGGGAATTGAACCTGCAACCTTGAGGTTACAACCCCAGTTCCCTACCAATCAAATTACATTGCTGTCTGGTTTGTGGATCATGTTAACCCACCGAATCCACCAAAACTCTGAGGAACCCACCCTTTCCAAAATCACACTGAAACCACAGCATTACCATCTTCACCCACTGAGAGCTCCACAGAGCTCCGCCCCCTTACCTGAGAGGGAGAGTCCCTCGCCTTCTCCCACGTCTTCATACCCAGAGGGCGGATCCTCAGATAGGCGACTCCCTGTGAACAGGAGAGAGGTTGTGTACTGACCCCGCCCACACCACACATGCTCTGTGGAGGTCTTCCACAATGTGCTTAAGACTTTACTGTGAAGCTCGAGGAGGACAGATCAGATTCACTCACCCCGCCAGAGGGCGCTGGTGGTTCCCCCTTCAGCCAGTTTGCACTCGATCTCCTCGTAGACGGCTTCGTGCAGAGGGGCGTGGTCCCGTTGAGACAGGGCTGTGAGAGCAGAGACAGAGAATCACAGAGTTAAAGTCTCCTGTCAGAGAGCCTATCTCTCTCTGCATGTGAGTAGCAGAGGTACAGCACACAGCTACTGTCATACACCAGCCACCTGACAGGGACCAGGGCCCTGTAGGACTGCTGATCTGAGATCAGTTTAACCTTTTATTACACAACTAATTCTTTATCCAGGCAAACAGCAGGCATGTGATTGACCTGAGGGGCCGCTCATGCACAAAGAGACATGGTGAGCATGCCAACTGAATCCCTCCTTCGCTTGAAAACTCTACAGCTAATCACACAGTGCCCTGAAGTCTCCTTGCTTTCAGGGGACCTGGTGATGGAGGACACACACTGCAGAGCCCACTAACACACACTGGTGCAGGGTCTTAACTAGGCAAGCCTCCCATCAGCCCCTATTTAAAACTGCCTGGTTCACCGACTGAGCTGTTTACTGAAGAGGCTTCCTCAGTCACAGCTAGCATGTGATGGCGATTTGCCCAGCATCTATCCGTCTGCCCCCTACCTCTCCTCAGTGCTCTGTTCCGGAGCAGCAGAACACCCAGCACCACCAGCAGCAAGAGGAACAGCACCCCCACCACCAGGAAGGCCACTTCTAGGATAGACCGGCTGGGTGGAGCCTCTAATGGGGGCTCTGGCCGTTTGGTCACTGAAAAT
The DNA here is from genome assembly GCA_025169545.1 of Anguilla japonica. NCBI lineage: Eukaryota > Metazoa > Chordata > Actinopteri > Anguilliformes > Anguillidae > Anguilla > Anguilla japonica. The sequence continues at coordinate 60,239,780 of CM045884.1, forward strand.
GAGGAAGTAAAGGGGTTGGGCATCAGCAACAACATGGCATACTGCTGCTACTTAACTTTCAATGACCACTTAGCTAGGTTTCCACCAGCTAAGTGGTCACTGTACGTACTGTATACAACAAGTCATTCCACAATTCTCAATGCAATGAGGCCGAAAGTGGGTCATAGAACAAGTGTACAGTATAGCTTTCAACTAGTAAACATTTCAGCTTTCAGCGATTTTTAGATTTTTACCGAGCATGCGAATAATAATTCTGGCTGAAAAAAAGACTATTGTTTTTCTGCGAGGTCCTCTGATAATTCAATTACTGTCTGGACCAATGTGTCAACACGTGAGAGTGCGTCAGACTTTGGTAGTCTAGAAGTCCTCTAATGTAGGGGAGGAATAATGCAGTTGTTAACTACTAACTACTGAAATTTTAATCTGTACATCTTTGTTAATGTATTTGTACAATGTTAATTAATGTTACCAACTGCAGTAGTTAATGCTATTTCAATTTGGAATAAAAACTGTTGAATTATTTGTTGTTGGTTAACTGATTATGGGCTCTATTTTCGTACCGGCGGAAGTCTGGTCCAAGCGCACACGCAGGTGTATTTGCAATTTGGTAGGATGCAACGTGATCTTTTTCCCGCTTGCGCCCATTTGCTAATTTCGTGGCTCGACATGAACCCGTCTGCACCGAGATGGGTGGGATGCCGTAGCTGGGGGTGTGTCGATACAGATACGCCAGCGCATTACAATTTTGGTATCTGTTTTGGCGTAAAATCACGCCTGCATCTCCGCCCACTCAAACCACGTCTAAGCGCAGCGCTGGTGATCTTCAGCTATTTTCGTGACTTTAGTGGGCGGGGGCGCACATGAACGTAGACCTATCCAAAATCCCACAGACAGGTTTGGTGGATGTCCTACGTATTTCATCCCGCTTACACAAATAATTAAAACAAGACTACTGAATGCAACCTTCTGAATCAGTTAATCATAAAAACATAAGCTTGACTCTTGTCTATTGAATTTGATGTGGGCAGCGGTTCTCAGAGCTCCAGAGGAAGAGGCATTTATAATACTCGTTACCTCTTCCCAAGCCAATTTAACATCATCAGCCCATGGAGGCCAACTTGCAGTACCATATATTCGGTCATTGCGAGTCTGAACCTCTCGGACAAGTATGTCAGTTTCTTCCTGGGTAAAGTTTGGCTGGTAGAGCCGGTCTGGCGCGTCTTCAGCCATTACGAAATTGACAATACGCTGCGCCTGTGCGCCACGCCGGTTTAAAGGGGATGAGAGGAGCGGATTTGATTGGCCATGATTGAAGGCAGCCAGGACATACCTGCTAATAATGTATTCCTCCCACTCCAACCCTGCCCCATGCTGCGCCATGGATGCACTTGCGCCTCTGGTCACCAAATTACCAAAAAAGAGTTGGCCATACCCATGTGCGCCAGCGCTCTGAACTTAGACCTGCGTTTGCGTTTGCACCTAGATTCACAAAAATAGAGCCCTATAAGTTTATCTTATGTTTTCCTAATGTGTAAATAATAATGCAACCAATGCAATAGTTTATGTATTTGCTAACTAACTAATGTAAAGTTAATTTCATGCTTAATTAATTTATTTGTTCTTTGTTCTTTCTTGTTAAATAACAACATTATTTAATGCCAATTTATGTGACCTTTTTGTTAAGTGTTACCGTGAGCGTGTCAGACTTTAGTCCTCTAATGTATGCGAGGCATTAGTTATCTACTCAGTCACCATCTAGCAATAGAATGTCTATGGAGGAAGTGCAATACAAAGAATTAACAGAAAAGCTAGTCTCAATAACTGAAATTAGTTGTGAGATAATAGGTCCTCTTTTTACTGTATAAATAACTCCTGGGTCAGCTTTACCTGGCTGTGTTGTTGGTTTGATAGTCATTCCAGGAGTACATAAAACCACAAAATAAGCAAATGCATTGTTTTCTTTATTGGGCATGAGAAAGGGTTTGTGTTTGTGTGATCGACAGGGCTCTGAGCTCAGCCTCAGGTTTTATCTCCTAAACTCTTTCCTACACTATCTAGAGGACATCCATACCTGCAGTGGAACTGGAGTCAGATGAATGACCTGTAAAATATAAGGAGATGTATTATTTATTCATTCAATTGTCTCACTTCCTGTTCCTGTGCTCCTCCCAATTTGCAAAAAAAGCACCTGGATGATCCCCAAGCATTTTGGGATGATGTTCTATGAAGAGATGAGCCACAAGTGGAACTTTTGAGATTACATGGGTCCCATTATGTCTGGCGTAAGGCAAATACAGTATTTCACAGTAAGAACATCATACCAACAGTCAAACATGGTGATGGTAGTGCAATACTGTGGGGATGCTTTGCTGCCTCGGGACCATGTACAACATGCCATTATTGTAGGAACCATTCATTCTGCTCTGTGCCAGAAAATTCTTAGCCAGAGAATGTCCGGTCATCTGTTTGTGAGCTGAAGCTGAAGCGTAATTAGGTTATGCAGCAAGACAATGATCCAAAACATTTGAATGGGCACATCTGAATGGCTGAAAATAAACAAAATTTAAGTTTTGGACTGGCCTATAGTTAAAGTCCTGATTGAGTCCAATAGCGATGCTGTGGCAAGATCTGAAACAAGCAGTTCATGCTCAAAAATTTGTCTGAATTAAAGCAGTTCTGCAAAGAAGAGTGGGCTAACATTCCTCCACAGTGATATAAAAGACTGGTATCAAATTATAGGAAGTGTTTGTTTGTACATTTTGCTGCTAAACGTGGTGCAACCAGTTTTTAAGTTTAAGGGGACGATTACTTTTTCACATGGGTGATATGGGTGTTTGATAACTTTTTTCATTTAAATAAATTAAATAATAATTAACTGTTTATAACCTGTTTACTCAGGTGCCCTTTGTCTAATATTACATTTTGTCTAACAATCTGAAACCATTCAGTGTGACAAATATGCAATCACAGAGGAAATCAGAATGGGTCAAATACTTTTTCACGGTGCTATAAACAAAGTAATCATAGAGGTGTAATGCAGGGTGAATCTTTAAGCTGCTCCTGGGGTTAAGGGTGTGTGTTTCTGTCAGGGCTCCAGTGATTAAACTTCACAGAAGCTGGCAGTCAGCCTGAGGTGATCTGGAGACGCAGGCTCACCTGTGCAGGTGACCCCAGCCTGGTTCTGGGGTGGGCAGCGGCTGTGCTGGTGCACAGAGTGTGGGCAGTCCCACAGGTGCAGCTCACTGCCCCTGCAGTTCACTTCAGTCAGCCAGAGGGAACTATTCCCCAGCCCAAAAATAGCATTACCATGGGCCTCCTTTGCTGACCCACAGCCCAGCTGTCTGCACACCACCTGGACGTCCATCATATCCCAGGAGTCTCCACACACCATCCACCAGGACCCCCCGTGGAACACCTCCAGCCTCCCAGAGCACTCGCCTTTACCCCCCATCAGCCGGAGGGGCCAGTGATCTAGAGCAGGAAACACAGATGAACTGAGCAGCCTCATTACGTTTAACATCTCCAATAGACACTTCTCCACTAACATTCTAGCTGATCTCATTACGTTTAACATCTCCTACAGTCACATCTCTGCTGACATTATGGCTGATCTCATTACATTTAACATCTACAGACACATCTCCGCTGACATTATGGCTGATCTCATTACATTTAACATCTACAGACACATCTCTGCTGACATTATGGCATTTAACATCTACAGACACATATGGCATTTAACATCTACAGACACATCTCTGCTGACATTATGGCTGATCTCATTACATTTAACATCTACAGACACACCTCTGCTGACATTATGGCTGATCTCATTACATTTAACATCTACAGACACATCTCATGTTGACAGGCCTCAGGATTCAGGCCAAAGAAAACGTACTTGTGCAAGCTCTCTGATTTGTAGCAGAGGAGCATGACAATTTGCTTCTTGGAACTTCGTTGTGCTCTTCTCCTTTGATGTGGAAAAAAGTAATATATAAATGAATTAGAAATTAAGATATAATTTTATTAACACAGAGACAAAGACAGGTGCATGTCATATGAAAAGCAACCCGCACTACTGAACGCTTCAGAAACATCTCATTCTTGGGGCTACACCAAAACTAAAGAAAGTGCACAATAGCCCTTAGTTTTACCAAATGTTATAGAATCTGACTACTATAAGAGGAGTAACACTCTATCTGCAGTAGAGAAAGATTTATTCTACAGTTCCCAACATTCATTTGATTACAATGTCATACAAGATCATAAAAACTCCACACAAATTAAACTCACACAGACACTGGGAGATCATACAAACTCCACACAGATTATATTCACACAGACACTGGGAGATCCACACAGATTATATTCACACAGACACTGAGAGATCATACAAACTCCACACAGATTATACTCACACAGACACTGGGAGATCATACAAACTCCACACAGATTATACTCACACAGACACTGGGAGACCATACAAACTCCACACAGACTATACTCACACAGACACTGGGAAATGCCGTGGCTCAGAAATCCCTGTATGTGAATTCCTGCAGCTCACAGGAAGGCTGCTGATAGCTGTGTGCTTCCTCTTCCTGTGTGTCTATGGTACATAATCTGTGCTTCCCCTATCACAGGGTTATGGGCTGCACATCCCTGCCCTCTTTAGTTTTCTCGGCATTTTACGGATTATGTCTACATCACAGTATTCAAGCATTACAGCCCCTGAGATGTGTAATTTAATAGTATAATGAATAACGATCTATATCTATATATATTCTACTCTTCCCAACAAGAGTAATACTGTGTCTGCAGTAGGGGCAGGTTTACCTGTGCAGGTGAGCAAAGCCACGTCATTTTTCCTGCAGCTATTCTGACCCCAAGAGCTTGATGGGCACTGCCACAGAGTGGAGTCATGTGGGCGACATTCTAAATGATCCAGCCAGTTTGGAACTGATTCCAGCCTTGGCCTTGTACGAGAAACCAATCCACTCTTCCCACAGTTCAGCTCCTGACATATGAGAGTGGCTGTGTCTGTAGTCATTCGATGAAGCACACGTTGCCCCAGGTGCCATTGTAGAAAACTTCCAAATTCCCAGAACAGCCTTTGGTCAGCCTTATCTCCTTGAATTCTACAATGACAATGTTAGAAATCTTTTAGGGACAAAATAAACTTAACTTTAAAATAGCTTGCCAGAAATTACAGAGGAAAAAAATGTAAAAGTATCAAATGCAGGTAAGTTGGGATGAAAAAAATAGTATGTTCCGTTAGTCAGTGCTCTCCTGAATTGGATCTCATCACTTCACCAATATTTTGTGAAACACCTGAATTTCCTGACTAGTCGGGTATCATGTATTTATCAAGTGTCAGTGTAAAAGCAAGATTTTTAGGCGCTCAATAGAGTTCCAAACCTGAACACACGACCCCCACATCCTTATTGTGTCCACAGTCAGTATGTCCCCATCCAGATGTGGGACAGTCCCACAGGGACGTCTCATTTCCCATGCAGCCCACCTCATTCAGCCAGATGGGTCCATTTCCTGTCCAAAGAAGGAGGGTAGCGGGGTACTGAGGGCTGTCCCACACTGGAGCTGCCTGCACACACCACCTGAGCATCCTCCAGGTCCCAGGAGTCATCACAAAAAACCGTCCCCCAGGAGGCCGTTGTGGAACACCTCCAAACGTCCCGCACATTCCCCCCTCCCCCCACCAGCCTGAGAGACCTGTGATCTAAGAGAGAGAGAGAGAGAGAGAGAGAGAGATTGAGAAAAGAAGTGAGAGAGAAGGAGACATAGAAAAAGAGAGAGACAGAGAAACAGAAAGAGAGTAAGAGAGAGCCAAGTGAGAGAGAGAGAGAGAGAGAGAGAGGAGAGAGAGAGAGAGAGAGAGACTTTTAAAAGACTCCTTATTGCTCTAAATATACAAAATAGAGACCAACATATTTGCATTTTTCAAACGAAACACAAAATATCCACTCACACACCTAGAGAATGAAAATAGAGAGAGAGAGACTTTTAAAAATACTTTAATGATTTACCTGATGATAAGCGTCAGAGAGAATTGAACTTTTTAAAAAAACAGATGGTTCAGGTAATGTGTTCAAGCTTGCTGGAACCTATTGTAACACAAACTCTTTGCCTGTTGTAAATACTTACTCTCAGGTTGTGGTTTAACCCTTGTAATCAGTGGCACTACTATTGTCAATATTAAAGTATTAAAGTCATGGTTTTACAATGACATCAATAATAATCCAGTTAAACAACAGCTAATTTGCTTTTAAACGCAGTATTTAACAAAGAAATATTGCTGCTATTGGCCTTTTGAATAACGTTGTGTAATTCTATGTTTTTTGTGTGAATTGTTTGTGTGTTGATTGGTGTGTGTTGATTGTTGATGATGATTATATTTACTGCTGGCTGTGCAACAAATCGGGGATAATAAAGATTACCTTACCTTAAATAACGACCAATATATTATAACCAAAACAGGCTTTTATAACACTGATGAAAACAAACAGTCAAATCAAGTTTCAAACATAGACAAAATATTTTTATGAATAAAAAAATAGTAACTCATCCTTACTCTGAACTGCATGAACCCCACCCACACACGAGCTGGACGTATCCAGCATTACAGCATTGATTTCTGCACCGGTAAAACCTAATCTGATTATGAAGACTGTGAAATAATGTATTTCAAAAAACTATTTTCTTGAGGAAAAAAAAAGAGCGCAAACCTGCTATGGACCTCTTTTTAGATGAATCTGAAATTAAATGCTGAAAGAAATTTCAACATTTGTATTATTAAATTACAGGGGTTTTGTAATATAGGCGAAGGGAAAATGTATCAAGGCAGATTACATGAACACAGAGAAAAGCACAAAGATGTGCATGACAAAACAAAAATGGAAATGGAATAGAAAGTAGTTAAAGAAATACAAAGTGCAATATTTAAAAAATAACGAATCATAACGATTTCAGTACATTTCTCCCTCCCTTCCCCTTGGAGTGCGCTTTTACATACCCTACACACCATTGTTCTCCTCTTATCAATTCCACAGACAATGCACAGCCTTGGTGGTTTGTTGAGACCGTACACACACACATCAGTGACATTTCAGTTGTCATGCAGCTGTTCATCCGTTTATTCAAGTCTCATTTTCAGTGAAAACCTGAAAATATTCTGATGAGTTCTAAGGTTATCATTTCTATAACTACAAAACGTCCAGAATTATTCATCCTCACCCCAAAGGGTTTATAAACTTCATCAGATGATTGCAGTGATTGAATTTTGTGTGATTATATGTACAAAGTTAGTTTTGCTAGCGTTTGATTGGGAAAATCATATCAAAGCACCGGTCATTTCAGTAGCTGAAGAGCGTGCAGGAGTAGACAGCGACACATTCACACCTGGGTAAAAGTACCTGCTGTGTGTTACTGGAGGGTTGGGAAGAAAATGGCATGAACTGCCTGTATTTCTATACTGAGCCAATTTTTAACATTTATTTTAAAAACAGTTTAAGGCACTCGCCTACCA